>RJWH01001336.1:0-397477 GCA_004363575.1 Solenodon paradoxus | reverse complement strand
GGGGGGGGCGTGGCAGTGGGGCGGGATCTTCCTATTTCAATATTGCAGAGACAGAGTCAGTGGGGCCTATAGTTCTGTTTCTCCTGTATTCACAGCACTGTAGGGTTCTAAGTGTAGGTGTCCAGCTTCAAAAGTGACTGATCTGCATAAGGAAGAGCTTCAAAAGCTGAAAGCTACGTTAAAAATCAGATATAAAAATTCTAATCTCCATCAAAACAGACGTATATTCTCCTCCCTGAAAAACTGCCTGTCCAGAAGAATTCGAAGAACTGTCCAAGTAAGTAAAAACGTGTTTGCCCAGCACCCCATAACGAAAATCACGTGTCTGTGGTGACTGGTGACAGGGGCAACAATGTCACATCTTCACTACTCCCTGGGTGCCCCCTCAAAAGATGGATTCAGGCACTACCTAAGATTATTAGGTCCTTCTAAAAACATGAAGCAAAATTACATAGAGGATGATTTTTTTTTCCACTCCGGGTTGAGAACGGAAGTCAAGTTCAGATTCTCTTCCTTCCTCGAGTGAACAAGAGAAGTAAAGAACACCCCAACACACACACACACACACACACACACACACACACACACACACACACACACACCACGTCCTACAGTAAAATGTCTCGGGGCATCTTCACCTGTGACAATTACATAGCAAGCCTGGATTTGCTGAGATCTAAGGCTCTTCTTCACCCGGTACGGTGTGGGGGGGGGGAAGGAGAGGTGAGGGGAGCAGAGAGAAGAATGAACTGGTGCCTAAGTTTTCTATGGGATCATTCTTCTCAACTTGGGCAGCTCTTCTTCCTTCCTGCCCCCAGACAGGGCAGACACCCAGTTTTGCCAGCGCTGGCACCCCGGACAGGGCCGGCGGCGAGCGATCCCGCGGCCGGGCACCGCTCCAGTCCTGGGCGCCAGCTGCCCAGGGTGCGTGGCTGGTATGCGGCTCGGACCCCGGGCAGGGGCCGCAGAGCAGTCCTGGCAGAGCGACGTGAAGACCGGGAAGGGGCAGCCGCGGTGGGGCGGAGGGGCGGGGTGAGCACTTCCTGACTCTCGCATTGTCCACGCACCGCCCGCGCCACCGAGGGCCCCGCCACCGCGCCGTCCCCGTCGGGGAGGAAGTTGACGCTCGCCCCGCCGTCCCCGTCTTACCGTTCTTGGCGTCGCCTGCAGCGGCAGCTCCCGCGGCGGTCGCTGCATTGGCCGCGCCTGTCCCCGCGCCTCCGGCGCCTGCCGCACCCCCGGCGCCCGCCGCGCCCGCTGCCACCGCTCCGCAGCCGGCCGCCGCCGCCAGGGCCCCCCCGGCCGCCGCGCCCGCCGCGCCCGCGGCTGCCAGGGCCCCGGCTCCATTTTCCTGCTCGTCCCCGCTGCTGTTGGCGCGTTTGTTTTTGCGGCCGCCTTTACTATTTTTGGGATTGGGCATTTCGTGAGCGTCCAGGTAGCCGGCGTCAGCGAAGGTGGCTCTCCGCAGCGCGGCCGCTCCCGACCCGCGCGGAACAGGCTCGGAGGAGAGCGAGAGAAAGGAGGGCGCGGGCCGGCGGCTCCTTCCGCGTCCGTCTAGCCGCGCGACCCGCGCCGCGCCATCCCGGCCGCCGCGCCCTCCCCGGCTTCCTGGAGCCGGCGCGCGGCCACCCGAGGCTCGCAGCCGCGCGGGCGCCGCGGACTCGGGGCGCGAGCTAAAGGCTCCTGAGCGGGAGTGAAAAGGCGGGTCTCCAGCTTGTTTTGATTCGGCTTCCCTGACACGCACTGGTCCCGCCCCCGTCCGTGACGACACTGGAGATTCGGCCTGGCCGCGCCCACCAGGTGACCTCACGGCGGACAGGCCAGCCCGCGTGACGTCAAGCTCTGCGCAGAGCTGGCCACCTTCGAGTGACGTCATCCCGGCGTCCTCATCCCAGGCTTTGGAGCTCCCTGGCGTCTGTGAATATCCTTCCTGAAATGGCCTCGAACGCCGATCCAATGACATCTGAAGTTATTCGGTGGCCTCCTGACCTCAATGTAATTGAAGATTTGAAGGCGGTGGCCCGGAAAATAACTGCGTGAGTACACCAAGAATACAAAACAAAGAATTTCAGAGTAATAATCCTTCGAAAGTTTTTGCCCTTTGGAACGTGTTAAGACTCAGTAAGTACGGAAAACAGGGTTGAAGTCCAACACAATGAGAATGAACTACAAGGTTCCTGAATAGGAAGCCGGCACAGTGTAGTGGTGAAATAGTTCAAACAGGACCCACCATCCAAGGATGATAATAAATGTTCGCTTTGACCAGGAAGCACGTCATTCTCGGATGACTCCAATCTGTGTGGGTAGGTCTGAAAGCATATCAGCAGGCAGAGCCTAGAAAGTGACCTCTGTGAAGAGAAGCCAGGACCTGAGAGGACTCCTCAGAGTAGTTTCAGTAAGTTGTCTTCTGCAACTTTTTTGTTGTTGTTTGGCAGACCAGCTCTCTCCCATCCCTCAGGTCTCAGCTCAAACTTATCACTTCCTTTAGGATGATGTAACGGATTCCTTCCAGGAAGGGCCATCCGAAGTATCACTGTTTATTTCTCCCATCCATCTATAATTATGCTGCCAGTGTATATGTTTACTTAGTTCCTGTCTTCTCACTCAGATGAAATCTCTAGAGTTAGACGAGTTTCTCAGTCTTGGGCACTCCAGGAAACAGTTAACTTCTCTTTGTTGAACTTGTCGGTTAGGTTCTTTTTCCATAAATTAAGAAGAGAAAATTTTTTAGCTGACAATTTACAATTTACCCCTCCTATAGTGTGATCTTTAATTAACCCAGCTCTTCCGTAGAAGCTTTGTGGCTGTGCTGGGAAGCAGGAAAGCCCTGGGAAGAGTAGCGTCCTCACGCTCACCTACTGTGAGTATTCTGATAGGGAGCTCTGGGCATTCACAGTCCGGAGCAGAGCTGGAGCAGCAGGGAGGAGTGCTGGATTCTGCCCAGCAATTGCCGGCTGAACTTTTCACTAGTGGTATAATGAACCTTTTAATTCCTAAGTTTGTTAGAGGAAAGCGACCTTTTAGAAGCCCAGACTGATAGATGATGATGATGGTGGTGGTAGTGGTAATAGAGAAATAGATAATAGATAACAAATAAATATAGCTATTTGTGCCTGTTCATATGCCTCATTCTCCCCTACTGTAATGTACTCTAAACTCTAGGACAGCAAGGATTGTGTCTGTGTTTCTAATGTTGCAGTCTAGCATAAAGCCTGACCCAGAATAAATGTTCCGTAAGTTTTGTGAATGGAGGATGCCTAAAGCAACCTTTCAGGCTACATTTTTCAGAATCTTAAAGTCTCGGCTAAATCATACATTTTCTAGAAAGTCTTCTCTGACAACTCAAAGCTAGATTTGTTTCCTTGTGCTCCCTAAGCCTTCCCTACCACAACACCTTGTATTCATGGTAGTGAAAGTATCCGTTTACTTATTTCTTTTCTGGGCCCCCATCAGACCATAAGCCTTGTGATGGTGGAAACTTAGTCATCATTGTATCCCTGATACCTAACTAGCACAACCCACAGTACACTGTAGGTGTTTAATAAATGCATAACAAATAACATGGATAAATGAATAGCTAAATGCTTTGAAGTTCAGTGCAGCAGAATTTGGTGGCTACTTGGATATGATGCAGGAAAGAGAACATAAAAGTCAAGAGATCTGACAACTGGAGGATATGATGACAGTAAGTTAATTAAATAGGGATTTGAGGGGGAGGACTATGGAGCTGTGAAGGAAGATAATAAGTTAATGTGGCCCATTCAGACTTAGCTTAATTTCATTACTGATATCCCTGGCTAGAGGTGGTTGAGAGGTTTCAAAATATTTTGGTGACCTTGTTGTTAATCCCTTTTTCTTTCTTTTTAAGTGGTGAGGTTAAAGAAGATTTAGGTTAGAGTACAAGAAAATTGAGAATTATTTTCTTGAATAAGCACATTGCTGTCACGCCATATTGGATCAGAATAAGTGTGCATGTACCCTGCAGACAGACTTTCACACCAGCTGCCTCCCACCTCTTCATAACTGAGACTTAAGAATTGGAAACTTTCCCACAAAAATACCATAATTGGCTCCAAGCACACATACATCCAGCCAGTTGCTGTTCTTGTTGATTGTGTGAGCCACCTCCTTCTCATTCAAACTGAAACCAAATGAAAAAGAGGAAGGAGAAGCTGGGCCATTTCTTCCATGCTCAATCTTGTTCATCTATTTTTAGCCTTATTCAAATTTGATGCAGAGGCGACAGTTCCAAAAAGAAGGTACCAAAAAGAAGTGCTAAAATCAAGACATTAGAAACAATATTTAGGTGAGGCTAAAGTACTCCATTTCCTGCTTCTGTATAACATGTAAACTCCTGTAGGAATCCTGCTGTTCTACCCTTTATTCTCCCTCCACCCTTTCTTCCAGCCTGCGTCTCACACAGGTCCTTGGGCCTTACATAGCTTGCACCTGAGCCATTGAGATACAGGCGTGCACCTGTTGTAACTCTTTTTATCTTTCTCTTTCTTTCCCAGCATTTCTCAACGGGCGAGAGAGAAGGGAGGAGAGAGATAGGGAGAATCTGGTTAAAGAGCAAAAGATGGTGGACTGTGACGCAAAGCCCTTCCCTCAGGTGCTTCCAGAAAGAAATATGAAGAGCTGTGGAAAACAGAGCAGGGCAGTGAGCACTGTATATCCAGACTGGGCCTGTCTTTAATATCCCCTATTAATGTGCTCCGAAATAAATGTTAAAAATATATCTCTCTACTCAAGATTTCTTTCCCCCAAACTTCATCACCCACTTCATCTTCCAGGTCTTTGTATAATTAAGTAAAATGGCAAATCAAGGTCATCAAAGGTAAACAATATACACCTTTGAGAAAATTTTTAGGTAGGACTAGGTCAAAATGTGTAGCCTTTACTTCAGTGCCCTTGTTCTGCCTGGTTTTTGCTTGACATTTGAATCTGTCTTCTAAATTCTTAGGGTCAACTGAGTCATTTGGGCTAGAATTAGCCTGATCTGCTAAAGTCGTTGCATGTAAATAGAGCTTGAACAACGTATATTTTCTCTACGCAGCTGTTGTTGAATTTTGTTGTTGGTATTTTTTTCCTTTCTGGAAATAGTCTCTCTGTAACCACAGATTTACACAGAAGAATAATGATAATCATGATTAAAAAGAACTTGGACACGATTAGAATACCAATGCAAATAATAATATGGATTATTAAATGCCATGGATCTCTCCCATTAGACTATTCTCAAGTATTAATATTCATGTTTCTTAAATATGTACCCTCAAAATCTCTTTTCTGACCTTAGTTATGACTTTTCTATTATTTTCCATAACCTATAAAAGCCCTTGTGTCAAGATAATTATTCTGTCCACAGTAACCCCTGAACTTGCTGCTGACTCCAATCTCTGTGCGTTCTTCATTTGTGTTGTCCCAACTCAGCATCAACACTGTCTTAGACCCCAAAAATCTAAACATGGTGCTCCTTTCAAGAAATTTATCAAATGTAATCTTTTCCAAGACAAACTTCTGTAGATTCATACCACTCAATACTTTCTCTCTTACTGTACACCTCTGTGTGTTCACCACTAGTATACACCAATATTTTCCAAACTGTGGGTCATATGCCCTTGACATATGGTGAAATCAATTCAGAGGTCTTCCATCAGACCTTTTTTTTTTTTTGAAAATTGGAACAGAATAGAAAATATTAGAATGCACTACGTAGAGAAATTAATAGTTTGTAAACCATACAAATTATGTTGTAAAATTCAGTTTACACACATATTTTCACAAATACTTATTCTGAGTCATGATATAAAATCTATTTCTCATTGTGAATGCAGGCCAAAAATAATATAATCTAAAAGTCATTTGCTATGCCATGTCATGATGTATTTAATGTATTTTTTACATCTCTTGTTTCTGTTTTTATCTTTTTTATTTTATTGAGGGAACTTTGCATCATACTATTATATAGGTTTAGGGTGTACATCATCATAAATCAACACCTGCCTATAGTATATTAAGTTCTCCACCAGCAGCCCAATTCCGTCCTTCACCAGATATTTGACCACTTTTACTCTGTTTATTCACACCTCCCCTCCCCTTCTGGTAACCTTGAAATTGATTTTATAAATTGAAAGTGTTTATTTTTTTATTTGGTTCATGTGTTTGGTTTCGCTACATATCACTTATCAGTGAAATCACGTGATGTTTGTCTTTTTCCTGTTGACTTATCTCACTAAGTATAAATCCCTCTAGGTTTTTCCATGTTGTTGCACATGACAGAATTCCGTCTTTCTAATAGCTGAGTAGTATGCCATTGTGTACACATACCTCATCTTCTTTATCCACTCATCGCTCGATGGACATTTAGGTTGTTTCCAGCTCTTAGCTATTTTAAATAGTGCTGCAATACACATGGCAATGTATGCGTCTGTTTGTAAAGTTTTTTAATTTATGTAGGCTATCGTTCTACTCTCTTCTCACCTCAAGAAAAGTATTTTGAATTCTCCAAAGCTGGAGATCATATCTTTCATCTTTTTTTTTTTTTTTTAAAAGAGAGGAAAGAAGGAAGTGATTGAGGAAGAAAGGAAAGAATGAAGGAGCATGTTTTTATTTGGTTGGTTGTTTATGTTTTTGGTTTTTCCACCTGGGTCTCAGGTTGCTAACATAGGTCCTGGGCCAACAATTTTTTTGCTTCCTCACAAATTACTCCACACTTAGCAGGCTAAAACAAAAGAACTTTCATCATCTCATAGTTTATGTGAGTCAGGAATTTATTAGGCATGGCTTAGCTGGGTCATCAGGCTCAGGATCGCTCATAAGGTCACAGTCAAGGTGCCAGCCAGGCCTGTAGTCAGGTCATGTCATCACATGAAGGGAGAAGAATCCACTTCTAAAATCACTCCCAAGGTTGTTGGCAGGGTTCACTTCCTTTGGGGTTGCTGGCCTGAGGCCTCCTTCAATTCCTTACCATGTGAACCTCCATGTGGGGTAGCTGGCTTCATACAGGTGAGCAAGTGAGAAAGCAGCAGAGGGTGGGCAAGACACATTCAATTATTTCTTCAGCATAACCTCGGTAATATCCATCACTTTGGCTGCACTCTTTTCCTTAGAAGCAAGTCACTCGATTCAGCCCGTGCTGAAAGGGAGAGGATTATACCAGGACATGAATACCAGGTATGAGGATTGTTTTAAAAATGGGCTACCCCAGCATGCTACATGTTCTTGCAATTCGAATTCTAATTCCTGAGGGTTTTTAATTTAGTTTGTAAAACAAGAAGGGTGGATTGTGGTAATCATTTCACAATTTAAACTATATTAATACATCAGTCTTTGTATACAACAAATATATACAATTTTTATTTGAAAATTATACCTCAATAAAGCTGGGTGCGGATATACAAACAGAATCTGTTTCTTCCTTTCTAAATTATTAATTCAATTAATCACTGATGATATTGGATGACTAACTTTCATGAATTTAGATTGACTTTTGCAAAATGATCTATGTTTAAATTGTTTCTGTCCTATGTATTCAAAACACCATTGACTTTTAAAACAAACACAATCAGCCTCATACATTATTGGAATTGAAGACCTGCTTCAAGGACACATGTATTTTTAAGTCCTAAGGCTACATCTATGCCTGTTTCTGGGGTTAATTTTGACTTATTTTGAATAGATATTCTCTCAAGAGTTCTCCTCTGTTATTGCTGCTTAGAACAATTACTACCAAAAGTATCCTAAGGAACGTTAGGTACATAAGAAATGCTGTGTATTTTATGAGTCATAATAAACATTAGTATAGTGAAGATGTCCTGCCATAAAGAAACTTACTTGCTTTCAACTTAGAATTATCCAAGTTTAAATAATTGATAAATCCCTTTGCATAATAACCATTAACATATTGTGAGTCTACTAAGTATTTAGAAGTCTACTAAGTACCTTTTGGGAAAACAGTGCCTTATAACAAAAATTACTTACTTCTAGAAATAGCATTCAAATGCGTTAATTAAATGGTTAAAATTCATATGAAATGTAGACATCAGATCCTTCTTGTATATATCCAGTGCTGCAGAAAACATCTTGGTAAATATCTTTAAAACATAAACTCCAATTGTTACAATAACATAAATGCATGAAATTCTCATTTTAAATGAGGTAAAGCAGTTGAACATTCATTACAGCTTCTATTTTCAGAAACATCAATTATGTTATTGTGTTGAAGAATAAAAATTAAAACCTAGTCAAAAACCTAGTAAGGACCATGTTTTTTTAAATAGGAAGGCATCTTCACCAATATTGCAACCAGAAACAACTTCCAATGTTCATTCAGAAACTTTGATTTGATAAATACTATTAAATCTAGAAAAATGTTGTCATGCACCCTCTGAATGTGCAGTTCTTTTCTTTACCAAAAAATAATAATCAGCTTCATTTATAGTCCAGTATTAAGGACTATTATATATGTTTCTGGAGTTAATTTTGATCTTGAATTCTCAAGATTTTCTTTCTTTCCACAAAATAATCATTCTGAGGCCATGAATGTAAATATGGTACTGCTCGAATTAAAGACAGCCACAAATTTGCTACTCCTCTCTTCAAGAAGTAGAGTGTATTCTCCCCCTCCCTTGAATCCCATTGGGCCTTGGAACTTGTTTTGATCAAGTAGAAATGTGGCAAAAGTGATGCTACTCCAGTTCAGACCTCAGTTTTTTTTTTTTTACTCTCTTAAAGCCAACTATACCCTAAAGAAATTTCAGTTAGACTATTGAATAATGAGAGGACATATCTCATATGAGAGGCGACAGACTCTCCTTGACCAAACTTGATTTAGAGTCCTCCAAATTCTCTTTTTGACTAGGCTCTGACCTTGAGTCTGTCCTGAGTCTGCTGAGTCCAGTTTTAGCATGAATTCTGTTCAGTTTATCAAAAATTCCTATCCTTTGTTTCTGATCACCATGGACTCACTTCAGCAAGTATCCTGTCATGTCAGTTTAGATAGAATTACCTACCCTTGATGTTTCCTCTTAGTAATTTTCCATTCTCTGATCTCCACCCTGCTCTTTTACTACATATTCCCACTTTCCCAATCTCAGTCCCTATACAAATTCTGCTGTAACATTCCCTATGAATTAAGTTCACTTTACTACTTTTAACAGATGTCATGGATACGATTTTCTTTAACAAAGGATCCTGGATACCTGGGAATGAGAAGCAATCTTTGATATTCCAGCCTGAGCCAAATTCCTTGCTAAGTAATTCTCAACGAGGTAATATGGTCAACCAGGAGACATTTTTGGGTTCTCATTACTAGCCTCTAATAGGAAGACGATAAAAATGCTACTGAACCACCCTACATTGCACAGGATAGCCCCCACAACAAAGAAGAATCCAGTCTCAAATGTAGTGATAAGTCTGAGAATTCCTATCCTTGCTGAATGCATCTGTTGGATCATCGTAATTCAACTTATGGAGTAGATTGCCTGCATATAAGGCCCATCATTTTACAGAATTGTCCAGAAACAATACACAGCAGTTGTTTTAAGCAACTTTTAGAGTAGTTTCAATGGTTTGCTTTTGTGAACCTGCTGAAGAATCCTATTTTGTAGTATTTGCCCATGGTATAAATACTCCTGCCGTGGCCAATTTCAGGCAACCAACATGACCCATAAGACTCAAGACTAGAAAGAGATGTGCACAGTTGGCTCTGTAAGCCATAAGAACTTGGTTACACTGTAATAGGCAATGAAAACAACATTCTAAGGACAATGTCTTTTTATATCAATTCTAGGCATGGATGTTTCTTGTGTTTGGTTGACAGCCTACTCGGGACTCTCTGCTTGATACTGTGGTGGCATTTCCATTGAGCATGTCTCCTTTAAATGTTGAGACAGATTCTGCAGACTTTCTGCCTTAAACCATTTTTTTCACCATTAAAATTGTCAAATCGGGTTTAGTCAAGAGGTTCCTACAAAGAATCACAGCATGGATTCCACTGCAAGTAACCCCCAACACACTTAAATATATATCATTGAGCCAAATGGTCGGGTCTCATTTTTTTGTGTGAAATGAAACATCTGAAACACTGAAGGAGCTGGACAAAAGTGGAAGCAGGGGCGGCAGGAGGAATGAATACCTTTGCCAGGTTTGGGCCCACACATGCTTTTGTTCAGAAAAAAAAAAATGTCTTTCAAAATAGAGGGAATATCTTCTACCACAGAAACCCAAAGCCCAGAACATTCCTTGTTATTTCCCAGGGCAGCCAATGCTCAGGTTTCAGGGTGAACACGGGATTTAGGTTCTATTAAGAGTTATAGTTTTGTGGTTAGGAGACTACACATGGAGCCAAACTTCCAGAATTTCTGTCTTGGCTTCTAACTCTGATCTTGGACAAGGTATTTGTGAAATAGCGATAATAATGGCATATAGTTCAGAGTTAAATAATGTTTCATAGTGCATAACACCTAGTATGCACTTAATAAATAGTAGCTATTCCTATTATCATTCTCAGGAGCATTTAAAGTTTATATTCACTGTTGCTATTTAAGTTTCCTCCTTTTAACTGTAAATGCTATTTAACTTTCTACTTTTAAATGTAAGCAAGATTTAAAAAAAACAACAGTACTAGTTCTAGGTCAAGGATAATCTGTTTTCAGCACACAACTTTACTTTCATCCAAGAACAAACCACAGCCTACTTCCTGTTACTTGCAAATACGGGTACCTTAAAGGGACAGTCAAAACCAGGAACCCACACAGGATGCTAAAATTGTAACAGCACACTCTGGCGTACACAGCTGGAAACCAGAAAGAGAGGAGATCATGAGAAGCAATGTTTTAATCAAAAGTTTGAAGTTGATTGGCGTGGGTGTAAGGTGTTACTGACAGTTGTTGCTAGATTACGAAATGATATGATGATAAAGATAGTATTGAAAGGGGAGTCTGACAGTAACACGCAGGATTGATTTGATAGAAAAAGTGGCAACAGGAAAGGCAGTGAAAAATCTATTGTATTATTGCTGGGATGAGATCATGAGAGTTTGGGATTAGAAATTTAACAGGAGTTAAGCATAAACCAAATGCAGGGGAAATGGAGAACAAAGGCAGTACCAATCTGAAGTTCTCCAATCAATTTAAAAGAAACTGCTAAGTGGCCAATAAGAAACCTTGTCCCATCCCTGAATATGAATGGACAAGAACAAGGCCAGAGAGCAAACTGCTCCCTTTCAGAACAGCCCACCCCCACATTTGTCTGGGGGCCCTGTTTTTTTCCCGCTTTCTTCCTAAATAGACACTTCGGTTTCACTGTCACGCTCTACCTCTGCTTTCTCGCGATGCATTACAGCTGCTCCGGGTCAGCTCTCTCCAGCAGCACAGGCGCCACCACAGCTGACGAAACGCAGCCACCAGCCCCACGGTAGGGCGCCAGCACCGAGAAGAAAAATGTACAGCGACTGGTGTTTTGAAGGAAGAAATCCTAAGACTTAAAGAAAAAACTTTGATCTTACAGATAGGCAATTTCATCAATATCTTATTCCCTTTAGATCAATGTTATCAATTTTAATAACCACGAATATGTTGGTAGCATCTTCTAGGAAATTCCATAAAAACCTAGTATTTTGCTATGTTGGTTTCTTTGCTTATAAATAGCAATGTTAATTTACTATTACTCAAGACTTGAAAGTTCTAGGTAAATTGGGCATCTTGTCATTAAAAGACATTGTCAAGTGAGTGATACGTCCTTTGTACTGTCTTAATTCAACAATTTTGGATTCAGTGGTTTCCCAAGACATTTTTATGTTTCAATCTAATATAAAATAATTTCCAGAAATTTCTGCAAAGTATTCCAGATGACACTCTTTCCCAACCTAGTATCCAGAGAGGTAGACTTAATTCTTAACTCAAGGTACTATTTTTCAAGCACCAATGATGTGCAAAACAGGTAGATAGCAAGCACCTTTAATTTTCCTTGGTTTATAGCCCGTAAGAGTCCTATGACCATAGCCTCACTATGTTAAAAATAAACTCTGAGTTTACTTCATTATTCATTCTTAATTCACTTAAGGAATATCTTTGCCTTCCCGTTTGTAGTTAACAATTTAATTCAGTCTTCCCTTTATCTTACCATAGAAGAAAAAACTGGCATTGTTTGCATTACTAGATGATTCCTTTCTATTTTATAGTGGCAACTTCATTTAGTTAATTTTCAAAAATATTTACTGAACGTATAATAAAGATCTGTGCCATATCCAAATGCAAAGTAATAAATACAGACTCCCAGTCCACTCTCAAGGTGAGCATAGCCTGCTTATTTTCAAAAGGACTTAGATATACAGCCCAACAAAATAAAGTATATTAGAAGCACGTGAGAAAGATAAGCAAAGGGAAAACAAAAATGGGATCATACAACAGAGGTAGGCTGATGCACAAAGTGAGTACAGTGAACACCTATAGCTACTTGTTAAGGATTTGTCAGAAATTTGGTCCAAGCTGTTCAGCAATCTCTGTAAAAGTTGATACGAGAGCAACTGCATAATCCACAGGTTCAACTGAATAAAAGCAGACTAAGTGCTTAGGAAAAACATAACTAATCTTGATATAAGATCAAAGAAACATTCAAAGATCTTGCAAATGCAATATTATGTGATACTTTGAAGAACATCTTCAATAATATTCCTTTAGCAAATGGAACAGAGCTATTTCTAATAGTACAGCTCCATATGGGTTGATGGCTTATCATCAAAGTCCTTTTCAGCAAAAGCAATTTTATAGGTGTTCACTTAAGCAGAAAATGTCATTGTAATGTAACTACAGAGATAGAAATATGTATAAAGTGTTAAGGGGAAACCACTGTAATTTCATTATTCAAGGTTGAAAGAAGACATCATTATCAAGAAAAGACTCTGGGAACTTCTATTCAACTTCCAAAAGAAATATGTAGGTCTTGTTGCAAAACTCTAACTTTCTGAGAACCCAAATTTTTATTATGGATGGAATATTATTTTCAAATGACTTTCTTGTTAGAATGAAATTCACATTAAAAATAAGTAAGCATGGTACACCCTAGTGGCTCAGGTGTTAATTCTATGACTCCAGCTGGTGTAGTTCATGTAAAGCCTGAGTTCTTGAGACTTGAGTTTTTAACTGGGGCTGGGGGCGGGCAACCAAAATGAACAACTAAATAAATAAGTAAATGCTTCTTCCTCCTCTCTCTTCCTTTTTGCCTGCCTGCATACTTGCTGCTTCCTTCCCCACCCCACCCCCCAAAAAAAACCACCCCTCTAGTATCGAATTGAAAGATTCTCATTTTCTATATACTTTACATGCCTTAGCTCACCCTTAATATTAAATATAATGGATAAAAAATTAACAAAACAACACACCTACCGAAAGGTGGGTAAAAATGAGGGTTCTCGGTTATATTACATTAAAAATAGGCACCTTCAGAAATTCAAGACTGATATAACAGTAGGTGTTTTGGAGGGAATTAGTTCCATGTTGAAGTGCATTTTAAAAAATATGATATGGTCAAGTTATATTCATACCTGATAATAGAAAAAAGAAAGAATAGAACAGAAGGAAGAACTCAACACAAAATAATCCACATAACCCTGTATATGTTTAGATTTATAATCCATTCAATTAAAGGGGTGAAAAGATTTGCCTCGAAAGGAAGAAGAAAGAATGTAATACACGCCTGTGGTTGGTTTTATGAAGGCAGTATTTGTCTTCAGTGTTCAGTCGGGTTCGGAAAAGAAGTAGCATTTTCCAGCTTCTTTATACCATGATTGGCTTCCTCATTAACAGGGACAACACAGCCTCACTGAACAATGCAGGTGTATGACCAAAGGGGCCTCTACAGCACTGTGATTGAGACCAACGGCAGATAACTAAGGATAATGTTCAATGACCACATATGAAAGTGCTCAGCATGAGAATTATTGGCACAGATGATCAATCTAAAGCCATCCCACTTGCTAGGGAAACATTTGCATTGACTTCTCTATCTCAGAATACATGTGATTATTTGCTGAGATTACAAGTGATATTTAGAATCTTTATCCAGCAGAGCTTTAATGACTAAGGTTGACAGCATTTTTATGTGTGACAGAAATCAAAGATAAATATTTAAAATCCATCTGACACCCTGTAAAAAAAGGCTGGATCTTTTGTTTGCTGAGCACAAATGAAATCATCCTCAGTATTACAGATGCTAAAAGACAGTATTAAGTGATGAGTGAGGAGGAGTTAGGGTGACATCATTTCTGTGCCTAAGAGAATGGAGAAGGTAAATGGGGAGGGAGCCAAGAAGAGGAGGAAGCTAGAAGTTTTATCAAAGAGAGGGAAGAGGAAAGATCAGGATTAAGAGACTCATCAACTTTGGAGAGAAGGGGAGAGGGAGGAAGAAGATTTGGGGGAGAAAAAAGATTTAGGAAAGGAGACCTCCTCATCTCATAAAATATATTGCCATGTAACAGCCTTCTACCTACCCAGTCTCCATGTTCTCACATAGACACTTATAATACCACATGTAAATACTAACTTCCCAGTATTGCCTTTGGGATGAATTTTCTTTAGGGAAACCAAGAGTAGTGTTCAATCCTACTTCAAAACTGAAGTAAAGCAAGAACACAGACTTCCCTGAGAAGACAGGCACATTTATCTACTGTGTTTTCCTAACCCTGTCAAACCAGTAAAAATAACTGAAAAGTGACAGACATAATTGACTCCACCTCACTGTAGCCTACTTTACCCATTGTGCCTCTAGAGTTTCTCACTAGGAGATGCTCCTCTTTTCTGTTTCAACTTCCATGTCCCCAATATGAACTTCTTGGCTTCTGTCAGAATGCCATCTCTCCCAATATCCTTCACACTTTTCTGCACTTCAGGTAGCACATTGAGACTCTTCTTCTATTTGAATTATTTAAAAAGACACCGTACCCCCCGAGGAGAGCTGCGGCTCCATGAAGGCTACCTTGCTCTCAACTTGGTGGATTTGGCAAGGTCTTAAACAAACATAGTGTCCAAGGAAATCTTTGTGAAAGCAAAGGAGAGAGAAGGGAAAAAAGAAAGTTGAAGGAATGGAATGGAATAAAAGGAGAGGGAAAAGAAGGGAGAGTGGGAAAATTCTGTAACATCTTTTGATGTGAGGTATATAATGTCTTTAGTACAAGTCTAATTTAATTTTCTTTCAAAATAAGCATTTTCTTCACACTCTCTTTTCATAACCATGTCTTTATCTTATTTGGAATGAGTATTTTAGTTCCTTCTGAGAATTTAAATCACACAGCATTTATGCATATTCAAATCCCAGTGTGCAGGCCCCAATCTATTTTATTTTTCTTTATAAACATTATTATTTATTCCTAAGATAACAGAAATGTGGACTAAATAGAAACTATTCAAAATAATTTTATTTTACTGTATAATTCATTTATCTTTCATGCTCATCTGAGGTATTTCCTGAAGACTAATGTGTTATATAGTTCTAAAATGATTACTTTCTTCATTTCTCTGGTTCAGAAAAATCCGACAAGAAACTCTGCAGCTGCACTGCTTATAGTCTCAGGCTGTGATCCCAAGCCAGGTGCAAGGACAATGACTGTCTATTAATATCTCCCATGCCAGCTGTTATCCCAATATGAGCAACTCCCAGCCACTAGAGAGGAGATCTCTTTTATCTGCAGTCTCCTTTTTTTTGGTAAGGAATAAACTTCATAATCTGCCTGGAAATAGTTCCTAGTGAGGTAAGATAAATAAGTTATGTTTCATACAATGTATTTTTCTCCCAAAGCACTCTTTTTGGCTATCCCAATGTCTAAGGTAGATATAGAGTATGTGCCTCCAGGTTGCAAAGTTTATTAGTGGAATGACAAATGTGATTTCACTCCAGTCTGCAATGTAAATAATCTGCCATGAAAATACCCTGTAATCGAGTATAATTGACATAATGAACAGGTAAATCATGAAACGGAAGAACACACTGACAAGATCTAAGAGGGACCAAGGGAATACATGTAAAAGGGATCCAAGACAATAAAACCGGGTGATATTGCAGTTTTAAAAAGTACTAACCAAGTCATCTAAGGAACCCCCAGTAGAATGGGGTGGGAGTCCAGTTTACAAATAAGCTGCATTTTTTTTCTCCCACTTTTGTTAGTACTTTATTCACAAACGTTTGATGAATTGTCATCTAAAATCAGAAAGGTGAAAAAAAACCTGTATATTCTGTATCAGATTTATTTTATTCTTATAATCTTATATTAACAAGAGACCTTGCAATCCAGCTAATGACCCTCATACACTGGAACTCCTTCTGCGACGTCCTGACTAGACGATTGTTTAGTCTTAGCTTGACTGGAGGTTCACGTGATCATTTATACTTAAGCTAAACGCTTCTCATGATAGCGAGTTAAGCCCACTGTGAGACAGCCTACTACTTTATTGAACATTTTCATTCCCAGAAATTTCCTTTATGTGTTTGGATAAATCTTACATCCCCATAACTTCTACTGAAGGCCTTCAGAACAGGCCACCCCAAATGTGCCCCTTTGAAATGGCTTCATTGGAGTTGAATGCAGTCACAACCCAGCAGGCTCAAGAACAACTTTCACCTCTCCCTAAATTAACTAAGAGAATTTAGATAGGGGTCCTGGAGAGAGCTATTACCACGGATTTATTTATCTGAATAACCTATGTGTGTGGAGGGCAAACATCTAATTACCAAACATCTGCTCCTCTTAATGTCCATGAATCAACCCCCTTCACTTTGAAGCCCCAGGCCCCTGTCCCATTCTTTAGCACAGGACGACTTCTAGCCTCATTTTGCCATACTTGCCCTTGAGTCTTGTATCTTTGAGAGTCTAAGTATGTGTAATTCAATTGTTTTTTCTCCTCTTTAGCTATTTTATGTCAATGTAATTATTAGAACAACCAAAAGAACTTAGAAGAGTTAGAGGAAAAATTTTCTTCCCCTATACTATCCACTGACCATGGTTTTGTCTCTGAAAACTGTAAGAGTATGTGGAGAAACCCTATGGATAGAGTAACACTTTAAGATAGTCTAGATACAAAGAGTAAGAAATTAAGAGAAATAAAATAAAGGTGCATATTTTTATGTTAAAAAACAAAATTCATCAGAATTAAAGTTAGAGATCTAATTGGCTTTATTAAATGATTCATGAATCAGGCAGCGCACTATCTAGCAAGCAGAAATGCACTGCTATGGGTCTTTCAAAATGGAAGGCTTTTATGATCATAATGACAGTGGGGAAAGGTTATTAAAAAAAGAAAAGATTGTTTCAGGCAAAGCTTCTTCTGGGAAGCAGGGGAGTCTGTCATGCAGATTACCTCCCCAGTACTGATGAGAAAGCTCTAGATTGATTGATTTAAAAATCCACTTTTCTTTGGAGAATGAAACTGCAAGATTAGGTATTAAGCCTTGGTGAGAGCCAGCATGAATGACTCCATTTGGGGTCTGTTGTATCTTTCTCTCTCTCTCTCTCTCTCTCTCTCTCTCTCTCTCTCTCTCTCTCTCTCTCTCTCTCTCTCTCTTTAAACATATCTAACAATGCTTTTGTAGCAAACTAGAAAACATGTCTCAGTATCATAATTTATATTCAAGATGTAATCAAAGAGTTATTATGGATAGTAAGTTTGTTGCCCCTAAATACAATGTGACATTTTAACTAGAGTTAAATATTATCATTCATTTTTTTGTTCTAATTTTTGTAATTTCCTTAGCCTAAAATCAAGCAGGTTAGAAGTTTTAGGAGTGAGAGATAAAGGAAAATAATTTTCCAAGAATTTTTTCCCTGAAAGTGTTGGGGAATTACATTTCTTTTTATTCTTAGGCCAATAAATTTGATGTTGGAATTGTCACTTGTAATCAACAGCCGGTGACACATCCATGTTGCTCCAGGCTCAGGCAGAACTTCAGACTTCGCAAACATTCTGAAACTATTTCCCCTTCTTCTGAGGTAAAAGCAAATGCTTACCCTCCTTACTCTAGTTAAGATCTTATCTTCTCTTGTTTTTCTTCCTCTGATAGGCTGCCCTGGTACTTCCTAGGCAGAATAGAAAAGTGCTTTAAAATTTGCTTTTAGGCTTAAACTGAAAGAAACCCATCAAGAACACGGGCACAGGAAAAGTTCTCCATCTCTCTGAGGGTCTCTTGAGCTGGCTGAGGAAACAATTAACTTTAGACAGATTAGTGGGAGAAAGACCAAATTCATGACATATACATAGAGAATTAACATAGCTGTAAATTCTAAGGTAAATGTAACAGACTAAGGACTTATATCCTGAACTGAAAAATGAAAGGCCTGTGGTGTCAAGGAGAGCGGAGGAGCAGGGAGAAATCTTCACAGGAGGATATGATTGCAGTGGGCAAAACCTTGCCTCTAGAAGTTTGCTCTGCCGTAAGTAACATGGGTCTGTTGGATAAAAAGATTGTTTCTGGAAATGATCCTATATCTAGGTAATCTTTATTATTTAATGTAAATGTAATAATTTTTCTCAAGATCTGCCATGCAGACCAAGGTGACACAGACTGGAAAAAGCCACTCTGGACATCTTAGAAAAAGTCTATCTGAGCATTTTTGGCAGACACATTCTGTAGGAACATGCAGTTATGTTAGAGACTAGCTATGGCCCTGAGCCACCATATAGCCATGGCAGGGTGGAGCTAAACAGAAACAGGACAGTAATTTTCAACTTGTCAGTTATTCCTCAGAATGATCCGGGATAAAGTCATCATGGACTGAGCCAATGAACAATACTGATGAAAATTCTTTCCCTTTCAGAACTTCCCCAAAAGAATCAAAAGTCTGATCTGACTTAAACTAATATGTGGTACCTGTACAGAGACCCTGGCTCAGACCCTTACTCATTAAAATGTCACTAGTATGTTAACTTTCATTCCCTATGACAAATCTGACACTGACTATAAATTGTTCCCTTTTCCCTAGAATTCTCTGCTTATTCCCAGAAAATATTAGCGTTATTCCAAAGTGGAGCAGCCTCTTTCCTGCCTCCCAGAACTCTAAATTTTATACAAACTCTGGGTTTTTCACTAGAAAGGCCTCAGGGATCCTATCACCCTTTGCATTAAGCATTCTCTTTAGATTGTTCAAGTCATTTCATTCTTTTTTCCTTTTTTCTTTTCTTTTTTTTAAGAAAAAAGAAGCAAACAGGAACAAAGGCAAGTAAGCAGGCATTTAGGGAGAGGAAGAAAGAAATATTTATTTATTTACTAATGTATTTATTTGTTCAATTTGGCAGTTCCCCCGGCCCTGGGTTGCAAACTCAAGTCCTTGGGCTTTAGGAGGACTGCACTCAGAGGTGCAGACTTAATGCCTGAGCCATCAGGGCATTCCTAAAACTTTTGTGCTTTTGTTTGCTTTTATCCCCAGCTCTGGGTCTCAGCGTGGCTCTGTGGGGCCTGCACTTTAGATAAATGAGCCACAGGATATCTTATTTCATTCTTGAAATGGTATCTTCAAGGGCCTTTCCCACTGACAGTCACACACACACACACACACACACACACACACACACACAGCATTAACCTTTCTGGTGGCTTGGAAGCCTACACTACTACTGCATTTCTAACTCTTCTTCCTCATCTGTGAGGATAAATTAACAAGTCCTCTATCTACTTTGGGGTTTTGTAACCATAAATCCATTAAAGATACTTGTTTACTTCAAGTTATTTTGTGTTTTATTTTTGTCTTTCTCTAACTCAATTTCTAAATGGATATATTTTAAGCATTATAGATTAGTTCTCTCATAGGTTATTAATATGCTAAATTCCTTTTGAACAAGGAGCCTTAGATTTCTTTCACATGCTTCAAAGAATATAGCAGAACGAGCTCTAGAAAGCACTTCACATACATTTTTTTTTTTAATCCAAATGGCCATCTTAAACCAGATTAGTCTGGGAATCTTTGAGAGTATTTAAAAACATTAGAACTGACAGAATAAAGAAATACTATTCAAATGCAAAATAGTTCTTTTTCTCTTTACCTTTTAAGGGCAGTGCAAAAAAAGGTTCTTACAATTTTACAATTGCTAAAAAAAAAAAAAAATTGTATCCTTCACTTTCATAAATATTTATCCAATTTATTTCCCAAACAAGCCTGAAGATATTGCTTTCCGCAATTTTGCAAATAAGGAAACTGACTTAAAGAGGAAGAACTGAGACATGCCCAACTCCCAGAAGCCAAACTTAAAAGGTCTCATGACTTCAGAGACTAGGCATAGCCATTGTAACATACCTGCTCTGGCTATATGTGAAATCACTTTGATCTGCATTTCCAAATAAAAGAGACCTTTACATGTGCTCTCTAATCATTTTATTCCTACTGAGCATAGTGCTCTAACCATACTAGTTAGCCTAGTGAGTCTTAAGAGTTTTCAAATGGTTCTCCATCTGTGGGCTGAGCAAACCAGGACATACACAGGAGGTTTCCAAACATAAATTGGAAAAGATGATCTCTAAGACATTGTTTTACTCTATGGTTGTATGAAATTACACATTTTTTGCAAATTAGAGAAACAAATATATATATATGTATATATATATATATACACACACATACACACACACTAGAGTATGGGAGAGTTCTGCTTTGTGTAACACAGAGACTCTCATCTTAGGACAAATAATAAAATTCTCTGGAAATTAAAAAAAAAAAAAACATACCGTGAAAGTCTTGGCCTCAGAAATTATGATTTAATTAGGCTAGCAAAGATTTCCCAAATTAAACATTCTTCTTAAATTCCTAAAAATATTTTCTGGGTAATACATATATGCAACTAGGACTGATAGTCACTGACTTGGGATGTATTTAGGTGTGTTTGTGGGGAGTCTGGAGAATGGAAAGTGGCAGAGGACAGTACAATAATGTTCTCTTCTTTAGAGTCTGCATTTCTACTATGTTAAAGAGATTATGGATTGAATACCACAATAGACATCCATTGATGTGTGTCTGGAAAGGCTTTTAAAGGAGATGAAGCTTAAGCAGAGTTTTTGAAAAAGAATAAACTATAATTTTATTAGAAGAATAGAGGAATAGAAATGTAAGAATGAATTATGTTCAAAGCTTTTAACGGAGAACAATTAAGGAAAACCAAGAAACCCAAGATCAAAACTTGGTTTCCCTGAGGCATTCAATAAACAGTAATTAATTTCATTGCAATTGAATTGAAATAATTTTATTGGAAAACCATTAAGTGGTTTGGATTAATTTCTGTACTTATCACTGTATCCATTTAATCTTGGTTCTGCTCTCAAAGGTTTAGAAATAGTAAAGCCCAATAAAATGACAAAAACGATAATTTTAGCAGTTATTTATTTGAACCCCCATGTTTATTGAAGCATTATTTATAATAGCCAAGAGCTGGGAAAAAATCTAACTGCCCAACAACAGATGAGTGGATAAAAAAATGTGTGTATATATACACAATAGAATACTGTTTGGCTATTTAAAAAAATGAAATCCTGCCATTTGCAACTGCATGGATGAATCTAGATGTTATTAGACTTAGTAAATATGTAAGATGGACAAAGACACATATTATATGATTTCACTGATACCTAGTATATAGAGAAAACAAACAAATACATAAATAAATAATAGACTTTTAGGTTATACATCCAATCTAGTGGCTACCAGAAAGAAGGGGGAGAGAGGTAGGAAAGTCAGATAAAAGGGATCAATTTTATATGAAAGAAAGAATTGAACTTTTATTGTGAATTGAATGAAGCAGTATAGATATATGATTTATAAGTTGCACATCTGAAGCATATTTTCTAAAGTGATGGTACTTTAATTAAAAAAATATATAATTTTTAAAAGGGCCCAGTGATTATTCTATGTACTCTCCCTTTCTACCATATACTATCTTTCTAGCAGCACAAAGAATGGAAATACATACCATAAACAAATTTGACTACTTACTTTAAGCAGACGAAATGTTACCCAAACCCCATTAAACAAAATATAACTTTGGGATCATATAAAATTTCCAACACCTACAAACATAATGAAGAGCTCTTAAGGTTTCTATAATGATGCTCTCATGATGGGGGTAAAAACTATTGCATTTTAATAAAAGATTTCCACTTAATGTTAGAATCTAATAGTACCCTAAGAGTTATCCCTAATTCCTTTTTAAAAATTGTAAAACACTCCTTGTTTTGTTTTAAATGTTGCTTTTGTTTCCAATAGAGAGCTGAGTCAAATATGGATACTTTGTGAGCTATGTATGAAGAAACTATTTACTGGTTAATTGATTGAGAGCGAAATTTTAATGAGACTTGCTTGAAAACTGAATATGACCTTCCTGTAATATCTTTCCTTAAGGACCATGCAATCAAAGAGTAAAGAATTAACAGCTATAGCAACCTCATCAAATACATTTTGCCAGTAGCTTTCATCCACAAGTAGCAAGACATGGTGGAATTAAAGAGTGTCCTTGTCATTTTGTTAGGTGAAAACATGGCACAAGATATACTGAACTCATTAATAGGATCTCTGGGACTGGAGTGATATCTGACCTTAAAATATATTGAAACAGTTATAGTTTTTCTCTAATGCTACTATCCCTCAATTAGAAATTCATTCATTCACCTATTCATTCATTCACCAAGCTCCCACTGAAGTTGTTATGTGCCAGATATTGAACAGAAGCATTATTCTCTTCTCTCACAGAGTTTAGTGAAGAAAGACCAAAAAATAGATTGACCCCTACCCAATATGACTGTATTTATATGAATATGACTGTACTTATATACAGACACGTTCACACAGACAGGACAGCATGTGAAGATAAAGGCAGAAATCAAGATGATGCATCCATAAGTCAAGAAATGCTAAAGCAAACCGGAAGTTAGATAAGAGTCATGGAACCAACCCAGCTGAGACTTTGATCTTGACTTCTAGCCTTCAAAATGGCAAAATAATACATTTTTGCTGTTTTAAGCCATTCGTTTTATGGTACTTTCTTATGGAAGCCCTAGCAAACAAATACACAATCTGAGTCCATTTAAAATTTCACAATCAATAAAAAAGCAACTTTCTATGAATCTATGATTACTTTTAAATGAAAGTGAAAAAGGAGAGTAATAATAAAATAAATTGAAATATTAGCTAGGCACTTTTGAAATATATTTTGAAGCCCACCCATTTATGAAGATTCTGATGTTAATCATAAGAGGGTACCCCACCTTCACATTGCACAGTTAAAACTCACTGCTCTAGCTTCTTGGAGTTATATAGGAGTAGGCAGGGAAAACTTGGGCACCAAGCAGACCTCCTCTCAACTCCAGAGAAAATGCCACCAAGATATAATATTAATGGAGATAGCAGAATCCCTGAAAACTCTTTGTTTTATGATGTTCATAAAAACATCACAATAGTAGCCTGGACAATAATATTCATCCTTAGACATAGGTGGGAAATCACCAATTGAACAGAGGAATGGGAATCAGGAAGACAAGGAATGGGAACCAGCAAGATCTTTACAACATCTTGGTCCCAGTCCTAGCATGAAATGGGGTGGGGGAATTTCACATAACGTTCCCCTGCGTGAATGTGTCTGTATCCATATTTCCCCCATTTAATAAGAACACTACTCAGTTGGCTTAGGGTCCATTTTATTCACTTCTTTTTTTTTTTTTTTTAAGGAAAGGTACAGGCAGGAATGAAGGTGATCTGTAGCGGGGAGGAGAAAGCATCTTTTATCTTACTTTTAATTTGTTATTTTACACTGGTTGTTCCACGCCGTCCCCTCCCGGCCCCCACGGACCTAAGGGTAGGTGGTTTGCTCCTTTGGAGGAGTACTCACCACTGCTCCAACAGGGCGTGCCTTATTTATTTCATCTTAATTTAATCATCTGCCAAGACAACTCCGCTCCCAATTTTCAAATCATGTCATAATCACAGATACCAGGGGTCAGAACTTTTACATCGTTCAAGGGGACACAGTTCAACCCATAATAGGTAGAGACTAAAAAGCATCAACAGCGGTCTCGGATCAGGACCTAATCCAGCAGGTCAATTTATTCCATTATTCCAAAGAAGGCTGCCATCCAGATGGGTACCTGCAATGGGCTCCCCCTGCTGGAAGAGCCAACAACGTATTTAAACCATTCTCGTTTGTACCTGTGTCTCTAGGTAAGATGAGTCAATAATTTTCCTTTCTTATTCAGTTCTTGGAGTCAAGGTTATATTATTCTCACAACATACAATGCAGGACTGTCCTTAATTAACTAGAATAACATGTGTGAAAGATATTCGGCTGCTTGAAGATTTAGTAGAATTTGCTTATTATTTATATATTATCATCATCATCATTACTTTGGTCTTTTTTGCATTCAGGCAGATTTTTTTTAAACTAATGATTCAAATTTTTTTAACGGAAAAATTAGTGATTCAAATTTTGTAATGGTCTTAGGTCCATTCAGACACTTTTTTTCTGAGCTAATTTTGGCATTTTTCAGAAAATTGACATTTTTTTTTTTCATAATTATAGAATATACTTTTGCATGGTGCTTTATTATGACATTTGAATGTCCTCTAAATATTGGTTATACCCCTTTTTCTTTAATTTTTTGTGTATGACTACTTTCTTGTTAAAATTTTCAAAGAATCAGTATATAATTATTGTGGATTCTCTCTACTCATATATCTTATTTCTTTATTTTATCTATATTTTTATTAATCTGCTTCTTTCTATTTTCTTTTAATTTATACATTGTTTCTTTATGACTTTTTGAGATCAATACTTGGAGCACTCATTTTCAAATTTTGATCTTCTAAAATATATGTACTTAAGGTAATTTCTTAATTGCAAGCTCAAGTTAAATAAGTAGCTTTTATTGTTCTTTAAAAACCATCTTTAAAAACCATGAGTGAATTTAGGTTTTTTATATTTTCTTTTATTCTTTAACTACCTTGGTAGTCTTAGATTATATTCCTATTCCTTTGCTATCATCTAAATGTTTTTGTTTTACATTTCTTTTTTAAATTTACTTTTACTTTTAGCATGTCGGTGAGGGTCTAGTCAAACTTGCTCTACCAATTGCTCAACTTTGAAACTCAGAATAACTATTGCCAATTACCACAGCCTACCCATTATTGTGCAACATTGGTGCCCAGACCAGATGTTCAATGACATAGCTATATAAAGGCAACTTCTGAAACCATAGAAGCAAATTTGCTGAAGTCTGAGAGTAGGTACAAGAGGTCAGTTAAACATTGTCTTACATTGGGTAGGCAGAGCACTGGTGACCAACTCAAGTACGTCAGTGAAAACTTTGGGGAGATTTGAGAAGCCATCTTCGCTGACTATCTGCCTGTCTGATGTTCTCTGTTATGCGCAGAATTTATCACAGTAAATATAACTGGTACAAAATGTATTCATCAAAGGGTGCATTTCCATCAAGATCTACAGTCAGTCCTCGCAGAACTACTTTGACTGGATACATTAAAAAAATCTTGGATTTGATACTTGATGTTAGAAGAATTTAGAATACAGATACTACAGACACCTCTCCCATCTCACATGTGATTATTTTCTAGTACTAGCATTTATTTAGTTTTAAACTGCCCAAATAGATACCATCCGGTTTTCAGATTTACTTATTTTGTAACTGATTTCATTTTCATCTTACATTTAGAATTCCAAGGGTCATGAATCTCCTTGTTTATTATATCTGTTGCCTCTTACCCATGGCAGTTTGTTTCCTTGTTTGTTTTGTAACTTTTTGTTACTTGTCAATAAACTTGTTTCTAACAAGTTTTACCTAGTACAGATTCCATTCAGCCTGGATTATAGAAAAGTGCATCCAAGGAAGTTTTGTTTTTTTGACTTGAGACCAATTTTTATGCGAATTACTGAATTAGGAAGTTTATGTACTGTATAGATAGTGAACAAAGAAGCAGATAGTTGTAAACCTAAGGCTTTAATAGATTATTTAAAAGCCCTACAAGTTAGATGTGAAGAAAAAAAAGTTTAAGTACTACTGGAAATACAAAGAATGCAATAATGTGTACAAGTTAAAATAAATCTAGGAGATTCCCCGAATGGAATGAAGACTAAGACAAACAATCTAACTATGTTAGAAATGTGTGCAATAATCTCATTAAAGGAGGTTGAGAACAGGGGAGTGAGGAAAGACTGACTTCAAGCTTCAGAAATAGTCTGTGAAATTAAAGGAAAGGAAAATTGTACATAGAGAACAGAAATAGAAATAGAAACTATACTCTAGTATATAAAGTTGTTTCCCACTGAGTTTAATAATTCTGCTGTTGTATACACATATAATGATGTGAACAACTAAGTAAATGGCTGGTCAATGGCTGGAACCCGATTTCTCACAGTTGGGGTGAGAGATTGCAACAAAGCATGAGATGTGCTTAGAACAATCCATGTGGCAATGCATTAAAGTTGGAGACATCAGTATGAATTCAGACTTCGCTTTAAATCAATATAGATGGTTACATATAGACATGTGTACATATATGTGTGTTTACACAGATTAGTGTATATATATATACATGTCTTGTGTGGTTAGCTGGGAAGCCTAAAGCCTAAATATCCCAGGAGCAACAAGCTATATTCAGATCTTAGTTTATAATATCATTTTGCAAGAAAAAAAGAGTTTCTTGGTGAAATAATTGATTCTAAGACTCAAGCAGGGAATATCAAAGATGAACCTGCAAGCTCTTGAAGTACCAGAAAATAAAGAAGTGCTGCTAAAACACACACACACACACACACACACACACACACACACACACACACACACACACTGATGAGGAATGCCAAAAGGACATAGGAGACAACACAAAATTCCCCAAATGGCCATAGTTGGGACAGCTTGCATAACAAAGTAAAGCAGTATTGAATTATAGCTCAGTTGAAACACAAGCAAACATGAGTTCACATTAATATAGATTAAATAAATAAATGGAGGTGAATGAATGACAAGTATCACATGCAGAGGCATTCTAAATAATCCATGCATATACTCCACCCTCAAAGTGGGGAGCATAGCTCTCCCACCAAAGTGTGTGTTTTACAAAGTGAAGAGTACAATAGGAAAAGAGGAACAAAAGTAACTTGATAGCAGAGACATCTGACAAACACTACCTCAGTCAGGTGATCAAAGTCAGCCTCAAGAGTGATGTCATGTTCATAATATGTATGCGTATCCTTGACATGTGATGAAAGTGGCACTTTGCCTCTATGGTCTTCCTTCTCCAAACCCATAATCCCAGCCTAACCAGGAGAAAAGTACCAGACAAATTCTAGCAAAGGGACAGTCTACATAATACCTGAGCAGTTCTCACATTTGTCAAAGTCACCAAAAACAGATCTTCTGAGAAACTGACACAGCCAGTGGCGCATAAGGAGATATGATGACTAAATGCAATGTGCTATTCTGGGTGAGATCCTGAAACAAACAAAAAAGAACATAAAGTAAAATCTAAGCTATCTGAATAAAGAATGGACTTCTGTTAATAATGTATAAAGACTGGTTCATCAGCTGAATGTATTAAACTAATGTAAGATGATAATATTGGGAAAAATTGGATATGGGGTTATGGGAACTCTTTGTACTATCTTTGCAATTTTTTCTGTAAATCTAGCCTATTTTTAGAAATAAAATTCTGCAGTAAACTTCCTTTTCCCAAAATGTTAATTAGAAATTTTAAAAATCAGGAAAAAGATTTTTTTACCACCCTGTAATGTTATTTCAAAGTAAAGATTATGTTAATTTTCTTTAATATGTTATGCTGGAAAATTGAGTAGCAAATATTTAAAAATCACAGCAAACCTAATTGCAACCGAACAATAATGTTTGATGCAGTCTGACAAAATAAGCAAAAGGAAAATAACTGATAGAAATATTTGAAATAACTATGACAAAAGGAAGTAAACTTAATTTCTAAGACATTCAGAATATTTCACAAGAAAACACCAACATTCCATAACGCCAGCAATTAGAAGCATTAAAGAGACAATCCACAAAGAAATACAACATCTGATATGTATTTAACAAGATGTTTCACTTCAGTCACTGAGATTATAGTGGTTGAAGCTGGTGATGAGCACATGGTATTCTTTATATAATTCTCTCTAGTTCTGTATATATTTGTAACTTTTCCATCATAGAAACTTAAAATAGAATTTTCGCATTACTAAAACTAATTCATTTTTAAACATAGATGCTATGTCTATGAAATTTGATGTTTTATTTGTTTGTTCCTTTAATAAACCCCAATTGTGGAAATCCTATAGTAAAGTAGTACACTGATACTCAGCTAATGAAAATGTAAGCTTGTAAAACTTTAGTGGAAAGCAATTCTGACATATATGCATACACATATGTGGTTTGTCATATATAGATATAGAAATAGCTTGTTTTAAAATCATACAACTCACATAGAAGATTATGACATCCAAGAAATAAATTCACTGAGCCCTTCCCAACCTATCTTACCCCCTAAATTACATCTGCTCTATTTGACAGTTCTGTTGTTCTAAGTCCAACCTACCTGTTCCCCTCAATGGCTCTTATAAAGAGAAGGCTGGAATTGGTATAATCTACAAAGAGCCCCACAATCAGGCCCTCTATTCTGAGGGGTAGTATGTTAGGGAAACAGACATTCACAATTTCTGGGAAAACCAGGTCAGACACCCTGAATAATCAACCATGTTCCCTATTTAAAAACATAAATAGAATCTCAAAGATCACCATATATTTAAGGCATGTAAAAGATAGGTCAAAAGTAGAAAGCCTATCCAAGAAGAATGAGAAGAAATATAGGAAAAAGGAAACTAAGGCTGAGGACATCTTGTTAAATACAGATTGAAAAGATTAATGAAAATGATAGAAAAAATAAGCAATATAGAGTATGTATATAGTGGAGTAACAGGTGTTTCCGAAGTAATAAACATGAGGAAAACAAAAATGGGCAGCTCTTGGCTTTTGTAAATAAAGCTGCAATAGACATGAGGCTGCTTATAATTCTTCAACTAGTCATCAAAGTGCCTGAAGTGCACTTTGAACTAAGCCATTAAAACTAAGTATCCACAAAAAGATGGTTGAATAAGATGTGGTATATATATATATATATATATATATATATATATATATATATTTGCATATATGTATGTGTATATACACACAAAAATAAAATATTACTTGGCCAAAAAAAGGATGAAATCCTGCCATTTTCAGTAATGTGGGTAGATCTAGAGGGTAGTATGCTTAGTGAGATAAGTCAGAAGGAGAAAAACACTATAGGATTTCGCTCATATGTGGCATATAAAGAAACCAAGCAAACAAATGAAACAGTTACAGCAAATAAACTTTTAGTCTATAAGACTAAATTAGTGGTTACCAGAAGGTAAGGGGGAGGGAAGTGGGAAAGATGGGCTAAAAGAGATCAATTACATGGTGACAGACCGAATTCCATAGTTTCAAGTGAACCTAATACAGTATGTACAGATATGGATTTATGATGATGCAGACCTGAAACTTACACAACACATTGTTACTTCAATAAAAAATTGTATTTTAAAAAGAATAAAGGTGTGTAATTAAATAATATAAAAATGTTTCCCCGAACTAAAATATTAAATGATTATATCAAAAGGGCCCATTAAATAGCAATCAGAATGAATTAAAAAAAAGATACAGATGCTCCTTTCTTCCTTAAAGAAATAGCTTAATGTTCAGCTGCACTAAGTGCAGTTAGCTGACAACCTTCAGCTAGTGGTGCCTTCAGAAACTACCTCAGCTTTTGAGCAGAGGCCTTGCTGTTGCCAGGAAGTCCCCAGTCAATGACTGCCTGGCAGGGTACTAGGGCTGGCCATTTCTCATAATATGGGATTCCGCCAAAGAATGGGTGCCCCAGAGTTCCTTGATGGATTGGCCAAAACTTGGTCAGATCTGTCAGATGACAGTTTTACCTATTCAGTTTCATAATATCAGATCTGTATCATGAACCTGATGCTCTCCTTGATAAATCCTTCCTCCTCATTTTATTTTTCCCAAGCGTTATATCCTAATTAATTTCTCAAGTCTCTATCCCAGAAAACATAACTGCCACAGCTATCCATCTGATTATGAGTTTTCTAATCATGATTTATGTTTTTAATTCCAAAAACATATTAGAAAAACAAAGAATGAGAATCATATTGGCATCAGACTTTGCTCGAAATAATAAATCAATTTTCCACAGACTTTTAAGGGTAACTGATTTTATGGTTATGACCATAGTTCTATATTCAAGCTATATTATTCAAAGTGGGGAAATGATACACATATGTAAAATCAAGAAACATACCTGTCATAACACTACGTGAAAGAGAAAAAAACCTTAAATACCATCTCCAGGAGAAAAGTTTAAATAAGTTATACTAGATATTTTAATCAAATCTGTTTTGTTTTCAAATAAAAAGAATCTGCATGAACTAACTTAGACAAAAGGGCAAGTTCTTATACATTTGCAAAGCTACTTTACAAAATCATCTTAATTTGAGTCCTCTGGAAACCAAAGTCTGAATCAAAAGTGTACATACTACTATTTAAAGCATACAAGACTAGGGAAAAGTGAAGGAAAAGAAAGTCAAAAAGGGAAGGAAGGAGAGCCAAAAGAAGAGCATAGTGTCATGCTAGACAACATTTGGTCCAAAGAGTGATCGGACACATTATCTACTTTCCAGGAGTCTGTATGAATAGATGAATAGGTGAGTTAATACAACATCTCCTGACTGCATGGGACAATGATTTGCAATTGGCTTCTCTTCTCTGTACTTCTGGTGTTGCACCATCATAAATGAGCACCACACAGGTACTGAAATTTCTTATACTTCAAGATCAAAAAGGATGCCCAAGGTAGGAGGTGAGAAGAAGGAAGTGAGTGTCACTCAGTGGAGGCATGCAGCAGGCCAGGTCTGGTTGTGCCTATGTAAGTAGAGCCCACCCAGAGCACCCATCGATTAAAACAAGTGTTCAAAGACTCTGGAGACAGGCTTGTCTGAAAGCATCAAAGTGCACTTTAGAGGATGTGTAAGGCACAGCCCAGGAGCAGGAATACAGCTGAGTCTTTGGAATAGACTAAGAACAGTGATTCGACCCCAAAAAGAAAAGGGCTGGCCTGGTTTCCATTTGTTTTTTGTTTTATTTTGCTTTTTTGCTTCTTTCTATAAGTCAGCTTTATTCTCTGTTGCTGCTTGTGGACTTTCTCATCAATGAAAAGTAATATAAAATGCATGAGAGCGTAACTGAACAAACTAACGATGATGAGGAGCATGTTTAACTCTACTTTCTGAAACTCAGTTCCAAAAAATTAAACAAATACATAAATAGCTAGATAAAAATAATTTATAATATATATTATTATGTACACTAAATTGTATAAATAAGGATTATATAGAAATATAATACAGAAATATATAATATAATATATATAATCACATAAGTAGATCGGAAGCACAGCTACTATTAAAATGCCAACAATTTCAAATTAATTCATAATGTATTGCAATACCAGTTTCCACTGTAACAGAATTTGGAATAGGATCTTAAAATGATTTTGATTTTTAACTGGAGAAAAAAATAAGATTGACTTTCAAAAATGAGAATAAATGTTAACATGAAGAAACTAGGCTTTCCAGTTATTAAAATATATCTAATTGTACTCAGCTTAGCAAAAGTATAAACACATCAAAAGAAAGCAATGTGTAAAATAGTCAAGAATGTGTCAGATCAGCATGTAGACATGGCATGAATCTGATAACACGTCCATCTGGGGGCTGTCATAGTTATAGCACGTGCTTTTATTACTCAATTTTTGGCATTTAGGAATTTCTCTTTCTTCCATGTAAATACATGAAAACATTAAAAATTGTACTTATATGAATCTATTCCGCATGGAAAGAAATGAATATATAATCCTTTGACTTAAAAGAGAAAGCAAACAGCCAAATCGAGGTTTGAATATCCTAAACCATTGCCAGCTTCCTCAGGGAGTGGAGCTCACATCCTAATTTGGGTCGGAAGCCCACCCCTGGTACAATAAACTGTAGCTTGAGTGACAAAAGTTATGTGTGGTTGCTCCCTGTGACGCTGTGGATTGGACAAGTGAAGAAGAGATAATCCCGAGAAAATAAGAAGTAACACAATTAATTGGTGCAAAGAAATTTGTAAACTTAGTGTTAAGTTGAAATGATTATTAATCATGTAATTTCAAGCTTTAGTGTAATTACTATTTCTTAGACAAAGAAACACAATAATAATTATCAGGAAATAAAAACCCAGATGATTGCAATGAGAAATAATTGTATTTGTTTGGGAGGGAAAATATGCACATTAGTTATTTCTTAGTACAAAAGTATAAGCTAAACTTCCTGAATTTCATGAGTAGTTTATCGTAAACAATTATATTTTCAATTTTTTTAAATAATGAGGGCAAAAATGTCCATAATCCATGATCCGATTATTTTACCTGAAGGAAACTGTCTTAAGAAACAATTCAAAATGCAAAAATATTTTTACACCAGGTTATTACAGTTTTATTTATTTATAAGAAGAAAACAAATATTGTTTAAATGTCCAATTATAGAGAAATTGTTTTAAATAACTATTGACATACTCATAGAATGTATGCTAGTACATCATTAAAAATGATGCCTGCAAAGAGCTGAAAGAAAATCTTTAGGTTAAGCTAGGGAAAACTGGATATAAGATTATATCAACTTAAAGTTGTAAGAAAAAATTATCTGTGATGCCAGAAAACACATCAAAATCCTACTTGGACAAGTCCTCAGGACAATAAAGATGTCAACAATTCTAGAGGTTTTTACCTAAAGGAGCAAATGGGTGAGAAGTTAGAAGCTGCCCTTACAAAATGCTGTCATATATATGTGTAATTATATATTTAATATTATATATAAAATACAGATAGCCAAGAATAAATAAATGTGGGCATATATACACACTAAAATTCAGGTTCCCAAGTCAATACTGAATCTGTTAATATATCCATCCAGGGCTGTCATAGTTTTAGCTCATGCATTTTCCAATCTTGATTTAACTTTACCAAAATGACCTCTTCAAGACATAGAAAGATGACAAGACTGAATATTTTGTTTGTTTTTGCCCCTATTGAGATCCTGACTTTCTCTGGCTGGAAGTAGCTCTCTACCATCAGAATGGATGCTCGCAATGTGAGGTGCATCATGGTACCTTAATGAAACAGAGGCAGCCCTTACCATGGCATCTTCTCAACGACCTTGACTTGTCAGGCCCAGACAGCTGGCATCTGCATAAATGAGAACTGGTGTCAATCAGAGAAGCATGACTCAGAGGAGTTTAGTAGCACAAAATAGAACATTTAGACCCTATATGCTAGTGGTCTTTGTCAATAAGTTTCTCTGAGAAAATCAAGCCCTACAGAAGATAGTTGGTATGACTATTCTTTCAGGTACCCCTTGGAGGATACATTGCTAGTGCCATTACAGACACAGAGAAGAGAAGTCAACACATCATATACACTGGATGCTTCAAAGGTTAATCTTCTCATGAAATCTTAGAGATTCTCTTAGAATAACTAAGTAGAATGCACTTCTATCAATCAAAAGGAGCCAATTTGTTTGAGCAATCTGGTATTTTTAATCCATTAAGCAGTAGGCAAAACAAATAATCTATTTTATCATCTATGTTATGACTTTAGAATATCTTTATGGCCTACAGATTTTAATGGCCCAGGTGTGTAGTAGTTTGCTAGAGTGGCCATAAGACCTCAAATTGGGTAGTTTACACAAGAGAAATTTATTGTCTCAGGTTGTGAAGACAAGAAATATGAAATCAACGTTGGTTTCTTCTGAAGACTGTGAGGCAAGGAGGGATTCCAGACTTCTCCCCTCGGCTTATAGATGGTTATCTTCATGTTCACATGACATTCTCCCTGTATGGCTGCCTGTGTCCAAGTTTTATCTTTTTATAAGGAAACTACTCAGGTTGGATCTCATTTGAACTTGATTACTCTACAAAAACCTCATCTAATATAAAGTCACACAGTGAGAGAATGAGGGTTAGGACTTAACATATTGAGTTGAGGGTGGAGGAAGAGTCACAACTCAACCTAAAACAGGATTGTCTAGGCAACTGTTAGTTTTGCCTGGTACGCATCCATTGCACTCTCTTCTTTTTAAACTGAAATCTTCTTTTTCATTAGTCACCTCTACTTCCAGGGGGAGATATAAATACGACTTGAACAATCAGAAAAGCATAGCTCTCTGGCATTCTGACTGATTTAAGGATGGGCACAGGATTCATTCAAACCACACCAATGAAAGTTCTTACTGGGACTTTTATTGTAAATACCAGACAAAACTGCAATTGCTAAGAATTGAATTAACCTAGCTGCTGGTGACCATCTTTGATGGCACATGGACAGTGTCTGAGAATAAAGTCAACTATTCTTCCCAGATCACTCCTTCAGAACTGAAGTACTCATTTCCCCAGCTGTTTGGAATAGTGGCAGCTGGTTGGCCCAATGACTGACTTGTCCAGCCCCCTTCCCTAATCAAAACAACCCAAAGTGTTAACTGCTATGGAGTGCCTCACAGAATCTGCTGCCTCCCTCCACCAAATCCCATTTCTTCACCCTCCTCACACATGTTGATGCCAAGAACACTACTCACTAAACTTTCCACATACAAACCTTTATCTTAAACCTATGATACTTGTAAGGTTTTTCTGGGCTCCGCAAGGAGAAAAAGTCAATTAGACCAAAAAGTCGAATAGCCAGGGCTTTATTGGGGTTTTGCACACCCGGGCAAAATTCCCAAGTCCGCAAAATGGGCCTGGGGAAGTCGCGGGCTGGGAAGTCGCACTTGAACAAAGGGGAGCGGGCTCTTTAAGCAGAGGAATTTCGCGGGCTTCCCATGTCGCGATTGGGGATTGGCCCTGTGAATCCTTATTCTGATGTCATCCACCTTTTTCCCCCCTAGGCTTGGCCCCCGGGCATGCCTGCTGGGCATGGCCGCTGCTCCTTTTGTCCCTGGGCCAGCGTAACAATACTCACACAGAAGAAAGCAATTTTAGGGAATACTGATTGCCTTGTTTGAGGTCTTGGATCTAACCTTTGGATCTCTTGGTTATATGAACCGATAAATTTCCTTTTTTTTACTTAAGCTGTTTAGTTTGGGGTTCCCGTCATTTTCATCAAAATAGGTTTGATTTGTGATAACATCTTTGCTACAGGTACCAGAAATAATCTACTGAGAGCAACAGAGGAATGCTTACACATTACAGAGCAACTACCCCTCTGCTTTGTGCCAGCTACTATCGTAGGTACTGGGAGCAAAATTCAACGGCTCTGTTCTCAGAAGGCTTACATAATACCAGAGAGGAGAGAAAACAAGTAAGTAAAAAAATGTTTGCATAGAGTAGAATTTTATGTAAAGCTACCCAACCAAAGTTGACTTTGGGGGATTGGAGTGGGACAGGCATTGGCTCTATATTGACTGGCATCATGTCTAGCTTATGTACCTGTCCCACAAGGCCTTGCTCGAGACTTAGTATGGCCAGTTTAGAATATGGTCATTGCATCAACATGTTAACCTCCAGTGTTACCCGCTTCCAACAAGGCCTAGTCAGGTATCTTCACAGTCAGATCTTAACATTCTGGGAACTGTGTTTCTATGGGCTTCACCTCAGTTCTGTCCTCAGATCATCCCTATCACCGTATGTGAATTATTTCATATTAGCACTTGAAACAACCTGTGAGTTAGATATTATCTTCACTGAAAACTAAGAAACCCAAGTCATAGAAATGACAAAAAAACTCCTTAAAGATCATAGGTCTTATCACTACTGAGTGATTATGATCCCAGGCAATCTGACCCCAGAGACCTTAGCAGACTCTTTAGAAGCTGACAAAACTTGGCCCAAGATGGTCAGATTGCTGTCAGACCAGTACCTGGGTTTGTATTTCCAGGCAATGTCAGCATTATGAGAAGAGGGATTAGCACTGACTGGGCACCTATCTGATTCTAAATGTTTTCCATGTATAAGGTCATTGAACCTTGAAAAATATAAAATAAAAGATTCACCCTGTTTTACACACAAGGAGTTAATATCAGTCCAGCATAAGAAATGTACCGACAGCTCTAACTGCCAGAGATGAGTCTCAGACCTGGATGTCAGAGATGAGTCTCAGACCTGGATCCGGCTGACCCCAAAATATTCACTCTTTAGTTGACAGGGCACCATACTACTTTTCCAAGGAGATAATCATCTGGGCCCATTGAGGTATCACTGTTTGCTTCCATTGGGTTTCCTTTTCAGTAACATCTGAATAGCATTCTTTATCTTGGGAAAAGATAACACAAAGAGGTGGGTTGATAGGGCTCCAGGCTATCCTATGGATCTTCCAAGCCTTCAACTTGGGCAAGGATCTGTGTGCTGCTCTCAGTAAGGCGTAATATATGGGAATGGTTTCAATGCAGCACCCTATGACTTCACGTGAAAGGACTGCTTACAGCTGAGAGAGGGCACATTCCCTGGTGCTCAGCCTGGCCCTCTCCTGGATTCTAGGCCTGACCTGGTCAGATTATTTGGTATTTTGTAATAGTCATGACTTTGTAAGATTCTCCTCAAATTTTCTTAGGCTTTTTGCCTTTCTTCAGGAGAGCATGAGATGGTGACTTCAATGCTTTTATCTTATCTTTCCTATCATCGCTGTCATTCATACTTACTCATACACAGTAAAAAACTCATCCCCCAGGCCAAGGCTGTTAGTTAGATTTTTGTCTTAAAGATAGGACTCCAGGTCCTATCTGCGATCTTTGTCTTTTGCTCTGTCTTCTGGAAACTGTGGTTTCCAGGCCCCAAAGACAATCTCCCAAAGGAATGTACCTTAGCTCTGGGCTTATAAGGTCAGTAACCTCCTTTTGACCCTCTTCACCCTGCAAACCATTGATATTGTGGACCTCAGTGGTATCTCGTCTTTTCCTGAATGTCATGATGGCTTACTCTACTGCCCAGCTCTCAACGCTCCTGCTGTCTTCTGGCATCAAGGGTCTCTGCTCATCCCACCCTGGGAAGAGCTATTTTGACCTTCCCTGTGGTTTTTGGGTTTTTTTGGTTTTTTTTTTTGGTGGAGAGAATTAAGTCCCTTAGGAATAGATGACTTTTCTCTAAAGTTGCTTCCTGGATCCCCTTTGTAAAGATCTCTCTTCTTCCACAGCTTCAGGGCAAGGGACAAAAAGATCTTTAGTTAATATGCAGACCTTGCAAGCAGTCTTCCAACTGCTAAGCCTGCAGAAAGCCCTTTCTAGTTCTTAAAATTCTTTTACGTTTTAGTGCTCTGCCCCCTTGTATATGGGTCATACATTTTTATCAATGTTATGAACTACTTAATGTATTTTTAATATATTTAATATAATCACAGTGTACTTAAAGAGCTGATGCTGCTCTGAGTCATCTATATTAACTATACAATAGAGGCTTGACTTGGGGGCTGATGATAAGTGCCATTTCCTTGCTATTTTATCATGAGATATTTATAAGTGCTCTGATAATAACATATAGGTATAGTCTTATTCTTAATGCCATTTCCTAAAAAATTAAGCCCTTTAAAAATTTAAACATAACCCCCGTTCATGAAAATTTCACAATGTGGTTGGTAATTGCTGTCCAGAATGAAAGAAATAGCTTCTATTTAGTGAGAACTTCCTGCGTGCCAGGATCTGTGCCTAGCACTTTGCAGACATTAGCTCATTTAAACCCTCAACAACTCTTAAGTGGCTGATAGGATCATAATAATTTCTAGTAAGCTAGCTGAGGCCAGAAAGTTAAATCATGTATTTGTCAGAACTAGGCCACAATGGAACTTACTCCAAAATCCAAACCTTAGCTACCAAGCGACAATACCTCCCCAAACTAGGTAAAGATTAAAATGTGTGTGTGTGTGTGTGTGTGTGTGTGTGAGAGAGAGAGAGAGAGAGAGAGAGAGAGAGAGAGAGAGAGAGAGAGAGAAAGAGAGAGAGAGAAGAAAAAAAGAAGGGGAGGGGAGGAGAGGGGAGGGAAGGTCACAAAGAAATAGAGAAATGATCCAATAAAAAAAGTTTTATCACAGTACACACTTCCCCAAAGAAAACCCCCTCTGTAGAGCTCCACTGTGAACCACAAAGTCACTATTGCCAAGACTCAAAAGCATTCTAATCGTTTCATAACCGAAAAGACACACTTCTCTTTTTTTGTCCACTGAAGGGGACACATCTTTTGTTCTCTCATGATATAATCTCCTCAAAGCTTCTTTTACTCATGACCTGTGTTTTCAGACCACAGAGAGATTCAAACGTATGGACAATCTTCAATATATGAAAAGCGTGCGTGGTTTTCTACTGTACTGTTTTGTTGGCGGTGACACAGCAGGATAAAAATTGGTTGGCTTTTTGCTGTTGTTATATCTACTTTATCATCTGTAAAGTTTTACAAGGTTACAAGAAAGTTTCTTAAGACATGGTATTAACCATCAGATTTGTTTTCGTGGGTTAAAGTGGTCCATGAGAAAATAAATAGCAAATGACTCAGATAATCCATTAAGTCCAAATCATGTGATCATGGTAAGGTGTCCAGAAAGTTTAATTAAGTTTTCCATCTTTCAGTCTACAAAATTGTCATTTGGTGTCTTGCCACTTCAGAGTGATAAATAGGCAACCACTTCACCTAAATTTCATTGTGAAAGTGTTGTAGTGTTAATAACAGCACTAGTGGTGAGTCACATAGCAGCAGCAATCTTGATACTATATTTAATACAAGGAGATGGTGTTATGAAGGTTTCAAAACTAGAACATGGTAACTCCATCACTTCATCCTGTCATTTATCTGGAAGGAAGCAAATGACTCCTTTTCAGCCTCCATGCAGGTTCAGGAAGCCCAAATTTGTCCCTAGATTGATGACAAAGTGAAAGGCCTCTTTAATCCCTCTCCTATTTAGCCTGTCCAGGGTTGGCCCTTGAGAATTGTGCTGGCACCGTCTGCATTGTCTGCCTTTGTGGAAGGTCTTGGGAGCTCACTAACAGCCACAAAGATTCCCTTTGAATGCCTACTGGGACTCTGGAATTTTACACACACACACACACACACACACACACACACACACACCCCAAATTATAGATCTGTGTACACCAAGATCTCCTCATTTAACAGAGAGGCTTGCAGTGAACTTCCTAAGCAAAGTCAGCACGCTCTTGTACAAATCTTGTGGTGGACACTGTGGGTCAGCTAGCTCAACATGCACACCATCGATGATTAGAAACATTATAAATCTAAAAATGACCTTTAGTTGCATGGTGACTTAGCAGTTAAATCCGAAGCTTCAGGTGGCATAGTCCACATAAAAACCCAAGGACGTGGGTTCGCAGCCCGAGATCAAGTGTACAACCAAATGAACAGCTAAATGGATGGATGAATACTTCTTACTCCTCTCTCTGTCTGCTTGTCTACCTGCCTGCCTCTTCCTTCCTCTAAAATAAAAAATAAAATAATTTTTTTAAATGACCTTTACCAAACTCCCTTACAGACAGGGCTCTTGATGTGAGTTGTATTTTGTCAAGTGCACGAAATCTTTCTGATTTCTGAAAAGTGCAAGTTATGAGGCCATATTCCCACCAATACTTCAGCCATTTTTTTTCCCCTACGGCAATTTTCCAGGGCCTGTTCTCAGTTCACTGTCTGTCCAAGGCAGGTGAAACAACAATGTTGATTTCTTGGTTCCCACTTCCTGGCCACTGGAGCATAGCAAGTAAGCTGTGTTCTGAACTCGGGACTCTAGTAACAGTCTCAGGAAGAATAGTTCTCCTGGATGTCAGATGCCTATTATATTCTTGACCTTTAAAGCAATTTAGAACTTAAATCTTGTACCCAATATATACCTATAAAGTTATTTCACCACAAGTAGAACACACTCCCCCAGTGGTCCCCTTAGATGCAGCCAGTGAGGCTAATGGACCAAAGGAATAAAGTGAGAAGCCGTGAAGAACAATGGGCAGGGATGCTTCTGCCAGGCAGCAGATCGAGAGTGCAACCTAGGACTTCATGTCACTGCCAGGGCCCAAGTTTTCACAATCTCCACCTAGCAGGAATTCATAATGCCCATTAACCAGTGACCACCAAATGTTTCCTGTCTTTCCCTTTTCTTAATGAAATATTTAATGAAGCTACTCTGCTTCTACTTATGTCCTGTATTTTGGGCCTCAGCAGAGGGATGGACACTTTACTATACATTTATAGGCCAACAAACCAAATGATCAACTTTTAACTCTGCTGGTAAAGAGGTGTTGGACTTGAAGCTGACTGTAGTAACTGGAAAGAAGTTTCAATTGTCTCCTTTAGAAAAGGAATGAATGTGTTCAATGCATGGGGAGAAGTGTTTGAATATTTGGAAGACAAGAGGGACAGGAACTAATCGACAAAAATCCAGTTCCCTCTTTAATGATAGAACTCTCAAATTCTAGGGGGTATTTGACTGCCAAAGTATCAGCTATATCTTTCTGCATACCTTACAGTCCAATCAATCATCTTAACAAATTCTGGACAATGTGATATGGATAGAAATTATTTATGTCTCTTCAGTGGTGTGCCCCAAGAGGGGGCATGTGTGCTCTCCTGTCCTTTCATCCTTTCTGCTGTGTGGGAAGTGAGGAGCTTGGGAAGAAGAAACTTCCTGAGGATGGCAGAGCCTCTTACCAACCATATTAATTCTGGGCCATTACATGACAGAATTACACTCTTGTCTCATTGAAATCACTGCATATTTGGGTTGTTTTGTTATTCTAATATTTATTGTTTAATAATACAGAAACAATTATAAAATTAATGACTAGCTGAACTAGTACAAACTCTGGCCAAGCTAGAAAACATGAGAAGCAGTTATTACCATTACAACCCCTAGCACCTGGCATATCTGTGGCACAAGGGGCAATCCTAAGGCGTTTTTGTCTCTGTTTCCTTTCTCTTTTCAGATTCTGGTGTCCTCGTGATTTCCACCGGCCCCTTCTCTGAGCCCAGTCATATAAACGGGGCATAGAAGACAGCTCACATATGTTGAGCACTTTCACTAACCCTAACACTATGTATATATGATGTGAGGTCGGCAGTATTATTGTTATTTTTCAGGTGAGAAAAGTGTAGTTCAGAGATATTTACTAACATCATCTAAAATGACTTACCTAGCAAATGGTGGGAAAAAAAATGACTGAAAATCAGTTCTTCTGACTTTAAAACTTAGAGGGGCACAGTTATATATGTCTCTCTTCATGTAATTCCAGGTATCTCTGAGTTCAATAGAAAATTGGTCATTGTATTTGTGTTCTATGTGGAGCCCCTGTATCATGGCACAGAGATGTTCACACATTAATACTTTAAACTACTTTGAAGGCTTTTAACTAAAGTCCTAATGGTGTCAACATTAACGAAAGTGATTATAGGGTCTTTTCCTAGCAGTAATTATTAAACACTTAAGGCATTTCCCAATATATTAAACACTTTCTTCTTCTAAGAGCATCTAGTTCAGTATTTTCCATCCTGCAGATTTATTCAAGGGGGTATGGCTTCCCGATGAAATTGGTGTAATGGTAGCCCAGTCTTTAAAAAAAAAAGATTGAATAAATAGAATAGCTTATAACAACCAAAAAATATCAGAATGCATTGTACAGAGTATATGAAAGTATTAATGTAAACATTGTATTGGGAGAAATATATGTAGCTATTGTTATAGTTTTATATACATTTGTGTGTATATTTATATGTATTTATAGTTACACTTCATTGCAATTATATTATTATTCCTAGTATAACAAAGTACCACAACCTGGGTGGTGTAGGCATAGCCATATTCTCTCTGGAAGTTTTAGGGGAGAAACCTTCCTTGTTTCCTCTTAGTGGCTGGTGGTTGCTGGAAACCCTTGGTTTTATTTGCCTTGGAGCTGTTTAACTCCAGTGTCTATCTCCATCTTCTTATGAACTTCTCCCCTTCAGATGTGTCTGTCTGTGTCTTTTTCCCTCTTCTAAAGACACTGGTCATATTAGATAAGGGCCCGGACTACTCTAGTAAGACCTCATCTTAACTTATTGAACCCTATTTTCAAATTAGATCACGTTCTGAAATTTCAGGAGAACATGAATTTAGGGGGAAAACTATTCAACCCAGGAGAAGACATATCTATATCTCTCTATCTCCATATCTATCTATCCCTCTATCTCTGTATCTTTCTATCCCTCTATCTATCTATAGAGACATGTTATATTTATAGCTATAGATATAGATATATATTTGTATGTACATGAGTATTTATGTATACACTGGGTCAATAAAAATGTATGCCTTCCTGTAGGTTATGACCACAAATATGAGCTCCTCTGACAGAAGGAGGCCTTGGAATTCCTTAATACAATACCAGCAAGCTATCACAACATATACTGAACACACAAATTCTGTGAAGATGCGAAGCAGACAAGTGAACCGAATTATGTGTAACCCAGCACACTCAATATTACACCCACACTCTCTCTTATTTGATAATAGACATGTGATTGTCTGCGTCAGTGAATGGAGCTCATCACAAAATTTCAGAGTCAGACAATGTTTAAATTACTTAATAATGGCCTTCACTACATGGCAGTGAATATTATGAATAATTATTACTTTGCATCCTTTCTAGTGATTGTCATCTGGGTTTGAACTAGCAACCTAGAAAGAAGTTTCTTGAGTGCGGTGATAATATTTCCAGGACTTCAGGGATCACTTTAGTCATAGCAGGAAAACAGGAGACTTCCATTATATATTATGAAACTCACACAACCAAGAACTAAAAATTCACTGTAAAAAGTAAGTTTCAAGGATACAACGAGTAATCCACATGTTTCTGTTTTAGATCTATTTCACATCAAAATATCAAGTTTGCCTAAACTAAAAACTTCAAATATGTTGCTGATAGAGTTTGAAATTAGCTGGGAAACATAGCAAATGATATAGTAAAATGATTAACATTAAATTTAGTTCCATGGAATATAGACACTTCTCCTAAAGCAATAGACTCTCCTTGTTTGCATGGAAATAAGTTCCAAGACCTCTGGTGATTGCCTGAAACCATAGAGAGTACCAAGCTTTATCTATATTATGTTTTTTCCTATAAATATATATATATATATATATATATCCATGATAAGGTTTAACTTGTAAAGTGGACACAGTAAGAGATTAACAATAATGATAAAATAGAAAAATTACAATAATATACTCAAATAAATATTATGTGAATATTCTCTCTCTCCCTGCCAATATATTTTATTGTGTTATTTACCTAAAAACTCAGGAAGTCATTAAAAAGGCAAAATACACTTATTTGAGATAAAAAAAATTTGCAATCTGATGTACAGATACAGGAAGAAGCCGAAAACATGTCAAGAGAATGGACGAAAGTCAGGGTTATCTTTAGAAACAGAAAGAAAAAGCATAAGGTAGCGGAAGATGAGGTGATAATCAGGTGAAAGAGTGTAGGGTAAAATGGTCAGGAGGAGAGGACAGAAAGTAAAAGGAGATGAAGTTCACTGTAACAGTCCTTTCAAAGTAGATTCTCATTCTTGCTGGTTTTTTTGGAATGTTAGCAGTTTGACCCAGTCCAAGAGTCTGGCCCAGTCCAAGAGTCTGGCCCTGAACTGGTTTGTCTGCGTTGGCCATCCTGACTCCAAGAAAAAATGACTCCACATGTCAACTTTTTACAGTACATGTTATTTTTAGACCATGTTTGACCACAGGTAACTAAAACCACAGAGAACAAAACCATGGATAAAGGAGGACTGCTGTATTCTTCATGTATTCATATGTTAAAAACATTTCCTATTACCTCTTTTTAAGAAATTAGTTGTGTCAGTGTTATTTTGCTAATTCAGGCCTCTGAGATTCAAGGGATGGCAGCTGGTTTCCATTTCAGAACCCCTGACTTCTTTCTGTGAAAAACTCACCAAGCTGTTTTTTAACCTGTTCTCTGGCTCTTGACTGTCACACAGTCTTCAATTTCATTAATTCTTCTTTATTTTTAAGAGAGAAAAGAAAGGATAGGAGAAAGAAGTATGGAAGGAAGGAAGGTAGGAAGGAAGGAAGGAAAGGAGGAAGGGTGAGGGAGGGGACAGGGGACGGAGGGTTGGAAAAAGAAGCATCTTTATTTAGGTGTTTATTTTTGACTCACCACCCTGGCTCTGGGTAGTAAACCCAGGTCCTTGGGCTTTACATGGTCTGCACACTGGTGTCTTAGTTGCCTGAGCTACAATGGTACGCCCACGATCTGCAGTTACACTGGAAGATTTAGGCCTCTAGTTCTCATTGTGGGGTGGCACCCAGGGAAACCATGGATTCTCTTCTCCATTCACTCTTCAGTTGCTCTGGTTATTCCTCATGTCCTCAGAACAACTTCAGGACCAACTCTAAAGAGGTCCCAAAAGGATCTTCATAACAATATCCCCTCCTAGGCAAAGTATGGTACCTGCCTACTAACCGAGGCTGTGGGAGCAGGGTATAGAAGGGAGTGTGTGTATGAGGTCACCTAAAATGAGGCCTAGAACCCAGGTGAGCCCATGAAGGATGATGGGATATAGTGGCAATCTTCAAATTACATTCGGCTCCACAGTCTAAAAACATATATTGACATAAAGATTCTGTAAAACTATATACCCCTCAATGCATTTTAACCTGATTCCAGGAGTATTTATTATCATAAATTATAATAATTATTAAGAATATCATTTCCAATATGCACTAAATATTGCTTTTGTTACAACCGTTACATGACTTTTAAATGTAGTCAGCAGAATCTACATATTATAAGAATTTAATACCCACAAGTATTTGTTTTTAGACATGAATAAAAAGTTCCTTTTTGGATTTAGAAATTTTATTTTGTTCTTTGCTAACTCCATTCTACCTCTTCCACATAAATTAACACAAATGTAAAATCATTCTATGCATGATAATCTTAAAAGTCATCGTATTATATTATCTACAACACAAGTGTATATAAATAGAACATATTTTTACTATCTGTGATTATAATGCTCTGTGTTCAAATTTTCTGTCATTATGATTGCTATCTCACAGCTGATCAAAACATTAATATGCTGACACTTCTGAGAGGTAACTATTAAACATAAGAAACTTTTTTTTGGAACTGTATCTCTTGAGATAAATCAGGTTGTATTTTTAAAACTAATTCATATTTCCATCCATGAATATTTTACTAATATGAGATAGATTTGGCATCATTTTTATTCCTATTTTTTATTTTATGTGTAGATGAAGAATCTTATTTGGATAAATAAATAAACAGAGGTTAAAAAAAGTTATACTGAAATAAACTTAATTATTCAGTTCTTTGAATTTCTTCAAAGTTTTATATCAAAAATCACCTGGTGACTGCTCATAAAATTATTTTTTCTGTTCTGTGAAATAACAGCTTGACTAGGCTTGCCTTCAATTTTGCTAGAAGAAAAGATTTGGAAACCACCTGACTTGCAACAAAATTTTTATTCAATCATTAGGTCTTTCGCCAAGAAAATTTTGCCAAAAAAAAAATATATATATCAAATGACCATTATATATGTTAATATTGACTTAAAATTGCTTTCTAAAATAAATTCAAATTCAAAAGGTGTGAAGAACACAAAAATTCTTTATTATTTTTTGCATAATATAATTTTTATAATTATATTCAGAAAGGTACAGGCAGGAATGAAGATGAGTAAGCAGGCAGGCAGGAAGAGAGAAGAGGAAAAGGCACTTATTTATTTATTTATTTACTTAGGTGCTCATCTTTTCTGGTCCCCCTGCCCCAGGTCTTGAACCCAGGTCCTTGGGATGTGCATGGACTATGCCTGCTGGAAGCAACAGACTTAACCACTAAGCCATCAGGGCATATTATTTTATCACTTTTTAAATGTGTTTGTCAAAACTTTGAAAAGTTGCAATAGACTTAGCTCACTGAATTTGTGGAAATGTTTGCCATCTAATATAACTGACAGTCACCATGTATTCAATTTCTTCAAAAAATATCTATCTCAGATTCCCACTGACATAAATATATTAATATAAATTTTAAGGAATATCATGAAAACTATTGAGAAATAGATTGTGAAGTACAATTTATAAAATAAATCACTAAGTCCATCAACAGAAGAGTGGCTAAAAAGATGGAATATATTTAGGATATTCATATATTCTATATATATATTATATGTATACATATTATATATTATATTATAGATACATGAAATATTACTCAGCTATAAGAGAGATGAAGTCTTGCCATTTATGACAATATTGGATGGACTTCAAAGGCATTATACTAAACGAAATAAGTCAGGTGGAGAAAGACAAAAACCATATTGAAATAATATGGGTAATGAAACAAAACAAAAACACTTGGACTATAAGAACGAAATGGTGGTTACCAGAAGGGAAGGAAAGAAGGAGGTCTGTAAGAGGTAAATTATATGTATGGAGGATCGAAATTAGTCTTTTGGTATGTGTGTGTATATGTGTTTGTGGGTGTATGTGTGTACATATGTATGTTCAATTATAATAATGTATCTGAAACCTATGTACAATGATATAAGCCAATGCTACTTCAACTTAAGAACTTGAATGTCACAGATAAATAAAATAGGTCACTAAAATTAAAGTCTAAATTTAAATTATGTAGAATATAATTAACTTTCTCATTTATATAATAAGCTATAAGACAAGAAGATAATGCTGTTTCTCATAACAAATCTATAATTAAATGATGTAATATGAAATACTGGTTGAGTAGAAGCCTATCTTTCTCTTTAAAGTGTCAGAAAGACTTCAAGCAAAGAACTTTCATAAACTTGTCAGCCAGTTCTCAAATCAGTTTCAAGTAAGTATGTATGAGAATTGAGAACCTAGAAATTGATTCCTTAAATATTCTTTTTACTCATTTGCTCCTTCAACTACCTTCTATACCCAGGAGTATCTTCAGACTAGTTTGAAGATGACCGCTATTAACAACTAAATAACCAATTTGCTTTGACACCTAAAGGAACCATGCATATAATTATTAGCAGCTGTTATTATGCTGAAAAAGGCCAGCTGCTACTTCTAGATCAAGGACTCTCACAATTATTATCAATGATGTTTCTTCATGATTTTTAGATGCCAGATGAATATGGCAGTGGGATAAGTCACAGTCACCATGAATAAATACACCACATCCCTAGCTGCACCCAGTGTCTCCCCCATTCAGTCACTCTACTCATCCTATGTTCCTGTATCAGAGAGTGAAACCAACATCTATCTAATCACCTATGGAAAACATTTCTGTTGTCCACCCAATATCCATTCTCCGCTAACAGTACCACTCTTCAGTTCAGAGAGGTTTAAACACTCCCTTCCAACTAAGGGCAGCTATGCAAACTGGTTCTGGTGAATGAATATTAGAATGAAAAAAGTCAAGCAGCCAGGAAAGCTCTTTCAAAAGGGGCACAGATTCAGCCTTTTGTCTCTTCTTCAGCATTCTGAACCACAGATGGGATGCTATAACACATTCTTCTTACAATAACAAGATCAAAGCATGAGGATGAAGGCACCTGCTAAACAGGACCGAGCAGAAACCCAGGAGGTGTATGACTCTATCCTCATCACAATCTGCAGACCAGCAGTAAATGACATTGCCAGCTTCCCTAGCCAGACACAACCCTGACATCCTAACCAACCCAGAAAGATGGATCATTCTCTAGGACTCCTTTTCCCTAAGTCCCCACATCTACCTGGTGTCCAGGCCCATTATGTTATCTCCCTAGCATTTCTATCATTCCCATTTTGTCTGTCCCTACAATATCTGTCTTAATTTAAGCCTTTGCCATTTGATTTATCCATTTTCTCTGATGGCAGTATTTTCATATAAAGTCTTAGCTTGCCACCAACACTGTGCTAACTATAGAATGAAGCACAATCTTCAAACGAAACACAGAGTCCTAGGCGATGATCTCAATCATGCTAACCTTGCTAGATTAATTTTTGACCATGCTTCCCCAACCCTTCATTCTGAAGTGAGGTGCACTAATTGTCCATTGTTTTTAGACCTTTTCTTTCTCTCTTTTGTCTAAAGTAAACTTCATCGCCTACATCCCTATGGCAAATATCTACTCTTCTTTTTTCCCCCTACTCTTCTTTTAACACTCAATTTATATCACTTTTGAAGATTTTCTTGATTCGACTCTCCTTTGCTTGAATACATAAAGCAAGAACAATAGGGAATTAATAAGACTTGATTAATAAACATTTTATCTTTTTCTGAGGAATAGGAATTACAAACATTCCAATTTCTAAATGAATGTGAAAAGTTTGCTCTTTATACACATAGTTAGATATATATAATGTCATACATATTTTTAAATATATATACTTGAAAATTAAATCCTGTTCTAGCGGACATAATTTTTATGAATTCCATAGCTTTCATTAAGTTGATATTTTTACAGAATCTAGCAGTAAAAGACAATTCACCCAACAATTTCTAGAAGTGCCATGCCCATCAGGTTAGAGTTATTTTGTGTCTTATTAGCATTATTATTTTGAATAGTGAATGGTGCTTGAATGGTTACCTGACTAATTGGTTTTTTTGTCAGGTCTAATCACAGCTCCATAAATATGTAAGCATTTAATAAACATTTAGGATGATAACTGAATTCTAGCTATGTGAATTGTCCATTTAGTCATCATAATACAGGCACCATCATGCCTTATGTGTTGATTATATACTCAGAGTTGAAAAGAAATAATTATGCTCAGATTTATGTTTGACTCTATTTAAAAAAAAATAAACTGAGTTTGCAACATCTGGCTGGTCTTTGTTTTCCTGTAATGTGCAGTAATTGGCAACTATTTTTAAAGGAACTTCTACAATTCTAGAAACACTGGTAAGAAACACACATACTTAAAGAGGATTAGACTTGAGAACTTATTTCCTTAGCTTTGCTGAGCATCTATTATTAATGTACTCAATTGAAATATTCCTGCAAAAAGTGATAGGGTTTCATGTTCCAGGACTGAAATGTAAAACATATAAAGAAATGAAGTAATTCACTTGACCCTCCATACACACAGTGTGAAACTGGGTTTAATGAAGTCCTTTGCAGTGTCACATGGACTGTCCCTTTTCTCCTTCTTCCTTCCAAAGACAGCCTCAACTCACATGCCCCCTGTGATTACAAATATGGCACTATGGAGCTTGTATTACCTTGGCAGGCAGGAAGGAAAAATAAAGGCCTTAAACCCCACTTGACAGACCGTAGATCTATGATGGAGCCCCCAGAAAGGTGCCATAAAGTGTCTCTGTGACTGGAGTCACACAACTCAAATGCCTATAGGACCCATGCTGGTGACATAACTGTGAAGCCAGACAAGAGGTGGCTCTGGTGGGCTGAGGGGCACAAAGGGCACTTCGATTACTTTGTTCCTACCAATATTTACCAGGTAATTGTCGTGGCCCAGTGTTTTCTTTCATTTTTCCAGAGACTGTAAGAACCTGAGATTTTTGAGGCATCTCCTTATCTTTAAACATCAAAAACTAATTCTAAATGTTTTTAAACATATAAATCAAAATGAAGTATTTCTGTGGGTCAGATATAACCATAGATCCATTTGTGGGCTAAACGCTTTTTTCTGTTTCTTGAACTTCTCCATATAACTCTGAGACAGGAGCAACTCATCACCCATATCTGATATTTTCAGGTCTAAGAAAGAGGAATAGGCGATCAAGAAATTAATTGTGAAACTATTCACCTAAAGGAATTGTTAAAATACCACTAATGGTGATACTCTACTACATTTATACCATTCATATTATTTTTGATAAAGACATGTTTCATGTTCAAGAGCAACAAAGAAATTAGCTTTTGAAACTCAACCTTTTCTTGGTTGAAGGATGCCATTGTATCTAGTATTTGCATGGGAAGGGATTCCTATGAAATATGATCTGACAAGACTTTGGAGAATTCCTGAAGATTTAGCTAGCTATCTGATGCTCTTGAAGTGATATAGATATGTAATCTTCCTTATAACTAAGATACTTCAGCCAAGATTAGTATCACTGCCTGTGGCCCAGGCAACATTAAGCTGTAAGATCATATATCACTTGGAACAGGATATAAATATCTACCAGAAGATGAATGTATTCTGACTAAATATATAGTCAGGGCCATTTAAGCATAGTATATAACCAATGGTCTTAACTTCAAACACAGCTTGTGGATGCTGTGATGGTTAATTTTATATCAACCTTGGCTAGGTTATAGTGCCCAAACACTAACGTAGATATTGCTGTGAAGGTGTTTTTTAGATATGATTAACACTTATAACCAGTTGACTTTAATTAAAGATTACCCTCTATAAATTGGGTTAAGCCTCATCTAATCAGTTAAAGGCCTTAAAAGTAAAGACTGATATTTCTAGAGGAAAAGGAATTCAAACATCGAAATCCTGCCTGAGTTTCCAGCCTGCCAGCCCTCCCTTAAGGGAGTGATATTTCCTAGAAGAGGCATAAAGGAAACTTCTAGGGCTGGAAATGCTTTATATCTTATTATGGATGGTGGTGTGTGTATGTATGTGTGTGTATAAAAATTCATGGACCTATACAAATAAGATTTGCTTACTTTATTAGATATTCTATAAAATTTAAATTAAATGTGTTTGGGTTTTTTTTAAGGAAAGAAACACACACACACACACACACACACACACACACACACACACACACACCCTTTTGGTTCTGTTTCCCTGCAACACCTTGACCAATGCTCACCTATGGGCCTGGAAATGACTCTTCTTTCAGTTAGTGTCTCTCACCTGTTCATCAGTTCTACCCTACAGTGTTTTTTCTTTAGTGTAAAGCTTTCTTCTCTAATTAAATGTGAATATGAGGAAGTTAATACTTTGCAATGTGGCTATTTTCATGTTATGTCATAAATTCTAATTCTAGCTTTGGCTACAAGTACTAGTCTCTGGGGAAATAAAAGCAATGGAACTAATATTTTAAGCAAATATTTTTTTATTTCTCTTTCAACAAATTTTTGATTTAAGCTTCACTTATATTATTATAGTCATAGGAAAATATCTCTAGAACACATACCATATACATACAGCTTGATGAAATTTCATCATCTGAACATACTTCCGGAATTAGCCACCACTTAGCTCAAGAAGCAGGATTTAACCAGCATCCAAATAGCACCCCCAAGGTACAACATGATTGAGTGGGTGTTGGGTGCAGTCCACATACATCCCAAGGTCCCAGATTTATGTCTTGGGATGAGCAGGAACAACCAAGATCAACAACTAAATAAAATAAAGTGTTTTTTCCTCCTTTCTCTTCTTGCCAGCTTGCCTTCATTCCTTCCTGTAACTTTCCTTAAAAAAAAAAAAAAAAAAGAAAAGCACCCTAAATATTATGTTGCATATATGTGTGTGCATGTGTATGAGGGTGTATATGTGTACGTGTGCTCAACCACTACTCAGATCAAGATCTAACACACTGCCAGCACCCTAGAAGCCTCTTCTCAAGCATTCTTCCAATTGCTATCTCTTTTTGAAAGTAACAACTATCCTGACTTCCAAGAGCAAAAATTGTTTTGCTCGTTTTAATACTCCATAGAAATAAATCATACAACTGTACTTCTGAGTCCAACTTCTTTCCCTCAGCATTTATCTTTGTAAGGATTATCCACATAGTTAACAGCATATAATGTTACAGGTCATTAATTTGAGACTCAGAGATTGTAATTTACCACCTAAATCATATAAATTATTTGACCAAGATCACACAGCTATAGTAAAGCAGCAAAGCCAAGTCTAGCCCAAACGTCTTGCTCCAAAGTTCATGACTTTTTTCACCTGTATCAGTGTTTTCCAAAGTAGCATATGTGAAATAATTTTATGTGGTACATGAGTAAATATTGATGGTTAAATTTTATTTTAATTTGTATTGGGCAAAAATAACAAGCCCATCAAGCCCCAAATAGAAGTTCCTATTTATAGATACAATAGCTATAATTCATGTGCTTACTCTTACCCAGAAATTGTACTCCTATATATATATTCACCGAAAGAAAAATAGAACTACAGATTTTTTCAGAATAGTCAAAGTGTAAACAGTCTAAATTTCCATCAGCAGTAAAATAAATAAATTGTATAATACTCATAGAATGAAATGCTACACACTAACTTATAAAAAGAACAAGCTACCACTAAATACAGCATGGATGAATATCTCAAACACTGTGATTGGCATGGATGACAAACACAAAAGAATGTGTGTTATTCAATTCCATTCTTATGAATTTAAGAACAGACAAAACATACGCCCCATCCCCTGCAGCTCAGGCGGCTAAGACTTAGCCATAGACCCTATTTGGAGACCCAGGCCTCGGGGCAGGGGAAAAAAGACAGACAAAATTAATCTATAGTGATAGATGTCAAAATAGTGGTTACTTAAGATAGCGATATTTACTGGAAAAGGCATAAAGGAAACTTCTAGGGTTAAATACATAGTTTTATATCTTATTATGGATGGGGTGTGTGTGTGTGTGTGTGTGTGTGTGTGTAAAAATTCATGGAGCTGTACAAATAAGACTTGCTTACTTTATCAGATATTCTAGAAAAATCAATTAAATTTATAATGAATGTTTTTGGTTTTCTGGGGTTTTTTTGGTTTTTTTTTTGTTTTTGTTTTTTTTTTAAGGAAAGGTTCAGGCAGGAATGAAGGTGAGTAGGCAGACAGGCAAGCACAGAGAGGAGAAAGAAGTGTTTTATTTTTGCTTAGTTGCTCATCTTGGTTGTTCTCCTCAGCCCCAGGATACAAACCCGTAGACTTCATGGCGGGGAGGCAGTGGACCAAACTACTTATTCTACCAGGGCAAGTTACGTATTTCCATTTTTTAAAAGACAACTTTATCAAAAGTTCTAAATGAAGAGCAATTCCAGTGTTCCATGGATACTGGAAGAAGGGAATCACTCATAAGAGATATTTGAGAAACACTGCTCTACACCACAGTACCTGTAAAAAGAGGGGAAAGGCAGATAGACCTTGCTTCTCAAAGCACGACCTGAGACTGGCGTTATTGGCTTTACCTGGGACTTTATCAGTCATGCCATCAGTTGTGCAGTATCTTGTGCTCTTTTCAGACCAATGAAACACAACCTGTATGTTCACAGAATCTGCAGATGATTCATATGCCTTGAACGGAAAATAAAAGCACTAAGAGAGGCTACAATAAGACTAATTGCTATATACACATCTATTTTATCTTCTGAACTAGATAGAAACTTGCATGTAAAATAGTGACAGGCATCTGCAACAGTAGCTCTATGTCGCAACTCTGCTATTCCTAGTTGGATGACCTTAGAAAGTTACCAGATCCTCTTTGCCTGGGAATACAAAACAGATATAATATTATTATAGTAGTACTATAATAATACCGTAGTATTATCATAATGCCTAGTTCATGAGATGTTGCAAAGATTAAATAAAATAATGCATATAAAGTACTTAGTACATTTCTAAATACATAGTCAAAGATGATAAACATTAGCTATTACTATCACCTTCACCCAGGTAAGTAAGATGAAGGACATGTGCTCATTTATTCAATAATATTATTTGAGCACCTATTACATACCAGGTATAATTTAAAGCACTGAGGATACACCTCTTAAATAATAGAGACCAAAACATCCCTGCCTGTTGGGGTTTTCTATTTTAGTTAAAAGGTGGTTAATTGCATAGCAGATGAGAATGCTGAGACCCTCTGGAGGGACCAGAAATTCTCAGGGAAATCCAGTTGAGCCGGGGTGTCCCACCTCCCTGTGTACTGATTCCTCCTTCCAGATGGGTTGTGACCACAGTTAGGAAAAGAGGTCTGCCAAGATCTTTTCACACCTTCCTCCGAGACAGCTGCACCAACGAAAGAGAAAATATAGCACCTGCAAATATCTTGCTTGAAAATTCTGTTTAAAAAAAAATATTTCCTGTTCGTTTGATATTTGTGCCACTAAAAATAGATTGGGAAGAAATGTCTCCATTTGTATCTCAAATATGGAAAAATTTTGATGAATGTCACTTGGGTCCATGACTTCTGCTCCAGAGGAGGTGATAAGTGGATTCCTAATCCTACACTCGTTGCTGGAATAGTTTCCCCTGGTGAGCAAAACCACTGTGTCCTGGCTTCCTCTCAAAATAAGTCACACCTGCCCTGGGGTGGGCCTCTCAAGGCACTCCAATTTTGACCAAGGACTGGAAACAATACAGAATGTGCTGGACTATCTCACATTTTATTTGATGGGGAATAAAAGGAGAAGAACCCCTTTCACATTTATCTCTTAGTATGCTTCAGTTTTTGTCTTATTATACTTAAAAGAAACCTATAGTCTAACCCAAAATGGAGAGTCATATTGGATTTGGGCAGATCTTAAAGAGGTTTTGGGGCATTTTTTTCTATTATTTCCTTTCTCCTTCTTTTTACATGAGTCACTGAATAAAAAGCCACATACATCCAGAAAAAACATTGCAGGCCTCAGAACGTCCTTGTCAGCCTCCTTCTCCCTCATGTCGTGCCACTTAAATCTGGGATGAGTTGAGCTTTGTAGGCATTCTAACAGTCAGGGAGTAGCCAGGAGTAGAATAGAAATAATCTAGAGGGATCTATGTTTTTGCCTAGCACAAGATCTGAGTAGCCAGTCAGAAGTGAGCAGAGAGCAGGAAAGGGAAATCCAGACCCAGAAAATAACAAATCAGTTTAGCTGACTTCGCCCAGCATCAGCACAGTCATAGTGTTGGACACCGTTTAACATACCAAAGGCCACAAAGTTGATACAATTAAGGTTAAAGTACATCTAAACCACCAACTCCAAGCCTATGTGCCAAGGCGCAGGGCTACTGAAAGGAAATTAGTCATACAGAGCCAATAAGAAGCCCTCCAATCAATTTAAGGAGAGACCACCAATGAGCCAGTAAGAAAATCTGTCCCACCTCGGAATGTTTAATGACAGGTCAGGGGTGGAAAGCAAGCTGCTACATCCCTTAAAAACCGAGGTCTTCAGCCCTCTGGGATGCTCCTTCTCTGGACGACCCACTCTCTTTGGGAGTATCTCTTCTCCTCTTTCGAAATAAAACCTCTTTTGTTTCACCCCATGATTTAACTTTCCTTCCTTCTAATGCACCATCCGGTCCATGCTCTGGAAAAAATCTTTCCAGAGACACAAGTTGCCACAACTGAGGAAACAGAGATACACACCTGTGTTCACACTGTATCAAATCTTAGATTCCTGATTAGAATTATGGATTCAAGCAGCCCCCAGTGTCAGCAGCTCTTAATTCTAGGGATTGACACCTTCAACCTAGTTGGGTCAACATGGGGTTTACACATACCCAACACTAGAATCACTTCTTTAAAACCCCAGGCTACAGAGGTATTTGTACCCTAGTGCCTGGCTTAGCAACTCGTTGGTTCCTCTTTTTTTCCTCAAACCTGACACTCATTTATCAAGTCTTGCTGAATCATGATACCGTAGCTTCCGTAGTTTGACAAAAACCTAATAATTTTTGTGAGAAATATTTTTCCCTTAATATCACCAACATACAAGTTGATACCCTTTCTTAAAATCAACCTACTTATATGAACATTGTATCTCAAACTTTTTGGATCATGTAAGTCCTCAGTGCCACCAATGTGTCTCGTGGTCCCATTTTCCATCAGGAGAAAGAACTAAGTGATAAAAATAAATGATCACTCTACAATACTTCTTAAAGATTTTATATATACATGTATACATCTATTCTGGCAATAGAGTATTCAATCCGAAGTCTAGTTTTAGGAAAAACTATAAAAACTATAAGCTAAAAATAACTTTGCCACAAATGTGTCACCACTTGCAGATGTTCTCATTAAAGAACCAACAAATTTACAATAATAAAGCTAAATTCACAGTTAGTAACCAGAATTGTAAGAGTGGAAATCATGATCAGCTCAATAGCACACTACCGGTACATCATTAGACAGCACCCCTTCAAGAAAAAGTGTGCAAATTCCAGCCATCACTGTGGACATAAGCATCAAGAACTCAACAGCATAGCATTGTCAACAGACTTGATAGCAGGCTACTCAAGTAGGTGCTTTGTTATACTAATTTTATCTTGCAATAGCTGAGTTTAGCAACCCTTTGTTTTCTTAGCAGATTACTAGCAAGCATTGTTTGACTCTGTGTCAAATGAAAGTCACTGACCTCTAGGGAGCAAAGAAATACCTGGCATATTTAGATCAGTTTGGGGCTCCTCAAGAGGAACTTACAATGAATCTTATTTTGAAAAACATGGTACTAACCTAGAATATGGAAACGACTCTTCCTTTCATGCATTTGCTGTCCAGGCTCCCTTCTACTGGAATCTCTGCCCCATGCCTACTATATAAGCGCCCCTTTCTTAATTCTTCTCTCATTTTGACCTTTGTCATTCCCTCTCTCTCAGTTCAGAGTTTAAGACCTCTCCAATCTTTCAACCCTATTGTCAATCCAAAATACACGTTCTACAAACATTTATTTGAATCTACTATTCCTACTCTTATTCTTTAATTACCTAGAGAATGTTCTACTTCCTTAACAGCCTCATCAGCCAGGCTTATTTATGGTCAAAATTTCAATCAACCATAACTCTCTGGGAAGAAGTTACCATCCTCGCTATCCCCACCGCTCCACCCTGCCTCTGCATCACAAGCGCCTGTGTATGTAAGGCTCTGGTTCCCAAATATGCACAAACCTAAGACTAGATTGCTCTGGATTCATTCCAAAGCATTTCAGTTTTGGCACAATCTTGCAAAGGCTCATTTTTATTTCTCTAATTATGAAACATATTCTGAAAATTCAGCAATGAAATGAAGGTTTTGTTATTTCACAAAATATAGGAGCCATGTGTTATCTTTCTATAAGAAAGAACTACATTTATCATCCAAATGCTATATAATAAAAGCTGCCAAAAAAACTGATTTTAAAAAGCTAGTATACCGCCAAATCAAAAAACTATAACTGCCAACCCATATTCTCTCTTTTTTTAAGCTGTAAGTGACCATGATACAGGAGTAACTCCTGTTGCTCGGAATAATAGCCAGGCTCTTCTGCTACGTTCATTCTTCCACCCACGCCTCCTATCATTCAGTCATTCATTTAACTACTATGCATAAACACTGTTCTAGGTACTGGAGACTCATCAGTGAACAGAAAGACAAAGTCTCAGTAGGTTGGATAATTATGGATGGTGAATTATGGAAGGTGAAGATTTGACCTTCAAATAAAAATCCACCAAAATAAAGCTATCCTTTGTAAAACTGTCTCTGGATTTAGTCCTATGACTTTCAGTATGCCTTGCTTCCTTTCCTTGAAGTCGAGTGCAGTGAGACCTTGACCGTGACCACTTCCTCTGCCTGCCGTCCTGTAGTTGTCCTGCATGCTCAAGTTACCTTCAGTGTTGCATCAAACAAAATAACAATCTCAACCCCAACAGCATTGTTCCTGCCAAGACAAATACTAGCAGCAACTAACATTGATTGAGCAATTGCTGCGTTTCAGACATTGAATCCTCACAGCAGTCCTAAGGGTTGGGTATTTTCACTACTTCCTCCAATTACAGATGAGGAGAGACCAAGACTGAGAGGTGATTGGCTTTGCTCCAACTCCAAGTCAAGTATCTGGTTCTTTGATTTGTTGAATATCTTCTGGCTGTAGCAGTGAGTCTTAAACTGTGTGGTTGACTCCACAGGCTCTTGGTGCTTCTCTCTGCAGTCAGCTGTCAGAAGCACCTTCTCTGTTCATTCTAGTATCAACATAAAATACATACTGAAAATATGAACAGACTAGACTGACTGTAGGTACCGTTTTAAGAGGGACAGTGCCATTTGTTGTTTTTCATACTTCCGGATCATCCTGTCATTGTAATATAAATGTCAATTTTGTCTCATTTTTAATAAATCAGTCATCTTTAACACTGGTCGCAAGGGATCTTTTGGGGTGGGGGGGGCCCAGAACCTGCTGCCCCACCGTGTTAAAGACCCTTGCCAGTACTGACTGCCTGGGATCGGGGCTGATACTGCTGTTCTCCCCACTGTGGGAAACAGGAGCAGCAGGAAGAGGATTACCCCCTCAACACACACACACCCTGACCCTTTGTACACCTATTTCTTCAAAGGCAGCAGAACACTGCAACAGTGATCAAGCTGCAGGTACATACTGTAGGGGTTGCTTCTGGCACTATGGGGGTTACCTTTGGTACTGGGGGGTTATTGGGCATTTCTGGCACTAGGATGGTTAAAGAGTATGTGTTTTGGGCAGGACATTAAGAGCAGGACTTATACATGTGCCAAGTGTGGTTTTTGCCTAAGGTGCCAGAATTCCTTGCACTGGCCCTGACCATTTGTATGAAGTCCCCCACCAGACCATATGTTACTATGCAATCACCAATTAGCATGAAATAGTACTTACTTGTTGCTGGCCAGCTGCTCTGCTCCTGCTCGGATTGCTCTGACTCCTCCCTTAGCTTCTTAGTCACCAGCACATAACCCCATCCCATTTTTGCCATTTCATTGTCTCATTTCTGTCTCAAGGAAATATGATCAATCTAGTATAGACTGTTTACTATTCTAATCAAATAACACATTCCATAAAGGTAATTTGGTACCTATTTAGTGAGACACATGATTGCTAATGAATTACATGGCAAATTAGTTATTCCAGTATTCTGTAATATGCCCAAATAGTTATCTTATGTTTTCTACTCTAAGTTCTTGTTAAGTTTACAAGAACTACCATCTCCTGAAATGATATTCTATTTCTTCTTCCACTTCCTCATCTGTTTCTTCAGAACATTCTAGCAGAAAATAAAGTTACAAATTCACCAGGACAAAGACAATGTGAGAAGAGGCAGTAGCTGATGAATAGCATCAATAATCTTTTGGAGGCTGGAAGATGGATAGACATATAAGACTTGAAAAAGTTATCACCTAAGCACCTATGGGTGGGGATACCAGCAGGAATTGAGACAACCCACTCCCCACTAAGCCCCAAAAAGGCTCAGAACATGGTCTGAATTCCAGGGAACCCTTAAAGGAAGAATGATGATGTGTGATTAAAATTAGGGGAATTGTTTGGCCATCTGTACACTGTTCAGGTGGACTTTCCCCAGGCCCCATCTTCCTTCCAATGAATCCAGGCAATGATCCCTCCTCTGCTCTACACAGGGACTACAGTCTCTGGAAAAATGGAGAGGAAATAGTTTTACACTAGAGAAGTCCATTTATGATAGAGAACAAGGGTGACGAGCAGAGCTGATACAGAAAACTGAAGTTTGCTTATTGAAGAGTTTGAGCCCCAGCCTCTTCCTCTACTCTGCTTTCAGAAAGCTGAGACCCAGGCAGAAAACAGCTGAGTTCTCTGAAGAAAAACTGAATATCTTTAGAAGAAAAAAAACCTATAATGTTGGCATTTAGGATGTCACAATGAAAATTTTTTCATTGACAATCTTGCTTCCATAGAGGAAAGCTTGCAAGCACAAATTGGCAAAACTTGACCATCAATACAAAGCTTCCTGTCAACTAAATAGCGGTTCACTATTCAATATCAATAGAGTCAAAGATCTTTAGATATTTTAGGAAATACTCCAAAAAAACACACAAAAAGTAAAGATACAAACAAACTGAAAAAGAGACCTCATTTGCAAGGGACAATACTGGAAGTAGAAGAAAACATCAACAAAAACAAATTAATATCCTGCAAGAGGTGAGACAAGCTATTGAACCCAATATCTTGGAATAAAATGCTATCTTTTAATAAGTGTTAGACATTAAAAAATAAAAATAGAATTTTAAGTAAACAATGAGACAAAATAAATATCTTAGGAGAATGAAACATGACAAAAACAGGAAGTAAAAATAAGAAATTATGGTATAAATTCAGAAATACCAACATTTAACTAATAAGAGTGCTAGAAAGAAAAAAGAAAGAAAATGGAGGAAAAGAAATTATCAAATAAATAACATGAGAAAATTCTCCCCCCCACAAAAAAATAATAACATGTTTTCAGACTGAAAAATTGATTTCAGTCTTCAAAATAACAGGCTAAAAAATAAAAAAGTACTCATGCCAAGATATGGCATAACAATACTGTAGGACACTAGGGATAAGTTTAACACACACACACACACACACACACACACACACACACACACACAACACACACACACACTCCTGGTTACACTCTTGTGGCTCACAAGGGTAAGGTAAGGTGCTGGCCTATAAATCATGTAAAGCCCAAAGATACTGGTTCAAGAAACAGGGTAAGTGTGCAAAAACAAAAATGAACAACTAAATAAATGTTTTTTCGTCTTCCTTCCTTCCTTCCTTCCTTCCTTCCTCCTTTCAGTGCTTCTTCCTACTCTTCCTTCTTTCCTTTCTCTCTTTAAAAAAAGTCATATAAAATGATAATTAGGATGTCACCTGACTTCTCAATGACAGCACTGGCTATGTTTGATCTGAAATTGTCAGAATTAAAATGAAATAAATGAAACTGGCAGCACAGAAGACAAAATAGAGAAACAAACAAACAAAACAACCAGGTAACATCACTGATTGCTTGGTCAAGCTATCCCTGAAGCCTAAATCCTTCTTTAGATTAGATTACATGTGCCAGGCATTTAGTTGCTTTATGGCTATTTATGAACCAACCTCAGAAATCACTAGCATCTCTTCCAATCTATCCCGTTTGATAAAGCAATGATAAGCTTGCCCAGATTTGAGGGCTGGAAATGTAGTGAGAAATGAAGTGAGTAGTAGACACTGGCTCAATTGCAAGCTTTCCTGACAGAGGACCTGTGTTTATTGAATCACAAAATCATTCCTAACCTTCAGGCAGAGCCCCTTAAGGAGCCACAGAGTTATTTGGAGAAGTCCAGGAAACAATACATGCCCCAAACATTTTATGTGGATAAACGATGTGGCTTATATTCAGGAATAAATATGCTCAATAGTATTGATTTTATGATTAATGAAATGCAAATGCTTTTAAAACTTTTGCTTATGTCATGGTAACTTTTTATGTTTTACACTTTTGTATTTTCTTGATCATGGATACCACTAACATGGGGAGATAATATTTTCCATGGTTTCCGCATTCCAAGTTTGTCTTCAGTCTACCACAGATCACAGAGAACCTCTGAGGGAAGTGTTGTTGGAAAGGAGTCGCGCTGCCTGCCTGATCCACACGCAGGTCTACGGCAGATCAGCTCACAGACCCTGTCGCAGTCACCGGCAAATCCCTCCCCTGCCGGCTCTTGCAACCATCTCTGATTGAAACAGGGATGCGTCACAGACTCAATCAATCTGAACCTTACTGAAGACCTGAGGAGGCCAGCACAAAACGTTTTGTCAACTAAGGACAAGCGGAACTATTCAGACTTTATCTAGGAAGCATTTTAATTCAGACCTAGATCTATGGCCTAGAAGGCAGCAGCAAGTGACACTAATACATCAAAATAATGAGAGAGCCAACTAAAGCTTAAGTAGAAGTTATGGATTAAGAAAAAAGAGAGGACGACAGCTAATGGGAAGCAAGAGAAGCAGAGAGAAGTGGATTCAGGAGCACAGCTGAGTGTGTTAACAGACAAGCGCTAACGCAGTGAGTAGTTCTTCCCTAGGGGTGTCTGGGAGCTGTCTCATGGAAATGCTTGGACCCCATCCAGGCCTACTCAGTCACAATCTCCAAAGCATTCAGATGTTGAAAAAGCTACAAAAGTCATTCTGAAGCTCTCTGGTTAGAAGTCCCCCTTTCCCAGAAGCCCCACCATAGCACATTTCCTTCTGAGATTTCAGTGATTCACCTTGTCTGTCTAAGTGTCCTCTAAACATCCTGACAGTTAATCCCTCATTATCTAGCAGAGTCTCCAGCCCTTTTAACCAAATGTCTTCACAAAAAGTACTACAGGGGGAAAAAAATTAAGCCTTTTGTATGACTCTTAGAAATAAACACAAACTGCAAAAGAAGTCTTTTCATATAAAAGTCTATCAGAAAAATATGGTTGTTTCTGATTTCATATCATAAAAAGCTTCTGAGGAGCTAGTTTTCTTTGAAGAGTTTTTTTATATTTTTGTTAAGGAAGAGGAAATTCCAGGATCATCTGACTGTAAATAAATTCAAGATACATGCCTTTCTTCTGAATTTTACTAGATATAAAAGGCTATAAATTAATGGATCCAATACTACCTGACACACAAAAATAAGCTTGCTCCTTTGCCATCAGAGATGTTTGTATTTTTTGTCTCTCAATTCATTGACCTTTTTCTCCTATGGAACCATGGGGAGCAGGCTCAGATACCATGAAAATCTGGGATAATAGTGTTCAATTAAGACAAATCCTCAGATCAATAATTCTATCATTTATTTTTAAGTTGTGCCTCCAGACACAAAGAGGTGCTTGGATTTTCTCTGATGGGAACATAAGAAAATTTGAGAATGTAAAATGATCAATTTAATCAATGTTTCGATCAAGTCACTCACTAAGAAGACAAGCTATAACTATAGGTAACCATGCATAATCTCTCTATGCAAAATGGCACTGCCATGGAACTTAAAACTGAAGTTTGATAAGTGGTAATTACAAATTATATCATGAGGTTTTTATTTTCTTTATACTTCACCATAGTTAAAACATACCCTTAGAATTGTTTCTTGTTTTTCCCTTCTTTTAAAGAAAAGATGCAGGCAGAAATGAAGGTGAGTAGGCAGGCAGGTAGGTAGAGAAACAGGAGGAAGCATTTTTATTTATTTTCTTTAGTTGTACATTTTGTCTGTTCTCCCCTGGCCCTGGCACAAGAACCCAGGTCCTTGGGATATAAATAGACTCTGCACTAAGCCAGAGGCATAAGACCTAACCACTACCCCCATGAGGTCATGCCTGGGGTATTATTTTGAACCTTTAAGATAGAAGAAACAGGCCTGCTTTGGTGGAGTAACAATTAGGTCCGCCGCCTTTGGCAAAGTGCAGACCACATCCATTCCTGATTCCCATCCCAGGGCCAGAGGGAAGAGCCAAGATGTATGACTAAATAAAAATAAACACTTCTTAAAAAATTTAAAAAGCCAAACTTTTTCCATTCTCATTTCTCAATCCTCCTGATTCTGTCTTACCTTGTTGCCTTTCTCTATTTTTGTAGACAGTAACAATTTTCATCAGTAAAGACCCTCCCAATTATTCTACTGCTTTAAGACAACCTTCATTTCACCTCAGGCACCCCTGCAGAATAATTTATCATTTTTGCTCCTGTATCCATATATCATTTATCTAAAGTTTCTTCCATATTTAATGTATATTGTACAGTGTTCATTTCTCATTAAGGACTACAAAGTTTACTTATTATTATTTAGTTTTATTTTAATAATCCCTAGTGTGTAGCATAATGACTTGAATAAAGTGCAGTGTATGTATTTTGTTGCATGAATGATGACATGTTTGTGTTCAACTATTCATAATTTCTAATTCCTACACACAGAGTCAATGGCACTCATTGCCAAAATGATTAGCTGAAATACAATTTATGGCTCTCCAGAAAGGTTACTTTCACTGAGTCTGGCTCAAAAAAGGTCAAATTAATGATTCTGAATTTTTATGACCATGATCCAGATAAAAGAGAACTATCCATATTTGAAGTTATTGCAAAGGAAATAACTGACCATGTCCAATCCAAAGAAAAATACATAAAACTATAAGATGGATCGCAGTGATAGATAGGATTGCTATTCTGTTCATTTCTTCAAAATAAATAATCACAGAAATAATATAACTTTTCTGGGTATTATTTATAAAATTCTGAACCAGCTGTTTGAAACTTTAAAACTTTGATACTGAGAAGACATTAAACATTGAGTAACTATTTTCATTTGTGCAGATTGTTCTAAGGAAGTCTCTTTGGTTAGGTCAGCTCCTCTCAGAAAAATTCTCAGACATCTGAGTTTTCCAGATTGCCTTCCTCTAAACATTGCTTTAGTTTACAAAGTCTAAAGTTTGTCTTTCAATTTCTAAGTGTTACATAATTAACATTTCAAATAATAATAATAACAGAAGCAGAAGTCTGTGGATTCTGATTCCAGATGGCTGACTGTTAAGATCTCAAGCTTGGCATGCCCTGGTGGCCTAGAGGTTTAGTCCACCCAGGGATCGCCATCGACATACATCCTAAGGTATCTGGTTCAAGACTTGGGGCCAAGGGAAACAACCAAGATGAACAACTAAATAAAGCGCCTCTCCTTTCCTGCCTGCCTGCCTGCCTATTTGCCTTCATTCTTTTCTGCACACTTTCTTAAAAAAAAAAAAAAGCAAAAACAACTCAAGCTTACCTCCTCCCCACAGGCACAACAAAAGTTAAAAATACACCCATTCAGTAACAGCAATCTTTGTGAAGGAACTGGGATCAGCATTTTCACAAAGAAGGAACACCTTCATAGAACACAGGAGAAGCCATCTGTCTTGCATTATGCTGCCCCAAGGCACCAGTAAGAGCCTGGTGATAGACACTCCCTGAAGCTGAAGGGCCTGACCCCTCAGTGGGTGCCTGCATACATGGGAACAGGCTTTCAGTGCCTGAACCAAAGCCCCTGGCATCAGATGGAAGGAGATAGCCTCTCTGAGAACGAGATGCTGAATCCTGTCATTTGGATGGAATTAAAGGGGATTCAGCTAAGTGAAATAAATCAGGAGAAAAACAAATACTAGACAATCTTTCTCATATTTGGAATATAAGGAAACAAAGCAAACAACCCTTAGACATTGACAAGAGAAGTGAGGTTACCAATGGGGAGAGGGGAGGCGGGCAGAATGAAGTGGGTGGTGGAGGTCCAATGAATAGCGGTCAACTTTTGATCATTTGGTGGTCAGTGTGGTGTGCTGTCATATATTTGACAAAGCGTGAACTTGCACATTTGGGCTTTTATCATTTTGTAAATTAAAGTTACCTAAATAAGTATTTAAACAAGAAAATGTAATAATAAAGGCAGGATTGTGATTATCTTTACCTACCAATATTAAGATGAAAGTCAGTCTTGAACCGAGATTCCCAAGTCTCTATCTACACTCCTAAACCTTCACCTGGGTCCCAGCATAAAATTCTCAGCTGATTATTACATATTTCCTCTCTGACCACTTTTAAGTTCACTGTGCCTGAATCATCTTCCTAAACCCGCCTTCCACCCGGTTGCTCCACTCAATTTCTCTGCCTCTGTTAAAGCATTGATTTGTTACTGAGGTTACATATGATGGTAGATTTTGAACAGCCCTTCACATTTATCTTTTTTTTTCCCTGCCTCAATGTTCTGTGGACTCATCCTTCCAAAATTCTCTTGTATCTATAGTAAATTTATATTGTTCTCATGTATTATTTCCTTTGGGGAACTTTATTTCCTTTGGGGAACTCTTCTCCTGTTTGAAATGAGTTTATGAAGCACAATATGCCATCCTACCGTCACTCAGAGACAAGTGTGTTACCCAGGCCTATCAATTCATTGTATCTCACCCCTCTAGCAAATATTATTGGTCAAAGGAGGTAAGTTTTATTTGGCAAATGGGGCCAAGCAGAGTTTCTTTCTTAGAATTTATAGCTAGATATATTTTCTCTCCACTAGGGTGGCTAATCTAAGAATATATGAACTTATAACTACCAGCAGGAACTTTTTATTCCTAGCCTGCTTTAGAAAGAGAATGAGATTGAACCAAAGACAATATCAGAGCCAATATAGAAAAGCAGGGTTTTGACACTGAGTCCCTGGAACCAACCCAACCACAGGAGAAGGCCATCTCATCCCTGAATTTAATCAGTTCAAGAAGTCAAACTGCAAAGTCCTGAACTGACCACTTGTTAGCTAAGAAAACTTGGACAAACTACTTTTCTTTGTCTCTCTTACCTCATCTACAGAATGGGAGAAAATATTAATACCTACCTGATAGGGTTATACAAGGATTAGCAAAGAAATGCTCATTAAATGCTCACAATGACTATTAAGTGCCAATGGATTCTGTTATTTAGTTTGAAGTGGCACCCAGTCACAATAGAAAAGGCACTGATGACAGTTTCATTTTCCTTACAAAAGTGCGAGGATTTTATTCTTCCTCTGTCTTTCCATTATCACCCCATGAGACACTTGGGCAATGTTTTAGCGGGCTTCTCTGACAGCATCTTCATTCTCTACAATCCACCCTATTTACCAGTGCCAGACTGACCTGCACTAAATACTGCTTTCATCGTGGAACTTCCCTGTTCTAACTTCCAAGCAGACCCTTCTCCCTGATTTCCTTGATTCCACCTCGATTATCCAGTCTGAATCATCTCTCTGCCTAATGTTCCAGTCACGTTGATGTCCTACCTTTGACAGATTATGCCTTGCTAATTCATGTCCCTCTGTATTACCTTGAACCATCATCACCCTTACCATCTCATTTCCCCCCTCTAGATAATTAACAATCACTCCTTGATACAAGTTCCTATAATACCTTTGAATTTGCAACTGCCAGATTCATATGGTGGCTTTCACTGATTTTATACCCCCCCTTGATATTCTATATCATTTTTTCAATTCTGTACTATAGGCTGCAGCATCATTGATAATATTGTATTGCTTAAGGTGAGTCTCATCCAATTAGAAAGTAGAATTTCCAAGTTATGTTTTTTTGACATGTCTCTAAACTCAGTGGCAAGCTCACAAAAATAACCAAAATCAGTATTTTTAAACAAGTTTCAACTATCCCTATTCTTTAAACCATATAGTTTTACCAGTACTTTTCTTCAAATAAAGTGGTTACCTAAACCTGATGCAAAAACTCAAATCTGAGAAGCACATACTTAAATGACAGAATAAGGCAATTTAAGATAGTTACATATTTTTATTACATTCCATGCAGGGGCTGATCTTCAGTTTGCTTCTTGCTTTCACAGAATGTCAAGTGTCTGCAGAAACTGTCTCAGAATGATTTATGAAACAAACATTCCCCACCTCACCAAAAAAAAAACAAAAACAAAACTTCATCACCTACATTTTCCTACCAGATTCCTGAGAAAAATAATTGATTTTGTTTATTTTACAGTGAAACACATAGTTTTAAGATCTTCAAAGTTTTATAAAAAAAAAAAAAAGGACAGACTTAAAATATGAGTCTCCTTGTTTACAAAGTCCTATAAAAATACATCAAGTATACTCATGTTTGTCCTTTGACTTAATGATTCCAGTTTATCAGAAACAAACAAAAAACACTAAACCAAGATACGCAAGCTACATTAATCTTGCAGCAATACAATGTCAACATCATCATGAACGCCTTGCAAAAGTAGTTCTCCTGTATAGGTAACAATCTTCCTTCGTTTTGCAGCTTTGAGAGTTCCTACTAATGCTTCAAAGAGGTTGGCACATTTGTCATCTCGGAAGAGGACCCCAAATTTCACACTTAACTTCCCATCAGCATCTAATTTGAGAAAGTACAAGGTTAGCCAATGCAAATGTGTCTCTTACCTCTATGTCCAGCAGATTTACTTAATTTTGCATAATCATCTAGACTATAATTTAACCAAGATTACAATTTAACAGTTAATAATTATAAATTGAATGTAACTACTTTCCAGATCCAAAAAGTGATGGAATAAATACGTGTCCTCCTAGTCGTAGTTATCATCTGAACAAAAACTAGAAGATAGTCAAGAAACAGTTACAAAAGGGGAATGTGTTATAGTGCTGTGCTATTACTGTGGACCAATTTCACTCTGCTTAAATGTCTATTTTTCTTAATTGTTGTCAGTTGTTGAATCAATAAAAAGAACAAACACGGTACGTCCTGGTGTAGTAGTAGTGGTTAGGACAATTGCCTCCAAAGGACTCAGGCCACATACTCCTGGATTTGAGTCCTGGATCCAGGGGAAAATAACCAGTCTGAGTAACTAAATGAAAACAAAATAAAATGCTTCTTCCTCCTCTCTCTTCCTGCCTGCCTACTCATCTTCATTCCTGCCAGCACCTTTCCTTTAAAAATATAAAAAATATTAAATACACATACACACACACACACACACACACACACGTAAGAGAAAACCAGGGTCAGGGGTGGGCGGGGAAACCAGGGAGAGATAGAAAAAAAAATTATATTAACCAAAATATTTACATTGTCTAGTGTGCAGGGCATTTTTGTAACATAAATGTTAAAATGAATGTAAATACTAAAAGGAAATGAGCTTTCAAGCCATGAAAAGAGATGGAGGAAGTTTAAATGCATATTCCTAAGTGAAAGAAGGCAATCTGAAAAATTTACATACTGTGTGATCTCCACTGTGACATTCTGAAAAGAGCAAAACTATGGAGACAATAAAAAGATCATGTTTTCATAGGGTGGAGTGCAGGAGAGATGAACACAGAGGACTGGCAGTGAAAATATTCTGTGAGGTAAGTTAATGATGGATACATATCATTATACACTTGTCCAAATCTATATGAGAACCCTGGCACAAACCATGAATTCTAGGTGACAATCATGAGTCAATATAGGTTCATTGTAACAGATGTGCCACTCTGGTGGTGGTGTGTTAAGAGGGAACATGTTTGTAAAGGAAAACAGAATCTTACCATGCTCTGCATGGAGAAAGCAAAGGTGTCCCTCTGAGGTTTTTAAACTTTGAACAGTACAACCCTCTCTTTGCAATGGGAAACTCACAGATTATGAAATTCTCCATGATTTCCTCAGAAGTTAATAGCTCTTCTTATAAAAGCTAACATGCCTAGTATATCTAAACAATCCCACTTGCCTGGCAGGTAACATATTTATTAGTTCTGGGGATCAGGACAAGACTGTCTGTGGGAGCCGTTCTTCCCATCACCTCCCCTTTTTGGTCCACTCTACTTCTACTCAAACTTGAGTCATCATTACTGAAATATACTAAGAAAAGATAAATTAGGCATATAAATTGAATACATATCTATCAAAGCACTCGCAATGATAGCTAACATTTTTTGAGTCTGTTATACTGACTATTCAATGCATTAAAAATTAAATCATTTCATCAAAAACAAAAGTGATTGCAAGAAGGATCATTATTTAATGTTGTAACTAAACTGCCAGTTTAACTATAGCATGCTGTGTATTCTAAACATTCCGATTTTAGAGATTTTACAATGTGGGGTGACACAACTCACGTCACTTATATTGACACAGTGTATATATACTATATATACTCCCTTAAGCAGATTCTCAACAAGTAGTAACTGATCAAGTAAATAAATTGGGTTGTGAAATCCACTTTTATATGCCTGGTTTATGTTTTCTTGGTATATTTCAGTAATGATGACTCAATACTGAGTAGAAATAAAGATTTAAAAGAGGAGGGGATGGGAAGAAAAAAGTCCCCCAAAGATAGTCATGTCCTAATCTCCAGAACCTTACCAAGCAAATGGGATTTTGTAGACATCATTAGATTAAGAACCCTGAAATGTGGGGATTATCCTGAACTATATGGTGAGCCCAATGTAATGGTAAGTCTTCTTTAAAGTGGGAGAGAGAGGCAGAAGATGTGGATGTTTGAAGATGTTAGAGTGATGTGGAATAAGGACTCAACAACTGACGTCAACTTTGAAGATGGAGAAAGGGACCGTGGGCCAATGAATATAGGTGCCTCTAGAAGCTGAAAAAAGGCAAGTGTATAGCTTCTCCATCATCTAGAAAGGAATGCTCCCTGTCAATATCTTGGTTTTAGGTCAGCAAGACCCTTACCAGACTCTGTTATGTTTGAATGTTTGTGTCCCCCTAGCTTTCATTATGTGGAAATCCTAATCCCCAATGATCATGGTATTAGTAGGTGGGAACTTGGGGAGTGTTAAAGCCATGAAGATGGAAGCCTCATTATAGGACTAATGCCTTATAAAAGAGACTCCAAAGAGATCCCTAGCCCCTTCTACTACATGAGGACACAAGAAGTCTGTGACCTGGAAGGGAGCCCTCCCTCACCTGACCATGCTGGCATCCTGAACTCGAGTTTCCAGCCTCCAGTACTATGAGCAAAAAATGCCTACAGCTATAAGCCACCCGTGGTATTTTGTTTTAGTGGTCCAAACAGACTAAGTCACTCTTCTAACCTATATAAGTGTTAAGATATTAAATGTGTTATTTTAGCCACTAGATTTCTGGTAATCGGTTACAACAGCAATAGAAAACTAATACAGAAGACAGTTGTCATTAATGGTTTAATGGAATTTTCAAAGTATATCTTGTTATTTCAAATAACTAGTGATTCATGATCAGAGAACCAAGCTATAATGACAAAAATTACCCTTGTGAAGTACTTTACAATGCTGTTTTCACTTCCATGATGTAATTTTAAAACTCTGAATTCCATTATCCCAAATTTTCAAAATGTTCCCCAGTCTTTCATATCTTGTCTGAGATGTACCAAATACTTAAAACTACATGTATAATAGAGATTTCATTACAACTTTGAAAAGGACAACCTAACTACTAATCTTACATCTCACTAATATCAGACTGCTTACTAATTTACTACTAATTTAGCTACTAACTCAAGAATTTGGAGAAAAGGTAATTTAGTATCATTTTAACCTTAGTCTCTAGCATTTGAAAGTCCGTAAAAAATTGTGACAGGATAAAGCAGGAAAGTGGATGGCAATAGATTGATGAGCATTTGAGTGTGATTCAATTAGCAGATTTCAATGCAGCCACATTAAAGAAGCACAGTAACTATCTTCAGTTCAAGGGATAATGGAGTATCTCAACCATCCTTTGCATCATAATCGTAACACCCCAATGGCTTTGTGACTCCAGATAGCACTTCATGACTGAGGGCAGTCTTCACCTCAGACTGAGGATAGAGCTGCCATAGTTGTGTCTGCCAAAGAGGTGGTCCTGCCTGTTCTGAGATAAACTCAGAAGAAATACTGTGTCCGTGTCAGAATACTTACTTTTTGAACCTAGACGCTGAATTTCCTCCACTAAGAGGTTAACCTCATGATCCACATTCATGGCTACCTGAAGAAAAAAAAAGTCTGTATTACCATTTCTACATTTCATTAAACATCTTGTCAGATCCCAGGACCCTTTTTTAATGTAACCTGTCACTATTAATTTACAATGTGCCTCTTCCTAAATAATACTATGTGATTTACATGGTACCAGAGTACCTTCATTTTCCTCTATCTCTGTAAATGCCCCTCTGGACTGACCCCTTTCCTATTCGGTCTATAGGGGAGAATGCAGCAAGTCTTCTTGTACTCACTATTGAACCTAAGTCTGGTCTCTTTCATGGCAGTTTGTATGTCACCAAAATCACAAAGGTGAGCAGCACAGGACTTGCTCTCAGGGACCTCAAGTTTCAGAGGCAGAGAAAGGCCTGGAATGAACAGCAATGAGACAAAGTCTGAGTGCCAGGTACAGGCATGATAGGAGCATAATGGAGGAAGGCACTGCAGGCTTCATGGAAGTCACTGGGACAAGTGGACTTGGCAGACACGTGGGAAAAGGTGTTCTACGCACCCGAAGAGCATATACAAAAGCACAGAAGCAAATGAGAAAAAGTACAGCAAGCATGAGGCAATCCCTAGCTAGTAGCTGTAGAGACCAAGATAAACCCACATACTCCCTCCTGTCTGGGAGCCTGCAAGTGGGGAAGGCAGATCCAGTAAAGGGCAGTTTTAATACCATCAGTTCAGTGCAATGATGACTTCTCGGTCACATGCAGGGGCGTTTTGTCCTTTCGTGGGCAGTGCCCAGTACAACCTGATGGCAATGGAGAACTTGTGAAGACTATTCAGCTTCAGATAAGGAGCAGCCCAGGACTAACAGGAGCTGAGACTTAACTTGGCTCACCACCGGCTGGCTTCTGGCTTCCGTCCATGATTCCAGCCTCCTCCACTGCAGGGTGAACTGTAGGCTGCAGCTCCAGGGGGCTTCTTTTCCTTCCTCAGATGCCCCCTGGCTCTCTCACCTCCAGCCTCCACACATTCAGTTTCTTTCATCCACACTACAGCTATGCCTCTTTCTTGGGGGTAACTCCCACATATTCGGGTCCAGTTTAGACATAAATTTTCCTGGGGAAGTTTTCCTTCCCTGAAACCCTAAGAAGAGCTCCTCATGTGTTCCCACAGCATTGTACACACTCTCCATTATACTCCTTCGGAGTTACCAGATTCTCACTGTCCCCATTTTAGAGAGACACTCGTCTCTGACTGTAATGTTGTCTGCTGAATCACATTCTAACACCAGGAATTCAACAGAGGCTCAATAAGTACTGGTCTCACAGACTAAAGGAGAGCAAAGGCATGAGAGAGGATGGAACCACACCTGTGGGAGCTGTCCCCCAAGAGCTGCTGATTTCAGTGGGGAACAGAGGGGAGCTCTAGGAGGAAGAGCATCTGAGACAGAAGAGGGAAGGGTAAGGGGTTTGGCAAATATCTATAGAAAGTGAGAGAGAGAAACCAGTAATTGACAGAAAAAGGAATCAAGGCGGAAGAAAGAACCTCCACTATGCGGACTCAAAGAAGTAAAGGAAGAAGAGAGAACTGCCTTCAGAAGGCAAAATTTGCAGTGAAAACAACATGAGGGTCAGAAAGTATGGGCAACTGGACAGAATATGCATCATGTCAATCTGTTTTCAAATCCTAAGTTTTCCAAATCAAGTAAGGAACTAAAAACATGAGATTCTGTGTAGGGTTTACTTTGGGGTGAAGATTTCAAAGGAGCAACTTTATTCTGATCGACTGTGACTAATTCCTGGTAACTTTAAAAACATGAATGATATCTACATTTAAATATTGATTTGATCCCCAGATTTTCTATCAGCTAAAGCACCACCATCATCGGCTATATTACTTATGGAAATACTATGACTTAAGATGTTTATAAAGCAATAAAATGCAAACGAATAGGTTAATGAATACAACGACATAAAACTCAGTATCAAAATAAATAGTGTCCAAATATTGGAAATTATATGTGGGTGAAATCCTATCTATAACATTATATTTAAGATCTAGTTTAAAAGCAAAAAGACCCCCCAGGGGGCACAGTCATGGAGAGACATGCCCTGAAAGTAATGGTAGAAAAAAATCTGATAGTGAGAGTGGTGGACAACTGTCATTTTTTGCCTGCATTGGCTGTCTAAATTTTGTTTTTATAGAGCCTTTCCTTCCTACTCTAAACCCATGTATCTTGGATAGAGACTTGCCCTGGACTCCAGCTGTGGTTCAGGGCCAGACAGTATGGACTTAAGGTAGGTGATCCCTTCCAGGACCACAAGGTTCTAAAATGTTAAGTTTACAGCTCCCTGAGCAGAGCTACTATGTGCAGATTCTAGCAGGAATAAAGCCAACACAATGACAAGTCCAGCCACATAACCAAGGTTGAGACTATATATGACCCTGGGCTTTTCAGTCACAGAATCAATCTTTCCTGGTATTGCTTGTTTTAGTTTGAGTTTCTGTCACTTGCACTCTAAAGAATCTTAACCCATAAAATCAGTCTAGAGAGCACCTCCCACCATTTTTTAAATTAAAACTCTTTATATATCTTACACGAAGTCTTATTTTGTGTTGTTCTATTGGGTGAATGGATAACAGAAATGTAGATTTGGGAGCCATATAAGAAAATTTTTCTCTTTCAAAACACCTTATAATGAATAAAGTTTGAACCCTATTACTGGAAGTATTAATTTAGAAGTGGTATAGATCTGTGAGGTATGATGAGGAAATTATCTCCTGCTGGTCAGAAGGGAGAACGAAATGTCCAAGGGGATTAGTTTCCTCTTCAATTCTCAAATTTTCAGAATTTCTCCCACCAAATGCATCTCTTTAACATTTCTGAATGCCTTCCATCCACCACCAGTCAACACTTCAGACATGGCTCTCACTTAAATAAAGAGACTCGAAGAGGAAATCCCACTATTATGTTCATTGTGAATACATGCCTAATATTAAGCAGAAGTATCTCTATCCAATTTGTAGGGAAGGCAACCAGCATTTGTTTATAATTGATTGAGCATGAGGCTCCTTATCTGTGTCAGTTCATGTAATCCTAAACACCTTGCAAAGCACTTTTTTAATCCCCATTTTAAGGAAGGTGAAATTGGCTCAGAGACTTCCTGGAATTAAATGCTGTTAATATTACGTAATTATGGCTGTGCTTTTCTTCTTTTCTGCGGGTTATTATGCAAAATGCACTACATAGAAGTGAGTTGTATGAAATACTACATGCTGAATACTTACTAAGGCGAGACATTTATAAAGCAAGAAAGGCTTCCTGCCCAGACCCTTACTACATAGAAACATGAGGGGTTTCGAAATTATTGCAAGCACACATCACTTGGCATTTTATTATTCATTTCTTTGGAAGGTCTAGACATTTTCTAAGGACAGAAGTCTGGAGCTTCAGTGAGCAAGATAATCAAGAACAATGAGCAGAGGCCATAGCAGAGCAAGTCTAAAAGGAAGGACTCCTGAATGGAAAGTTCAAGGGAAGGGTGGCAGATGCTGGTCAGCCCTCTAATTGTGACAGAATCGAATCAGGCATTGTGTGGGAATCACAAAGAAAGTGGAACGTGGGAGGATTGGACTAACGCTGAAATGGTCCCCTCCCACCCATCAATATAGAGTATACGTAAGGACTCTCTCATGGTTTTCAATTCCTTAAGTTTGGAAGCATTGCATAGAAATGCTCTATTGTCCAAGGAATAATGGAATGAAGACTTTGGGAATCAGGAACCAAGTTTATAGCCCAGGGCTGGCTACTTTTTCCCAGCCTTCCGTCGCAATCCCCGCCTAGCAGCTGGTGCGGATCACAGGATGACTGGGTTCCTTCCTGCCTCCTCGCAGGGGCGCACACTCCATATTTGGTCATCGCAGCTGCAAGTTTGGGCGCTTGCCCAGAAGGGGTCTCAAGACCCGGTCCCCGCAGACCCTCATAAGGTCATCACCCGCACTGGTGCAGAGTGGACTCCCCGTTCCCCAGCCGCTCAGCTGGCTCTGGGGCGGCCTCGCTGGGCCAGGGCCGCGTCCTGGAAGCCTTTGTCTGGGCCGCTCCCGCGCCAGCCAGCGCCACCCTCCCGCGCTCCCCGGTGCGCCCCGGCGCGCCGCGAGATCGAGCGCCCAAACCCGCGATGCAAACGCACCGTCCCGGGCTCCTCGAGCTCCTAGCGTCCGCCGACTACGCCCGCTCCCAGTGCCCCTGCCCACACCCCTTGGCCGGAGCGCAGCCGCACCCACTAGGGCGCAGCAGGGTCCACTGCACAGACGCCACCACACGCCCCCGAGGAGCCGCTCCCCGAGCACCCAGTCCTTCCCTGCCCAGCTCTGCAGGACTGGCTCCCCGGCCACAGCCACAGGCCAGGCGGACACGTCGCAGCGCGGTAAAAACCGTTCCCTTCCAGCTAGCTCCCCTGCCCGCCCCCGGCCAGCCAGCGTCACGTGAGCCGAGTGCGGAAGTCGGCTGGAGAGGTGGGGGCGCGGGGCGCACACACGACCCCCGGACCCCCGCGTGCGCACGGCCGGGCGCAGGGACACCGCGGCGCCCGCGCCCCCTCGGGGTGCCGGCTCTCCGCGCTCGGCCCCGGCTCCCCGCGCTGGCCTCCACCGGGCGCCACGTCCGTCCGGCCACCAGGTCCCATCTCCCAGGGGCCTCACTCACCGATCCGCCTCCTTTCCTTCTCCGAGGAGCACTGGGGGCAGCGTGCGTCCGAACCCGGTTCCCGTCCTGGGCGCACTGGGGAGGAAGAGGCTGAGGAAGGAAGTGACTGAGGCGAAGAGAAAGGCTGGTGAGGAGGAGGAGGAGGAGGAGGACGAGGGGAGGAGGAGCACCGCGAGGGCAAAGTACGAGTTTGGGCGCGCAGGGAGGGGGCCGCCCACAGTCCCAGAGGAAACCGATGGGGAGGAAACTTAAGAGAGCAGACGCGCGGAAAGCGGGCAGACTGCAGACCTATGGCGGGGCGCCCGAGGCTTCTAGGAATACCGACCTAGAGCTTCGATTACCACCCCGCTCCTCCTCGGAGCCCAGGATTCCCAGCCCCTCGCTTCAGATCCCGAGCGTCGGTTTCCTGCCAGGATCTCTCTTCAAGCGGGAGAAAGAATGCGCCCTCAGGGTGCTGAATGCTGAGGTCTCCCGGTAGGAATGACATTGGTTCTGAATACCTAGAGCCGGAGGCTCCGGGTAAGGACAACCAGGACAGACTGCAGGATGATCTGTTGGCAAAACAAAATGCGTTCTTAAAAATCAGGTCGCTCTACTGCAAAGAAATCTTACTGTAAAGAAATCTTACTTGGACATTGCTAGTTTTTAATCCTGAATCAAAATAGGTTTCTTCCCTTCCTCATTCTTCCTTCTACGTTTAATTAGATTTTTTTTATCAATTTATTCTCTGTGTATTTTAGTCACTGTCATTTTCATCTCTGTGTGTGTGTGTGTGTGTGTGTGTGTGTGTTATGCTTGCTGCAACTGGAGTCCCTTTGGAAAGGAAACTAAGGCCCTGTTAAACTCAAACTTTTGCTAAGGCAGACTGCATAAATAACCACCAATAAAGGACAACCCCTTTCCCCCCATTTCGTAGCTGATCGAATTCAGAGTGATCATAAGACCCAATAGATACAATTCATAAAGTGGCCATCACCCTAGGAGGTGACCTGGAACACACAGTTCTCACCAAATGAGGACTCTGATAACCTAATGATAATTAGGTAAGTCAATTGGATTCTCCCTTGGAGATTTAAAGTGGAGAATAGAGAGAATGAGCCATTTGAAAGACTGAAGCTGAGAGAGCTTGAGGTAGGAGTGGAGAAAATAAACCTCTGGAAAACAAAGCATTTGAGTAAGTAGAAACCAGGAGGACAAAGTAGAAGGTGGGTGAGGGCAGAAGAGGTAGAAACCAACTCTAAGAGGATGAGCTCCAGTGATGGAATAAGAACAAAGACCTGCTCCCCAAGAGGCTATGACAATTGAAGTCCCTAGGAGTGCAAGGGATCCATCCACTTCCCAGGCTGTTCTGTTGCCCTTTTATAGTAAAAACCTATCACTCTGACTGTGACTCTGAATGAATCTGTGTTCCCTACAACCAAAGATTACTCTTCAATAAAGGTCTGATTCGTCTAGGTTTTTCATGTCAGATGAAGTTTAAGGTGATCCACAGATCCTTTAAGTCCCCTTTTCACTCCCCTCTTACTCTGAGAAGTTATAGTTCATATTTTTCAAAGTTCACATAATGCAAACATTATCATTCAAGGAAAACATGTTTAGCAACTCTCCAAGCATGACAGGGCTATTTTGACCTGTGGCCATGATTATGATTCTTCATTCAGATAATATCCAATGCATGCATAATCAATCTGCAATGTATCTTCTCTGAGTGACTAGTGTTTTAAAGTACTCTGCCAATGGGCAAAAAAAAGAAATAGGTTACTTTAAGTAAGTAAAAGTCCTTGTTAATATAAAAATGGATTCATTCTTTAAAAATACTTTGTTGATACCTATGCTGCTGTACAACATAACAAATGTTAGGTTAATTCAAGGTTACTTTTGATGAAAGAAATATCAAAATTTTGCAAACTTGCATTTTTCATACTTGATTCCTACTTTTTCAGTTTCCATACAGACTTTTGCCATCTTTTCTTGTTCTCCTAGGAAAATTATCATCATGTATAGGTAGAATTTGACCAAATAAGGCTTATTCAAGGAATATAAGGGTTATTTGGCAGCATTAGGAAATTTAATAATCCCCAATAACCAGTAGTCCCTAAATTCCATTTTATTTTTTTAAATATTTCTCATTTGAATCTGTCATTCTAGTTCTGACTGTTATCTCCTGCTCATGTTAATGTTGACAGTGATAGTAATAATAACGATGATGGCTTGTCTTGGGCGCTAGTTCTTGATCCAATTGTCCTACCGTTTGAGTGCTTTGTGTGTTACACAGAAGTTAAAATAAAGTGTCTGCCCTCAAGAAATAATGGAAAAAGCATTACATATGATGAGCAAGTGGGATTTATCCCAGGCATGTAAAGTTATTTCAACAAATAGAAATTAATCGATGTAAATCAGTATAGTAACAGGCTAAAGGGGAAAATTCACATGATCATCTCAATAAATGTAGAAAAGCATCTGACAACATGCAATACTGATTCATGAGAAAAGAACTAAACATACCAGAATAATAGGGAATTTCCTCAACCTGATAAAGGGCATCTCCAAAAAAGCTTACAGTTAACATCACACATAATGATGATAAAAAACATTTCCACTAAGATCAGAAACAAGACAAAGATGTCTGAAAAGAATCATAAAAAAATAAAAACCAACGATTAAGTCAATAAATCAGTTAAGCAAGGTTGCAGGAAATAATATCAATATATAAAAATTTAATTATATTTTAATATACTGGCAATGAGCAATCTGAAGATGAAACTAAGAAACTGGTCCTGTTTACAATAACAGCACAAGAATAAATATTTTAGGACTAAATTTAACTAAAGAAGTATAAGAATTGTACAAAATAAGGTTTCCCATGTTCAGAGATTGGAAAACATTATTATGACTATGTCAATACTCCCAAATGATCTACAGACAATCCCAAAAACATTCCTTTTTTGTAGAAAATGACAGGTCCATCCTAAAATTCCTATGGAAAGTATAAAGATCCAGAATAGCCAGAACAATTTTGAAAAAGGACATTCCCTGCTTTCAAAGTTTACTAGAAAACTACAGGAAATGATACTTGTATAAAGATAGATAGGCATGTAGAAAATGAAATTGAATTGAGAGTCCAGTATCAAATTTATTTATCTCTTTTTGATGAAAGTGCCAAGATGACTCATTGGAGGAAGAAATGGAATTTTAAACAAATGGTTCAGGAGCACTGGATTTCCACAAGGAAAAGAATTAATTGGGTCCCATATGTAAAAACTTAAAATGAATAAAAGACCTAAATATAAGAGCAGAAACTACATTTCTTCTAATAAAACTATTAGTAGGAAAAAAAAGTTTAAATTTTCATGACAATGTATTGGCAACATTTTCTTAGATATCACACCAAAAGCACAAGCAACCAGAGAAATAATAGATAAACTGAACTTCATCAAAATTTAAAAATATCTGTGCCTCATGATGTTATCAAGAAAATGAACAGCAGAATTTTTTGCAAATTATTTATCTGATAATCTGAGATCTCATATCCAGAATATGTAATAAACTCTTAAAACTCAATAATAAAAAACAAGTAATTCAATTTAAAAGTATGCAAGGAATTTCAATAGACATTTCAACAAAGTATAGATATAAATGGTCCATAAATATTTGAAAAGATGCTCAACACCATTTGTCCCTAGAGAAAATCAAACTAAAAACAATAATATTATGCACTCACTAGGAAGACTAAATTTTTTTCATGGAAAATAATAAGTTTGGTGAATTTAAAGTCGAACCCTCATATATTGCTGGTGGGAACGTAAAATGATACAGCTTCTACAGAAAAGTTCGGCAGTTCCTCAAAAAGTTAAACATATATTTTGTAATCTTTGACACAGCAATTCCATCCCTACCCAGGAGTTTTATGTCAATAGTAAGCAAATCTACAGCCAAAAAAGCAGATGGATTCATAGTGGCTAGAGATTAGGGGGAGAAGGTGACAGAGCTAATAGGCATAGGGTTCCTTTTTTGGTGATTAAACATTTTGGAATTAATGATGAAGATTGTACAATCTTGTAAATCCACTAAATTCTAAACTTTTAAATGTGAATTTAATGATATGTGAATTATGATAATTAAAATTTGGGGGAAAGAAACAATAGTTTAAAAAAAAGCACTAATGGATAATTAATAATTAAAAGCCGAACCAAAGGAAAAAAAGATTTGGCAAACAAATAACAAAAAAAAACTACTGAACCAAAGCACTTATCTGACAGATCTAGAAAGATGTCATACTTCCCTGTAACTACTCTGTTCATTCAAAAAGTATCTATTGAAAACCATTATGTGCTAAACCTCCTACGTCTCTTTTCAAACCCTAGTCAAAGAGAATGGCCTTCCCACATGAAAGAGAATCATTATGTGTTAACCAAAGAACAGGGCCCTTTTAAACTGACTTCATTAGACAGTATAGAGCACCATTGGTTCTAGAACTTACATTAAAATGTTTTCATTCTTCTTTTTTTAATTTCTCCATATATTTCTTTCTTTCTCTAGCCCCTAAATTAGAAAAAATATCTTCAACAAAACTCAAATATTATTAGGTCCACCACTCACAAGACAACACTATTTTTTCTCTCTTCCTTTTCCCTTCCCTCTCCTTCCTTTTCCCACCGACTTTTTACTACAGAGTTTCTAGTGTCTGCCTCCACATAACTTCAGGCTGCATACGACTTTGGCTTTTCATGGTACAGTCTCTAGTGCTAACCTTACTTACTCAACTCACCATTACCAAATGGATACAGTCTTTCTGTATCTCAATTCCAAATTCTTGGAAGACAAAATATAATTGACCCAGTTCGAATCTGCTATGTTCAGTACATAGGGTTGCTCTTTCCAAAAGTTGTAAATAAGGTACTTAATCTACAAAGGAGATATGGGAAAAGAGTCACTCCAAAATATTTCTGTCATAGACAACAACAGCTCTTTAGATCTGCCTTGTACAATAAATAGCTACTAGAATCATATGTCTATTTTAATTTACATTTAAATCAGTAGAAATGACAGTAAAATTTCAGATCCTCAGTTACAGGCACCTCATTTCAGGTACTCAATGGCCACAGTAGTCAGTGGCTACTGTGTTGGATAATATAATCCAATATTTCCCAGAAAGTTCTATTGGACAGAGCTATTTGAGATGATAAAGAAAATCAAATATGGAAAATGGCTAAAAACTTTAATTAGATGGTAACCACTATTAAGTTTTGCAATTTGTCTCCACTCCCATGAATGAAAAAAAATTGCATTATCACCTCTATTCTAGGCCTTCGCCTTTTCTGACAAGAAACTTTAATTTTTAATCCCCCAAATACCTTCATTGAAAAGGTAAAATCTGAAACTATCCCAGTCAATTTAGGACAGCTGGTCACCCTGCCTAAATTTCACTCTTTTGTAGATTTGTTCCATTCAGTTATCAGCTCCTCCACTTTCTTTTTCCTGCGTCTTTGTTGTAGCTCCAGTAAGAGACAGAAAGGCTACTTTATCCTTTATTGAGCCTGAGCCAAATGGCCAGTGTTGCCAGCTGAGAGTTAAAATTTCAAGATCATTGAACTTAGTCAGGAGGGGTTAAATGCTATGTACAAAGAGCAATCAGACAGGTAGCTGTGCTGATCACAGTGGAGTCAGGTGTCAAGAAGGCTCTGCGAAATAGTTTCTAGTCTAAATGTCCAAGGTGCTGTCTGGGGGCTATAAAAAGCACCCCGTGGAAGAGGTTAGTGCCACAAAGCATGACACTAGTAGTTAATCTGGCTTAGAATCAATTTAGAATCAACTGCCAGTTTCTAAGAAGTAGTGCCTGGGACCCACCAAAACACACTAAATCATAATCACTGAGACCCCTATGTTAAAGCTCCCAAAGTAATTCCTTTGTGCAGCCAAAGCTGAAAACCCTGGTCTACACAAGCCTGTGGAGCCTACTGCCAGGAGAAGCAGTTACTCCAAGGAATTCCAGGGGCTTTGCTGCTTTTCAGTTACAGTAGCTCACTGATGTTTCCTTAGTCCATTCCACAAAATGCAGATCCTCTGTTCTAGTCTCTGTCCATGCTCTGTCATTCAGTGAGTCTTTGGTATGTGACACTTTCCAAGGATGAGGAGAGAACAAGGTAGGGCCTAAGCAGCATTATAAGATCTGAGGGTTGCTCAGGAGGATCTCGTTCCTCCAAAATATCTCCTTTACCACCATAATTTAGGCCTGGAAATTTTAATCACTATAGATTGCTTTAAAACAGAGACTGCACATTCAAATGCCTTCAGAGACAGTAAATAACATACATGATGATTGTAGGAATTTGTTTCCAATGTTGCTAGATCTCACCACTTTTCAAGAGAAGATAGACATTTGGATTTTTTAAAATTAAGTTCCCATTTTTTCAATGAGGTGAATCATTAAAATGCTTTTAAAATACTCTCTAGGCAAAATGAAACTTACCTCAAAGATGGAAATGTCCTTTCCCAAAATGCAAGTGTCCCTAGCAGTAGCAACAGAGGACTTTCTTTCTCTCATGTCTCTGTTGGAACATTTTTCTCTCGACGAGCCTCGTAAATCTTTTAGTTTATTCCCAAATCCTTCCTTCAAGTCTGCTGATAGCTGCTTTTCTCTTTTTCTTCATAAATTCCTTCAAAGAATAAAAAGTACTTCAATCCCTAACCATCCAACATTTATTTCACTACTTACAATCTTGGCTTCTGCCTTCACCATTTTTGACTAAAGCGACTCTCTTGTCTAGAGTCACTAATGGCTGCCAAAAGCAAATACACAGAACACAGTTCTCATTTTCCTGCAACTCTTGAAGTGTCCTCTGTCTCATGAATCAGAATCATTACCCAATAAAGGAAATGAAAGTTAGGGGCTCCAGTGCACCATCTTCTTGGAACCAAGGCTGTTGGAGGTCAGGAAGAAGTGGAACTCTGGGTGTGGAGGGCTATCAGAAGGCAGGAAAGAGGCACAATGGCAATCTCCAGAAGGAGATGACCTTCCAAGGCTGAATTCACCAAGAAGCACAGCTGCAGGGGTCAAAGGTGGGGTTCTGGATCTGGAGGTTTCAACCTGAGGAGAGAAGTCACACCGTTACACACATTGAGCACATAGGAAACACTAAACCAATACGTAAAGAAGACCTGACTGCTCCACTACCTCACTATACTCTGGATCAGATACAGGAACAAGAGTAGATCTGCCACTGCATCTGGGACTGGGGATGGAGAGGAGAAATCAGAGCAGGAAGCTGGGATTCAGGTAGAGAAAGTCATGTGGCATAACCCAATGGGCACGTCCTAAGACTAGGCTATGGGAGAATACGGCTACACTGATGGGCACCCTCCTCTGGGGGTGGGTGGGGGAGAGGGGCTCCGGGAGAGCTTGGAGTCAGATTGCCTCAATTTCCTATAATCAGCTGCGGAGAGGAGATGGCTGGAAAACACTTACACACATGCACATACGGTCTAGGAAAGGACAGAACAGCACGTAAGCACAGGCCCCTTCCTGTGTGGAAAGATGGACAAAAAGCTACTGCGAAGCTTCTCCCGTAGCCGTTTCTTCCTTCTGTCTCCTTCACTGGCCTCCTTTCATCTCTCGAGGTTCCAAAAAACACAGCTCTAAACTTGTTGCTCACTTTCACCCTGCACCCCTCCCATCCCATGTTTCTTCATATGGGGCCAGATTAATTTTCCGAAAGGACAGCTTTGATCACGTTGCACTGCTACTCAGATCCTTCGTTGCCCCCGCGTGGTCTGTAAAACCAAGTGTGTGCTTTGTATTGTCTTTGAAAAACCTTCCACAACTTGGCCCCGAATACCTTCCAGATTCCTGAACACCCAAAACCATCTGTGAAAATCATGAGTCAGTCAAACTGAACCCTGCTGCTGCATCTGGTACAGAATATAATGTGGGGAGGAGGTGGAGAATGATTTTGTTCAGTAATTGTTTGGTTATTTTCTGTGTGCTCTCCATACAATTTGTACATCTTCTCTCCTGGGCCTGAACCCACCAAGTCCCCACTTTCTTGCCTTCACTCAGATTGTTTGTTCTGTCGGATGAGTCTTCCCCTCCTGCCATGTCTTTAGTCGCTGAGATGCAAGACCAAACTCCAATGCCAGCTCTTGCACAAAGCTCTAGGTTATGTAAGACACAGACCACCCAGACACCCATTCCATTTTCAGTTGTCCCTCTGTGTGTCCTCAAGAAAAGTACGAGCCTGAGTTTCCTGTATAAACATTAGTTATCCTAAAATCTACTTGTAGGATTGTTGCAATGCTCAGTTAAAATTGTGTCTCCTTTTCAAGCAATCTTTCTCTTTGAGGGGAAATGAACTGATATAGGAGACATGCCCAGTTGAACTTCTCTTTCTTCTTTCCATCCTCCTCTATCCCCAGTGTATCATGGTATCCCCTCTTGGGAGTCCTCCAGCACCTTGAACATTTTTTAGGATAGTAATTTCATACCACCTTTAAAATTTTTAATTTTTTTAAAGTTTAAAGTTTAAAAATTCTCAGGATGGATGTTCTCCTGTGTTCTGCCGTTTTTGAGTTCACTGATTCTAAGTTCATCTCACATTTCATGGATGTTCCACGACTTCCACTCAAAACAGACATGGAGGAATTCTATTTCTTGAATTCATTCCCCACACCAACTCCTTCCCTACCTCCCTCAAAAAATAAAAATTAAAAAACCAGACACCTGGCATTTATGATGAATGTTAGACTTTAATGATAGTTTAAGGATAAAGACAAGCTACATGAAAACAAAGCAAATCATTTGTAAGCGAAGTAAGGTGTCCTGTTTAAAAGTTCCTTCATTATACTGCCTCTAGAATTGTCCACTGACCCCTGGCCCCCAGTTCAGCCTCCCATCTGCTGCCAGCCACTGTCCTCAGATCTCCTTGTTTATCTTCCAAGGTTCTGCTTCCAGGCTCCAGAAGCTCCAGTGCTCTTCTTTATAATGCAGAACAGTTTAGCATTCTAGTCCAAATTCCAAAGTCTCAGTAATGTGCTCACTGAAAAGCATACGTTTTCTCTTAACCTTGAGTAGCCCGTAAGACTTGGCAGAGGCTGGAGAATTTGCCTTTTCTTTTCATTTTTCCCTCCCTATCTACCACTGATCTCTAGCAGTGAAAGGAAGCCAATAGTAGCTTGGTTTTCAGTTATGTGTATGATGACAACCCCTTTGATGACAAAAGTTACTATAGCCCATTGTTCTACATAACACATTTATTTAAATTTGTATTGGGACTTGTACCATTGTCATTTCCCCTTAGTTGACTGTAAAGTTCTTGAGGGTGGACAATGTCTTATTCATTTTGTATCCTTTGCAATGCTTGGCATCATGCCTGGCAAGGAGTGGGCACTTAACAATTATTTAGTTGTATAGACTTGAAAGTTGACTAGCCTTGACTCTGCTCAGGGCTATTTAAATAAAAGATTAGATGTACAAACCAATTTTCTTAGCCATTGTAGATGGAATATCTTTTTCAATTTCACCAAAATTTGAACTAGTTTTCGTGAAAAATAAAATTAAAAGTTTAGTATTGAGTACATATAATTACAAGCATTTATATTCTGCTTCCACTGCCTTCCTATTTTGAGATTAATATCTAATGTCACTACCCTCGGTATGAATGCTTCTGGATCATGCATAATCAGTTGAATAAAGCACTAAAATTTGTAGAAATTGGTTGAATACATTTTTAAAGGAATAAAATGCCAAGAATGAAACTTTCATTGATATTATCATTTACAATATGATGTGAATTTTAAATGACATTAATTGCATGTAAAATTCTTCATAACAGCTATCTTTTAGCTGTTAGTTATTTGTAAGTCTTCACAATACACATGTATTAATCCTTCCTGAGAGAACTCTCAGAAAAAGATAGCAGAAATGTGGTTTGATGTTTCATTAATATAGATTTTGAAAATGTATCTACAAGAGTAAATCTTTAAAGTCTTTTTGGCAGTTTTTCTACATTTCACTTAAGAAATGAAACAACAAAAATACTTGGGAAAGGCACATTTACCACATTTTCTTCTTTGTTGGTCTCAGCAGTAGATTAAAGCAATGATGATTAAAGTGTTGCAATGTTCTAAGTAAGCCATAATAATTCTTTGATAATAAAAATGATTTGATTAGGATATTTTTTCTAGAACTAATTCTCATCTTTTCATTGATTTAAAATTTACCATATGGTAACATTTAGCTATATGCCCCAAGTAAACCTACACTATTTAAATAACTCATTTAAGTATAATAACTAAGGTTAAGTAAGATAATAACTTACTGTGTTATTTTATAATCTTTAGATTATTGTTTTTAGGATATATAAATTATGTATATGTCTTTATTTCTCTTATAAAATAAGCAAAGCTTATATTGAAGCTAAAAGTTTACTGTAGCATTTTTATTCTCTCCACTGTTCTTGGTTATTAAAAAATTACTTTTTCACTAGAAACAAATGAGTCCAGTGAAGCTGTTACCCTCACCCAACATGGATGAGAACATTAAGGCATACACTAAGGCCTAAATTCCTTTTGTTTAAAAGAAGAAAATTTACATTTTCTTTATAGAATAATTGTGAGGCTTAAGTGTGCATGGCCCCAAATAGTCATTTAATGACAGTAACCATTATTATTATATACTATGTAAATCATTGATGGTGCTTGTCACTCTAGGCCTTAGGAGACCTCATGTCTAGGGTGAGGCCAGGAAACCTCTTCTGGAATTGGTGGGTAGGATGTATGTGTTGCAGTCTGGATTCAAGATAAGAAAATAGGTGCCATGGCTCTTTTTGCTGGCTTGCAGTTTGTAGGGGCCCAGGAAGTTGAAGAAAATTGCCATGCTGTACCAGCAAGATCTTCTGATCTTTCACAGATATGGAAAACCAATTTTCTGTTTAGTTATACAGAAGTTAATCTGCAATTTTACCTCGTAGGACTGTGTGAGAACCTCTTTGGCCTCCTTCCCATCAACTGGATGAAGCATTCTGGTGTTTGCAAAAGGGTCCTTTTGAAACCACATCAGTTATTCAAGAAGACAAGTAAAGTTGTCTCTTAAACCCACAAATATGAACTCTCCTAGTTATCTAGCACAGCAACTTACCCTGGTTTTCCACATTTAGAGCAAAATGCAAGACATTTTCTTCTGCAATTGCTAGAAAACTGTAGGATTCAGGAAACTATTTGCATAGTAACTCAAAGGAACTTGGCAGGTGGACCTTACTGATAGACTTAACCAGAAACAAGGCAGTAGTCAAAATAACTTAGACTTTGTCTCAGGCTTCAGGACAGGATCTGAATCTACCCCTTCCACTTGGTGAGGGGAGGGGAGAACATACCCTGACTAGAGCGCTGGCCAAGGAGCAGACGTTGGCCTGGGCTCCGCACAGAGACACTGAGGCTATAGGGGCAGGAAAATCAAAATCATGCAGGATAGCCAAAACCTCACAAGGCCAGATGTTATAAGGATTACCAAAATGGGGGTCTAGCATCAAGGTCAAGTTCAGTAAAAAACCAGATAATATAAAAAAGGGAGTTATAAGTAAGGCAAAATCAAATGTGGTAGAGAAGAGCATGAAGGAAAAGAAAGGTATGGTGTTTCCGAAAACTTTTGTAGAATGTCAGGTGACATTTGTAATTTTTGTTTATTGGCTTGCTCAGGGGACTGAAGAGGTGTTGGTGGCCAATGGGTGTGTGGGTAAACACAGCTGAAAGGGCCTGGGGGACAGAAGACAGGTAACAGCGAGGTCAGTGATTATCTCTGCTGAACTGATTTCTATTTTTTTGGTTCAACTCCTAATCAAGTATGGATTCCCACTTTCTCCCAACTCCAACTAAGAGTAGAGCCCTGGCCCTTTCTCTCAGATGTGTAGATATTCAGGGTCAATTCCAGAATAGTAGTGGGTGTAGCTGAGTGATCATATGAATAGGCTTCACTCCACTAGGCAATGCCAGTTGTAGATGATAGAGAATGGCAGGATTGGTCCCAGTGAACAGGCAATGGGTTTCTCCAGTGAAATCAAGGATTCTCAGACTTGACCTAGTCTCTTTTGACGTTTAGTCCATCAAGCAATATGTCTCTTGTGGGTTTTTATGAGGTCTGCTCAACCGACCTTTTTTTTTTCTTTGATGAGCAATGGGCCATGCTTTCTAGCTTAGTATTCTATGATCAACTCCCAGCCCCTCTAGTTGGAAAATCTCTCTTCCCCTATTTCTTATTTCTCTCTGAAGCTTGTCTCTCTTTATGTTGCTTTCTTCTGCAGCACTTTCACAACAAATATTGATAATTTGGAAATTAATTTATTAATTAAACATTTCACTTTCCTTCAGAGCAGAGATTATTTAACTCCACCTCCTCCCTAGAAATGAGGTGAAATATTTGCATTCCATCTTTCTGGTACAAACAAGAAAGGTAAAATAAGGCTTTCATAGTAAGCAGTTTGAAGGTTCACGAGCTACTACAAAATGTCCACATAAAAAGAGATCAAAGACCATTGGAACAGAACCAGACATACTGAAACCAAGAACAAAGAAATTCGTGAATCAGAGGTGGAGGGTGGAGGTGGAGAGGTACATAGGTATAAAATACAATAAAGGGGACAGAAGAGAAATTGGGAAGTAATTTGTATCTCTTCCACTAGACTCTAACTTTACCATAGCAAAAATCAAGTTATTCAACTTTGTCTTTTCAGTGTCTAGCAGAGTAATTAACATGGTATTGAGCACTCAGAACTCAATAGATGTTTGCTTGAAATAAATTAAAATTACCAAACTGTTTTCACGACAGTAATTTATAGGTATGTGCAAAGCCCCTAGGATGTCTGGAAGACACTACACATCTCAGATAATTCTTGAACCTTTAAAGGTCTAGAGAAACATTGAACTATTAAGTGAATATGTATTAATAAAGAATCTAGAAGAAAAAAAAATCTACGAGAAAGAGGGAAGAAAAGCAATAGGCAGAAAAGCAATGAGTACAAAAAAATAATTTTTTTTTCTGTTCCAAACTAATTACATCAAACGATTTTACAATTTGATTCTAGTTGCTCTAATTAGAACAGACTTAGAAACATCAAATAAGAGTCTTACTTTAAAAAAAAAAATTATCAAAATGTTGAAGGCAATGGAGCAGAAATAACAAGAGGAAAAATGTCAGGTAGCACTGGCTGGAGATCTAGGGCATAGCTGGTGCGGAGAAGACAGCATCGCTCTCAGCTAAGGCTCAGCCTGCTCAACACAAAGATTTGTATTGTGGGAACATTGTTCTTTTACAGGTTTTATGCTAAGGATACAGCATGAATTCTACCCACCTAATAAAATGTTAAGTGTACAGTATAGTATGTTAAGTGAACACATCATGTTGTATGGCAGATCACTAGAAATTGTTCATCTTGCATAAACTTTTTCGCCTTTCTCTCCCTTTTTCTTTCATTGATCTTTCCTTCAACACCCATTCTAGTCCCATTGTGCATTTTGCCATCTCCAATGACTTATTTTGAATTGTTCCCATTTTAATCTTGCTAACTCTCAGAAGTCCTATTCTGTTAAAATCTTGGTGACCATGCTACAGGAGGGGTCAACAGCAAATGAAACTGAATTTACTTCTTACCATCCCAGGACTCTGTATGACAACTTTTCTTTATGTTTTCAGAATATTCTGTTTCTCTTAGACCACACACCACATTGTTTTATAGTGACTTGTTTACTCAGAGTGAATGACAGTTTCACTAACCTTAAAGCTCTTTAGAGGCAGGAAATGTTTTCTTCAAATCTTCCAACTTGGTACAGTGTATGACGTATAGTATTTAATAACTGATGAATGAAAGGGAGGGAGGAGAGAAAAAGGAGCAAAGGAAAAAAGGAAGGAAGGAAAGAGGAGTAAAAAAGATAGTGGGGAATTCTATTCATAAAAGAGGAAAATGAAAATATTACGCTAAATTTGTGCCCAGTTTTTCACAGCAATCTTCCAGCATCACTGTAACCTCCTAGTTTGGTCACTTGAAGTGAGCTGGCTACTTAGGGAACAGATCTTGAGTTAGGTGGGACGGGGGCAACTTCCTATGAGCAAGGTATAGTCTAGCCTACAGAGTAAGGTAGAAAGTTACAGCAACTATTTGTTTTTTCTAAATTGTACAAATATCAACATCAACAACAAACACTAAGTCAAACTAGCCAAGCAACGACCCACTTCATTTCATGTATCAGGCAATTTCCAGGAAACTTTTGGTTTTGACACCTTCATTGCATTTCTCGATTTTTCTGATTTCTCTTTGTACACGTAATAGTTTTCTTAAGGACTGCCTGCCTTGTATATACTGTTTTGAAAATCATTCCTTTTCAGTAAATGGCTTATTCAGAACTTTGATTAAAAACAGATTTCTGTCTTTAAAGTATTGTTTCAGGAAGAGTGAATATTGTGAATCTTGGGGTCACCAACACTGAATTTCAGTGTGCTTGTTGACTTCTTATGGGATCGAGTCCTTGCAAGTTTCTTTATTATGTGCAACACAGAGGAACATGCAGTTAATTCTATAGCTCCTAGCCGAAATAAAATTATCTTAAAAAACCAGCTTTGCTACCAACCAAGTAGCACATTTTCACAATGAGAATCAAAAAAGAAATTAAGACATTATAATTCTATTTTTAAATAATTTAAGAAAGTATTTAAACTTATCTTCTAACCTGAAAATTATATTCTGTCTTTAAAATAGTTACAAAAGTCATGTTTAAAAAGACGGCTGTCAAATTTAAAATCTCAATATAATGAATAAATTTCTGAGAAAAATTTATTATTCAACCAGAAAAATAAACCTGAAAAGGCCAATAATCTAGGAAGAAACTGATAAAGATGGCCAAAAAACACCTTCCCAAAATGGCAAATGGTTTTTATAGGTGAAAAAGACTGGTTACTTTGGAAGCTTAAACCAAATCTTCATAAGGAAATGGCAGCAGTACAACTCCAGCAACAGAAAGAATGATTGACAGAGAGAACTCCAAAGAAATGTAACTCCTCTGGTTGTTTTCATTTTTTGTCAGTTATAGAGTACATGGTTTAAAAAGACAAATCACTTTACACAGCTTGCTCATTGTAATGAAAAACAGTGAACCCTTTCATCAAGAGGTGGAATATAATTCTCTCATTAAATCTAGGCTGGTCCTCATGACTCACCTATAATTAATAGAGTGCATTGCAATGATGCTGCATAATTTCTGTCTTGATCTCTTAGAACACTTCCTCTTTACATGCTCCATCCTAAGCCACTGTGCTGTTAAAAGTCCAAGCAAATGGAGAGACCATGAGATACTCCAAAATGTAGCCTCGGATGAGTTCCCAGTCAACATTAACTGCTAATCTTTGAGTGAGTCACCTTGGATGTCCAGCCCAGCCTAGTCTCAGAAAACTGCACAAATGAAATACTACAAAGGAAAACTACCTGCCCAGGACAAAGTCTCAATTCTAAGAAGCAACTTCCCCCTACCCCAGGTACATATGTGTATGTATATATATACTAGTGAGAAGATTAGTGGATGACAGTGGCTACCAAATGCAGACATATTAATTGGAGGTTATATGATACAAGTGATTTTTCTGGTACTGCCTTGATGCCCCAAAAAGCAATACTGGACAAGTTAAGGATTTTTCAACATAGACTTAGGGATCAAGCCACACCAGCCACTTTGCAGTTAAGCCAGATGATAACACGAGGACGTCTGTCTGTAGATATTGGGCTCTTTCTCTCATAGTCAAGAAACCATGCAAAATGATCCACATCCCCCACCCCTGCTATCCTTTGCTCTCTGGGAGAAGAGCAAAGAGGAAGAAATATGAAAGGCTAAGCATTCAAGTGAAATAGACTGAATTATTAAGAGCACACTTGAATAGAAAGATCCTGAGATATGATAATTCGCAAGATTAAGTTCAACTCCAAGCTGAATTGCTGAAAATTATATTCAACAGAGAAAATTAGAAAGCCACAGATATTGTTTAAAATGTTTGATCCCAGCACACTTATTTACCTGTATTAAAATAATTACGTATAAAATTAGGTAGATTTTAAGCACTAATGTTTAATGACTATAAACAGTTACTGAATATACCCAAATCATCAGATACGAGTCAGGATTCAAATCACAAGACATAGATTTCTTTGTCTAGAGGTTTTACAGTATAGTAAAACAACTTAAAGATCAGGAAAAAATTGATAGAATAACTGATAATAAGATGATGTAAATAATTATTGATGTATTATTTACATCTTCCCTGGCTGTTTGAATTATTTGAATAAGGGCAAGAACAAACATAAAAAAAAAAGTCACATTTTAATTGATTGTGTTTATCATTAACAGTAGCTGTCAGGTGTTAAACACCAGTTAGGTAAGTCTGTTACATTCATTCTCTCATTTTTTACTAGCCAAATAAAGCATCCCATTTTACAGAAGAAGACACTGAGGTCGAAAATGTTAAACTGGCCCTAGATTACACAGCTAATAATTGCCAGAATCAGGTTTCAAACCCAGGTGTATTTGACCTCAAAAGAGGATTATTCTTCATTTGGCGATTTGGTGGAGGGCATGGTGTGTTGAAATATATCTAAGAAATGGAGAACCTATACACAGGAAACTATTTTAATGTCTAGAATAATTACTACAATAAAAAAATAAATTCAAAGAGGTTATTCTGTTCGTTATGATTTGGTAACTCCCTATTATAGCCATTAAGATTTACTTTACACATTTTTAGATTTTATGATTGCACAAAGATAACCTCAAAGAGTCTTACTGATTGATAGCAAAGCATGACATAGGATTAAAATGGGAAAAAGACTTGACAAAGGACAAAACTTGTAGCTTGGAAACACCCTGAAAAGTTATGGAACTCATACACTCTAAAACATGGAGGATAATGGGAAGTTAACAAAAATGAACAAAGATCATAGGAGTAGAATAAAGGACATATTATTTTGTTTTGTTTTGTTAATTTAGTAGTGAAAAAAAAAGTGGAAGTGTTTAGAGATGACCTTGGCCAAGTGCAAAGTTTTTACTTGTGAAAATACTATTAATGGCAAGTAACTTGCATTTGGCTTTTTTTTTTAAAAAAAAAAAAAGGCGGATCTTTTTTTGAAAAGATAAGCGTCATCATTTTGACTTTTTCTATTAAAAATTCAGAATATTAAAAGCTCACTAACTGAAAATGCTTACAAAGAAAATTTATGGGGTAAAATGTCTTGCATAGAGTAAGTAGTAAATATTTTTGGTTTAATTCGTATTTAGATAGAGGTGTGTTTTTTTCATTTTTGGTTAATCTCTCTTGAAAATTCTGTTTGTATCTATTTTTTGCTGCGCTAACAATTTTGTTTAGGGTTCTATGACTTAGTTCCTGATTAACCCGATGTTATCAGGAGATTTTAAATTTATCTGGCATGGATATACTCTTGTGGCTCAGGTGATTGAGACCCTGGTGTGCAAACCATATACAACCCAAGGACCAGGGTTCAAGACCTAGGTCAGGGGTAAAAACCAAAAATGAACAATTAAATAAAGATGTTTCTTCTTCATTCCTTTCTCTTTTGAAAAATTTTATCTGGCATTTCCTATCTTATTAAATCACTGATTTACAACTGTAACATCCCCAAATTAATAGCTTTATGATTCCCTCTAAGATAATGAAAATACATTTTATTGGTAATATTAGTGTGAGAGCTCCTGAAGAGACTGGAGCTCCACCACAGGTTCTTGCATCCACATGTAAAATTGGCACGCAAGACAAGCAGACAAAAGATGAACCTGGGAGAAGCAAGAGAGAGCATACACCCCTCAAGGTGACAGTAAGCCGACTGGGTTCAAATGGACACCAACAGCTGTCCCATTCAAGATGGGCATTTTTGTAAAGGGGATCCCTTGCTGTCCCTCCCTGGTCCCACTTCAGGGGGTTTCCCAGGGAGGGATTTCCAGGAAAGAGGTGGTGATTTCTGGGCATAGATGTTCCCTATCCTTACCCATAATTCACTCCATTATAATGAGCTTAATGAATGGGTCCATACACAACTTTATGTTCAGCATATTATAATGAGGCCAAGTTTGCTTCAACATGGATGCAGCTGTCAGTGCACCTGCATAGTCAGTCAGTTTGAGCTGGCTCGGCTGGGCTGCCTTTTTGCTTCTATTTCTTGGCTGCAACAATTTATGTGTTGGTCTACCATTATCTGACCATTTCAGGATCTGGTCTGTGGAGGCATCCCCCCTTTTCTCTATTCCATCCCCTCCCTAGGCTAGCCTACCTAATGGTAACATATTGTAAGATTGAGTTAAGTGGTTTCTGAAGGGGACAGTGTTAATTCATCTGATTATATCATTTATATTGATGGCTCCAAAAGAAGAAAAGAAATAAAATACCTATTAATTTAAAAAACACCACCACTCGTTTACAAGTACAATCTAAAGTTGAATAAAAATAATGTTACAAAAGATAGGCACACAATAGCAAATAAAAGAATGAATCATACACACGCATATATAATGTGTCCATTTATTTGACATATTTAATGACTGGTAAGAATGTGCATATATAAAATAAAGTATATAATGTAATATATGTATACAAATATATACAATGCAGTTTTTATTTGATATTGTATGTCTAACTTTTGTGTATATTTTAAACAAATAATATCAAGAAGAGTATTCACCAAAACATTAATAGAGGTTGCCTGTAAATGGCAGATTCTAGGTAATTTTTTTTCATTTTTTTCTGAATTATTTTTTTACAATGAACATGTATTTTTACAAAAATTAAAAAATGAGATTTTTATTACAGACAACTATACTCCATTCCAAACTCTGTTACAATCAAATAAGATGATACATTATACTTTTTTTTTCCAACTCCACATCTTTCTTCATAAGTTCCATAGCTAATTCAACAGAAACTTTTCTTAGCAATTTACATCATTATGGCTTCCTGAAGCATCAGTCTTGGTTTTCGAGAAACAAAAACCATCTTTCTGTTTTCATAATTAATTTATGTCACATTTAATCTAATCGTAACAATTTTAATAATTACAGCAGGTTAGTAAGCATTTACTAACTCAGCTTAATAGGAGAAGAAGTGTGTGGGTGGCTTCAGTTAGGTTCCCCAGGAAACATACTGAAAGAAAGATTTGGGTACAGGAAGCTCACTGATAATTGTTGACAGGAACAGCGCCCATATGGAAGTGAAGAAAGCCCGTAATTGGGCAGAGGGAGAACTGCAACACAGAAACAGCAGAGGACACAGCTAATTCTTGGAAGAGCTCTAGAGCTGAGAAGTCTCCTCAAAGTTACCGTCAAAGTGTGCAAGGATGTTTAGGTTCCCGCATCAGCCTACTAATTAGTGGATGTGTGCTGCCCCTTGGGCAGGAGTGTAACCTTAGGTGAGGCAACTTCTTTCTCCCGAGGACAATCCCTGGAGAAGATTCAACTGTGAGCCACCACTTTTCAACATTCCCAACAGCTGAAAGTATAGCTGCCTCAGTCCTGGGTGGGGGTGGTAACTGGGGAGTACCACTGACACCGCCACAGCCCATGCCCATACTGTTCAGATCACTGGCCTCATCTCTTTACCTCATCTGAGAGCTCCTTCAGGGTTCTGATGGGTTTCCGGGTGAATGTGACAAGAGAAAGGCTAGTGGAGTAAACTGTATCTGCCATAATTACAACTCATTTCAAGGTCACCTCTGATCCCTATTTTCTCCTCTCTTCTTTTCATTTTAGCTTCTTCTCATCCTCTGCTAACACTTCAGCGGCTCTGGGTGGAGTGACACAGTCCTTCATCTCTGAGTAGCAGGAATTCCCTGTCACTATGACCTCAGACTGTGGCTGTTACACCCGTCCATTTGCCATCAAAACTGAATAGGTGCGTACAAGAGACACTCCAATGGATCTTCATGGTGGGAAACATTTTTTTTCTACTTTGTGTAAAATAAGGACTATTTCCTCCTGGTGAGTAGGTTTAATTATCTTCTAGTATGTTGATTTTTTTGTTCCCTAGTGATCTACTGGCATGAGATTCCTAAGTGACAGGACAGCATTTCTAACTGATAGTTTAGTGGGACTAATAATATGCTGCCTGGAGAAAGCAGTGCTCTTTGAGAACCAGGGACCTCCAGATACTCAAAATTTAGAATTTAGAGGTCAATAAATACAAACTCCTCTATCAATTGAAAAACTAGGATGCTATTGAAAAGGTAACTCATGTTTACTTGGGATAAAAGAATTGCAATTCAGGGTACATGGATAAAAGAATTGCAATTCAGGGTACATGGATTCAGATAGAAAATACAAAATGTGCCCAAAGAGAGACAAAGTTGGGTGAGGGGGCCTATATGGAAAGAAAAGAGAAAGAATAAGTAGTTTAAAAAAAAAAAAGTTGATTAGTGCTAACAGGCATAGACTATTTTTGACTAAACATAATTGATCACTGATTTTTAGGAAGGACTAGGAGTAAATGCCATCCTTGCCTAAAAGTCCATCATCTCAAGCAATTGTTTATAGTCCATTTCTCTGACTCGGTGCTTAAGATGCAGGTCATGCAAAATCCAAGGGCCAGGATTTGAGACCTGAAACCAAGGGAAGAAAAATTTTTAAAAAACTACAATTGTTTGTTTGCCAGTTTCCTGAAACAATTGTTTTTAGCCACAATTCAGATGAGACAGGTAATGCAATTCCTCTGTAATGGCTCTAGACTCCATTTTAAAATGACTTTATAAATGTCAACTTTTCACACCCCTAAAGGGGCTGCTAAAGACAAAGGCAAGTGGACCAGTTTTACTTCCACCTCTTGGTTCCCCTTTCCATATAGTCTACTTATTGGGAATGTCGGGGTGCAGGGGAACATAGTCCATACTCTTCTGGGTTCTCCTGGGCTGGCAAATAATCAAATAAGCATCAGGCAGGTTAACAGAGAGAAAACCTAAAAGAAGTTTAATAATAACATGTGTACCTCCTGTATATATGGGAGAAACTCAGTAAGATGTGGTAATTCAACATGACTTCGGTCACCACCTTAAAGCTAGAGACAAGGACATGAGGGAGGGAGAAGAAATGTCTTCCAGGAAAGATCATCAGGAAAACACAGTAAACAAGGGCATGGCTATTATGAAGATTTAGGTTCTGCTTTCTCTGTTGATAAAAAATTAGGTTTTCCTATATATTGAAGGAGATGGCCTTAAGAGAGTTTTTCCTGTACACGTGTTAATGTCTCTTATAAGAGAGTGACCTCCATCCAGCCTTCAGAGTTTCTCCTGTGAAATATCACTTGTGCTTCAAAGACATATGTTTAGGGTGATAGAGTTTTGCTTCCCTACAAGAATAAAGTAGCATATCAGGTTTTTAACTTAGGGTGCAAACCTACTCCTGAAGTATAACGTTTTATCCTTTACAGGAGGCCATATCCAAGCTGACGTACCAGTGGCACCTTCTATATAATTTGAGGTCAGTGGCTTCTGAATCATGTAGTCTGTGAGAGGTTCAGAGGATCCTGTGTTCATGTGTCCAATAATGCTCTTCTTTTGCCGTAAAATATATCCCTTGGTCTGAAGTAATGTTTTGTAGATTTCAGTTTGGTGATAAAAATGCTCTTAGACCCTCAGATAGTGGTGCTAACAGCCCATGTGAACAGGATAGTAAACTTATGGTCAGAATGTGTTCAATTCCAGTAGGGATAAATCAGCTTGTCACCAAGGATCTGATTGGTCTCCTTGGGTGATGACACTACATTAGGAAGTCAACTTAGTATTGACCTGACAAAGTGAGTTGAACTGAAGCCAACTGCTGCTGGTAGGTTGACTATTTGGCCTTAGTGAGTGGGAACTCAGGATATAAGTCCATAAATCCCTTCCATTGCTGCCACAATAGCTATTCAGTTCCTGAGCCCATGTGCCAACACTGGGGAGGCTGATCGCAGAGGCAACCTGACATCAAGTGACCAGTACATCTTGTCTGCTTGGCTGCCATGTGTCCCTCCCATAGCGGATGCTTTCAGATGGAGATGAACACAGAATAGTAAAGATACGTGCACTTCATGCCCCTTCCTATAGGTTCACTTACATGCTTTTCCTCCAGATCTTCTCCTCCCTGATCTCCCAGATTGCCTCCTTTCAAGCCTATACCCTACCTGCCTGACCATTTGGATTTAATGTCTGTTCTTACCTTGGACCACCTCTCTAACATGAGGTGACTATCAATAGATTTTTCCCTCAGTAATGTCTTTCAGGTTCACCACTAAATTGGACTTAATCCAAACTTTAACAATTCTGTTCTGCCAAAGACACTGCTAAGTGAGTAAAAGGCAAGCCACAAAAAGTAGACTACATTTGCGAATCAGGTATGCGACAAAGGACTTGCATCAAGAATGTGTAAAGGTATTTTGAAATTACAATAAAAAATGGGAAAAGATTTAGATACTAAAGAAGATATGCAGATAACAAATATGCATATGCATATGAGAGATATTCCTTATCATTTGTCATTAAGTAAATATGTATTACAAACACAGTAAGATACCACTATACACCTATGAGAATGACATTAGAATGATTTGTTGAGGATGTAGAGAAACTAAATTCTGAATATTGCTGATGGGAATACAAAATGTACGCAGTCATTTTGGAAAAAAACCTCGGTAGTTTCTTTTAAAATTAAACATACAATGTTCTTACCATCAGACCCCAAAATCCCACTCCTATTTACCCAAGAAAAAAAGTTAAGTTCATACAAAAACCTGTATACACATTAACATTATCTTAATAATCACTTCAAATTGGAAGTGACCCAAAGTGGCCTTCAACTAGTATGAATGAGCAGCTGTAATCACCTATATCCTAGAATACCATTCGAGAATAAAAATTCTCTCTCTACAGGCAGCAACATGAAAGAATTTCAGAAGCATTATTATATGTGAAAAATGTAGGTTCAAAGATTCCATTTTTATAAGATTTTGGAAAAGGCAAAAGTATAGGAACAGAAAACAGATCAATGGTTGCTAGGGGCTGAAGGTGAAGGAAGAGTTGAGAAAGTGGGCAGCACAAAGGAACTTTGGGGGCTCATGGAACGATCCACCTCTTGATTTTGGTGGTGGTTCTAGGTCTGTCTACAATTGTCACAACTCATAGAACTGTACACCAGAAAAAAGAATTTTAAATCTATTTTAAATTAGAAACTTCCAGTTATAAAAACAATTGATGTGTTTGCTGACAGTAACCGAGTACTTGATCATAGCTGAAAACCAACATTTTCACATTTGTACCATTGTATTAAATGATGTTTACTTTTTCAAACTGATAGGTCTAGAAATGGATAGGAAAGAAATTAGATTTGACCTGAATGTTTTGGATTTTCTTTGCTTCATACCTAGAAATGGAAATTTAAGTGAGATAGAGAAAAATCTCTTTCACTGGTGAGACTTGAAACCCTTCAGCACCAACCCCACCCAGTATGCAGTTGGTGATGGAGAGGGCAGTCTTCTCTCCTGCTGGCCTCTTCTCCTTGCTCTCCTGCCTCCCTCCATGGGGGAGTATGTTTGTTTGGAAGGAATCAGAGTTTGGGTTTCAGGTCGCTCTGAGAACCCACGACAGAGTCAGGTGAGTGAGCAGATTTTTAATTAGTGGGTAAAGGACTGGAGCCGACCACGGGAGGTCCAGAGCTGGTCTGCTTTGCGGGGGAACCTGGATTTTTAATGAAAAAACCCACATGGTGAGAAAGGTCATCAGGCCAGATTTCAGTTCCTGATTGGGCAAGGTGAAATTGTCCTTTGAAATTGTTGGTGGGCTTTTTCAAACAGTGCTGTTCCTTTGTTCCTTTGTTTAGAGGGTCTGTCCTGGTCACATACTACACGTGGGACACATTCCCGCATGTCAGACTGGTCGGTGGGCTTTCCTTATCTATCTGGATGAATGCATTCCTTTGCTCGACTGGGTGGCACCAGAGACAATTCACTGCCCTGATATCTGAACTGTGATCCCTGGCCTAAGGCTTGCTCTTGTAGGGGTTCTGACATTCCTGTTTTTTTTTTCTTTTTAAATTGGGGAGAAAAAAGATTGGAGGAGGAGGAACCGGGAATAGGGGAACAGTATCTCTCTGACTACTTCCTGAAGAACAGGGGTGTCGGATTCTGGTTTGGATTCCTCCTCTTCTTTAGGGCCGGTTCTGAAGTGTGGCTGTTTGCCTTTGGCAGTATTTAGAGGCTGGTACCTGTATTCTTTTAGGAGGAAGTACATGGTTAATTTGAGTTTGGTTATAGATTTAATAGTTCTTTGGAGGAACCGATTGAATAGCTTTAAGGCATAATGGCCAAGAGAAATAAAGGCAGCACTTTGATCCCTGGCCTAAGGCTTGCTCTTGTGAGGGTCCTGACACAGAGGAGCCCAGTGATGTTGACCCCTCCAACCTGGGGGAGAGATTCTGGGGTTTAAGGCAACAAGGCCCATTCAATTGCTTCAGGGGAGGGGTCCTTTGTTATTTTTCTTTAAAACAGGTGGTACTGTGACTTTTTATCCTCAGGACAGCCTTGGTCACCAACAGGAAAACTCCTACTTCATTTTCGATGACATTAGGAAAGTGTCCCAGAGTAGTAGGACCACAGGAAAAGTATCACTCAAGAGTCTGTAACTCACACCAGTCAGCATTAGCATTTAGCAAGGGGTGTGGGGTTGGAGAAGAACAATGCATGAAGGAATCCATGGTGTTTGCAGAGTCTCTTTGGCATGGCTGTCACCATGATCTCTAGATTGCATGATCCCTGAGGACAAATCCACACAGTTTATTTAACACTGACATAAGATGTATATTTTGAATACACAAAATAGGTGTTAGGGTTGAGAGAAGAGAACCCGAAAGTTATAATGAGCTGGCTTATTCAGAATATGTGAGGAGAGGGTAAATGAGAGAAATAATAGACTGAGAAGGAAATTTCTGAATCCCTGAACTTCGAAGTGAAATAATCCTACAATTCTTTTAGGTGAATAAAGAGGAACGCAGCTGAGAGTTGCTCAAGTTAAGGGAGGCAAACTAGGAGACTGAGATATTGATTGGCTCATCACATCATTTGTTCATTTTTTTAACAAAAATTCTTGATGAGCACTATGCACCATATTCTAGGCCTTGGAAATAAGGCAATGAACAAATGCTTTCTGAGTCCAGACTGTTGGATCTTGAATCCTAGATCCAGGCACTAAATAACAATGTGAATTATAAGTTACTTAACTCATTTGTTCCTTGGTTTCCTCACCTGTCAAATAAAAATACTAATAGTTTCGACTTCATAGGGTTGTTGTTAATTAATGTGGTAATTGGTGTAAAATTTTAGAAACAGTTCCTGAAACATAGTAAGTACTCAGTAATTATTAGCTATTAAAAACATAAACAGAAATGCTTTAATGTCAGTAATGGAAAAGTGCTCTAAAGAAAAATAATTCAGATAAAGGAATAGTGCATGATGTTGGTGCTGTTGTAGATCAGGAGCTGAGAGAGCTCTCTGAGGAAGTGATACACAAACAGGCACCTGAATGGTGTGAGCGAACTAGCCATGCAAAGGTCTATGGGAAGAATATTTCAGGTGGCAGGCACAAAGGTCCTGGGGCACGAAAGACTTTCAAGGCCTAGAAAAGGTAATGGAGAAAAAGATGCTGAAGACAACTGTGAGCTAATCCCTACCCCCATCATTCTCTTCCCCTTTATTTACACCTTGGACACAGACTATTTGTGGGGCTCTGATTATCTTCAGCAGGTACTTGGAGGGGTCTGTGAGGGGTAATTGAAAGGCAAATGGAAAGTTTTAAAGACAGGAAAATTTAAACCTAATGGTATGCTATATATACACAATGCTAATAAGTAAGGAAATGTAGATCCGCAGTCCATCATCTATTTTAAATAATTTTAATAAAAAGGTAAATGCAGTGTCTATAACTGCATGTATTACTATCCCACCTAAGGCTCGGAGTGAAATGAATATGTATTGACACTAAGCAGCATATATAAAGGTTAGAAATAGCCTTGTGTAAATTTGGATAAGATTTTGATTCCAGATAAGGCAGGGCACTATAGAGTTCTTTGAATTTTGGAATTACAGATAAGGGTTTGTAACCCGTAATAATTTCCTTTTGCAGGTCATTTGCAGGGTTAGCAATCTGGGGAGCAATATGTAGAGGATTTTTCAAACTGAAACATTTGTATCATTCTGCTTTCGCTGCTGCTTTTGAAATATTCTCACATCTGCTAAGTAGAACCTTATCTAAAAGCTATTCTGCTGGAGAGATCTAAAGAATCTTCTCCCTAGATAGGTGCAGATTAGAACAGTGCAACGCCAAGATTTTCATAAAGAAGGATTGGCGGGTGGCAGTAGTCCCTTGTTTTATAGAGTTGATGGTATAGATTTACGACACCAAGTTCCCAGTGAACAGAACAACCTTGTGCAAAGAAGAAAACTGTGCCAGTGTTTCCCTCTACTCAGCAATTTTGTTTCTCAGGTGAGCACGGCTTGGAGGAAGAGTGGGAGTTAAGTCTCAGTTTCTATATGGTGAGAGAGCCCAGATAAGCGTGAATGAATATTCATAACCTTCCAGAGTCCACAGAAATACCAAACAGTAACATCTGAGCTACAAATGGATACAATAATAATAACCTGAACAGTTTCCCCCTTCCAATCAGCGCTTACTAAAGGCTTAGTGCTGGAAGCTTGGAAACTATCCAGACTAACCCATATCTAAGTTTTCTGCCCGTCGTCCCCGCCTTGTCCTGGTTTCCCCGGGTCCGGGCTACTACAGCCCGGCGTGGAGGGCGGCTCGGCCATCCGCCGCGGGGCTCCGGCCACCAGGGGGCGCTGCGGCCCCCACTCTCCCGGGAGCGGCCGAGCCAGCCCGGTGGGTGTTTCTCTCTCCCTCTCGCGCTCTCTCCTCCCGGCCTCACATCCGGGTCTGGAGCGCGGCCGCCGCTGTCAGTGTTGGTGCGGGCGCGTCGGGGGCCGGGCCGGGGCGCAGTAAATGGCGGCGGAGGGAGGCGGAGCGGCGGCCGCGCTCAACCCAGAGCCCCCGAAACTTTAGACTCAAATCCCCACAACTTTCCGGGACGTGCTGCCGCACCAGGGGCGTGGACGGAAGGGGAAGCCCGGGCGGGAAGTCGAGGGACGCGGCCGGGAGCCGGGTAGACTCGAACCCGCGGCGGGGGCGGTGGCGGAGTCCGCCGGTGCCTCGCGCCGCCGCGGCCCCCGCCTCCTTCTCCGCGGCTGCTCAGCCGGAGCCGCGCGCCGCGCCGAGCCCAGCCCGGGAGTGCGCGGGGCCTCGCAGGCGGCGGCGCGCCGAACCCAGCCGGGTCCCCTGCTCGCGACCTCCGGGCCCTGTGGCTCGAACGCATCTCGCGCGGGTGAGGCCGGGGCTGGGGTTCCCGGCGCTTTCAGGGGGCGAGGAGGAGGCCGGGCCGCGCGCAGCCCCAGGGGTCCCGGGGTCGTGGGGCCGGGTCCCGGGTGTTGCATGCGGGGCGGGGCGGGGCGGCCGCGAGCCGGAGGCGAAGATGGAAGTCTTGACGCTGAGCGATGCGGAGCAGAAATACTACTCGGATCTTTTCTCCTACTGCGACATCGAGAGCACCAAGAAGGTGGCGGTCAGCGGCCGGGTGCTGGAGCTGTTCCGGGCCGCGCAGCTGCCTAACGACGTAGTCCTCCAGGTAATGCCGTCGCCCTCGCCTCTGGCCGGGTCCGCGGGTCTGCCGGCCGCGGAGGGCTCGCTCCCCGGCAGCTCGGGCCTCCAGCCGCTTGCTTTCGGGGGCTGAAACTGGGCGCCGATTCCTGAAGGGCGGGGAGATTGCCCTGGTCGCCCCAGCTGCGGGCAGGTGCCGGGCGGCCGGGACTCCGCCGCGGTCGAGGGGGAGGGGGTCGCGCTTAGAGGACAAAAGTCACGCAGACGTACATTGGGGATTGCGGGGCGGTGGGGGGGTTCCGTCTGTATTATATCCCATGTCCTGTTTCTCGGCTGCCTCTCTGAATCTATGTTTTTCAACACTGGATGAGCAACTTCAGAGGAAGGAGAGTATTGCCATATCTTTCTTTGAATCCTGGGTCCCAGTATATACACAGAGCTCTTTGGATCCCAGAGTAGTAAAGTTACCAGCATAGAGTAAAATGTTTTTAATTCTTAATTGACCGAGCAAACATGATACGTAAGTTTTTTTAGATTTAGGAATCGAAGAAGCCGTTTGGTGATGTTTTTAAGGAAGCTAAATTCTTAGGAAGATCAAAAACTGAACTTACTCGAGTAGTTTGCAAAGTAGATGTGGCAGAATTTGTAATTAACTAGATCATGTGACTGATGTAGACTGGACAGGTTTTCGATTGGCATTTGATAACATTTGGTGGAACTTGTGGATTTGGGCTGGGAGATAAATACTGAGCAGCTGTAAGTAAAAGTGCCTGTATGTTTCAATCTAGCACTAAAGGAGCGAAGAGAAGTTTTTAAGCCTTCTCTATCACATTCGTTTCTAAAATAGACTGCTTCCTAGAAAATTCTCATTAACGTATGTGGGGAGCATTAATGCAACTCTAATGATTCATAGCTACTAGTAAGAGTCTGTTTAACAGCATGTCAGGAACAGGTTTTAAGCTTTCATTTTTATGATGATCCAAGCCAGTTATACAAATCTCCAAAATTTAAAACGAAATGCGTACCTGTGATGTAGTGTGCGGCAGACAGCACCGAATCCGTTTTGAGGTCGGGGTCTTTGACCCGGCTCTGGTAACTTTGGGGCAGGCACTTTATCACTCTTTAATTGAGAGTCAAGTTCCTGCTAACAAAAATTCCGGGAAGTATAAAATTGTTCACATAGGCCCCTGTTTTAGAAGTTAACTTGTGTATTAACTATGACTGAGCTGGTGAGTTCTTTTTATATAATCTTATATGTTTTATATTGCTATTTTTTAAATCTTGAGAAAAAAATGTGTATTTTGTATGCTGCCAAGTAGGACACTCAATTCATGCTATTGAAAAGGGATAAAGTAAATATTTTAGGTTCTGCCATTTGTATAACTTCTTCCTCATTGTTATTTTTACAGCCCTTTAAAAATGTGAAAACCTTTCTTAGCTCAAGGGTATACAAAATGGCCTGTAGTATGCCGACCCTTGCTAAAGAATGGTGGTGGTAAATAGAGGTACTGTATTCTCATAGGGCTTTGGAGTCAGGCTTAAAGAAGGAGGTCTGGTCCAAACATGCTCATTAATATTGCTCTTGTGTGTGGAAATAATAAAATACACCTTCAAGTCATTTGGGAGCTAAAATTAAGGAGGAGAGCCCCTCATATACTATTTTGGTTTGTGTCTTTGGGGTGAGGGGGGATCTGAAATAAACTTTCATAGTTTTAATGATGATTAAAGACTTTAGGATTTTAAATGTAATATTTTGGATAGATTAATTAGTGTGACAATCTCTTGACATATGGTTAATATAATCAAGTTGTTTTAATGTCTTGCTCAATTTTGTTAACATTCAGAAATGTCTTGTTGCCTTTTTGTATGAAGACAGAGTTTAGATAGTAAATATTCAGGGTTCAGTTACAAGTTGGAAGCTGTAGGTCTCCCTGAAGCCAAACTTTTAGACAATAATATATTCTAAGTACATTCCGGTTATCTGGTCGCTTATATAAAACTTGGTTTATAATATAAAATGTGAGACAAAGGGGATTATGGACTTAATTCCCTCAAGGGAGTTTGGGATTATCTAAAAACACTCCTCCATTGCTTTCTAAAATGGAGAACATTTGGAGTAACACATGTAATAGTGAGTCACCTGCTTAGTATTGTGCTAGGCATTGCCCTTCAAAAGGGGAGTAAGAATCTCTTGAGGTCCTTGTAAAACACAGGAATGCACGGGTAACATAAAGCAGCCTGTGAATGCAGTAGGAGGGGTACTGAGGCTGTATATCAGTATAGGCTTTTTAAACTAAATTTGAATGGACTTTAGTGTGGAAGGAGGGCAGTGGGTGAAGAGGACTTCCAGGCAGAGAACAAACATGGCCAAAGATGGAAAGTATAGGAACATTTTCAAGCACTAGCTTTTGCCAAAAGTGTACACTATGTTTTGGAGATAATGAAACAGCGGAAAGAGATCAAAAACTCTAAAGAAAAGGTGGAAGATTTTATATTTCAATTGGCGATGGAGACCCAGTGATAGTTTTGCACTTAGTGTGAGAAAGAGAGTGAGGGCTGGGTAGGAGGCCTCCTTACACCTGTTGCAGTGGTGTAAAAAGGATTCTCCATAACGTATGTTGAAATTAGGGTGGCAGTGATAGACCGGAAAGGAGGGGCTGGATGAACAGGTCTGTGTTACTGAAGGACTGCTGGGTAACCACTATGAGAGGTGCTTTGTTGGGATGTCTAATGAGGCCAGATTATCAAGACTAGGTGAAGAACTTTGAGTTAATTGTGAAAGTAACAAGGAGTTGTAGGTGTGAGAGAAATGACTCACAGAAACAGTACTGTAGGGAGGCCTTTAGAGGATGTATGCAGCGGGAGCTGGAGGGGAGAAACTGGAGACAATGTAAGGACTGGCTCCCTGTTGCATTTATGAAGTGGTGAGAAACTAGACTGTGGGCTCAAATGGTGGTGGGAGAGACAGCGGCGGGGGGAGGGGGCAGCCTGGAAGCTGTTGGGGTTATCAGAAGGGGACAAGGAGCATTTCTACTGGTATTAGTGGATAGAGGCAAACGAGGTGCTGCTAAATATCCTACAATACACAGGCCAGCGCCCACACCAAAGAATTACCTGACCCAGAATGTCAGTAGTGCGGCTGAGTTTGAGAAATCCTGACCTGGACTCTGGTAGTGGCAGTGGGACAGAAAATGAGGTCAGAGATGCTAAGCAGAGATGATAAAGGTAGACTTGATAGATGGGCATGGGTTACCTGGTGATATTTAGATGAGAAAGGAATAGGTCAAGGGTTATTCTGTTGGACACCCCTCACAGTTAGAAAAGGGACAAGAGCTTGGTTTTTAAAAGAATAAAGATGGGCGTGACTTCAGACATTTTGAGAGGGCAGTGATGATTTCCAGGAGCTAGAAAGTGTCGCCAGCTGTGATTGTCCACTCTTGAGTGCTAATTTTCACAGTGAAGTTCAGGTGTTTGGGGTCTCTTCTACGTTTCTCACTTAAGTGTTTTGGAGGTAAGGGACAGACAGCTTCTCATACTATGGGTATGTGTGTATACATCAGCACTTTGATGAATGCACTAGTTTTCACCATTTGTTAATAAAGTCTTGAGAAGGCTGAGTGATTTGGGGGAGGGGGGGAGTGTAGAGAACAAAGAACAGAGGGCCAAGAACTGAAGGAGGAAGGAGCTGGCATTTATTAAGTGCCTTATATTCCTTTTACTGGGCAAATCATTTTCATGCAAGAACTCACTTGATTCGTGCAACTGTCTTGAGAAGTGGGTGTTAAAGGAATTTCATAGGCAAGGAAGTTAAATCGTTAGTAAATACAGTATCTTATCCTTACCATTATCTCATGACCTGTCTCAACTCTTTGATTCACTATTCATTGTTCAGGTGGTTGGTTTGCCCATTGGTTTTATGAAGAATACTGTTTTTAAATTATTTTGATTTGATTTCTTTCTTTGCATAGTAAATAGTTTTATATACGATGGAACATAACCATGTTTTTTTTAAAAAAGGAAAATTCGTATAGTTGGTATCCTGAGCACACAGAGAGACAATTTTATATTGCTCCACCTGTCCAACATCTTAAGGAATGTTCATTTTACTCATTTTGAAATTGCAGGGTAAAACCTGTTTTGAGTTTAAGGGTTTGTTTTTTGGAAACATTATGTCAGTAGATAGTGAATGAGTTAACACGGTGTAGAATTATGCTGTACTCCAGGGAGGAGCAGGACTTTGGGGAGAAAAACTGGTTTGTAAGATCAATCATTAGGAATTTTCTGTCTGTTGAGCAGGAAAATACTTAGTGGCTTAAAATCACCTTTTCCAGAGTAATTTATTTTTTAAAGATTAGAAAAGGTATGTTATTTTACAACATCAATCAGTATGTTTTCTTAGCTGTTACTTAAAACGTCTATTTGGGGAAATGTTTTAAATTTTTTTGCAGACTTTGAATATATAATAAGTTGATAGAAGATTTTAGTACTAACTGTTCTTTTATGAAGATTATAAGCAATGAATTCTATTAATAAAGCTGAAAAATCTTTCAGATCATCTGTTGAGCAATATCTTGGTAGAATATTTGAATGATGCACATTAAGGAGGGAAAAGAAAATAGAACAACATAAGCCATTTTGTCTTATTTTTGAAATTAGTTCATTTCAATTACAAGATCTGCTTTTTAGTAATAGGATTAAAATAAGGAAGCCGAGCTGCTTTTATGCATTGAAAGTTATAAACCAATAAAAATAAATGTCAGCTTTGTTTTTTTTTTAATGTTTTAAACCAATGTTATTTAACACATCCTTGAATTTTAATGCATCTTAATAGATTCATACTGCCTGACTTAAGAGAGTTATTTCCTCACACTATCTCTGACCTCCTCCACCCGTTTCTCTCCCTCCCACTAGAGAGCCTCACTGAATGCCTAACACTCCCTGTCTCCCAGTTCAGTTACTGAGCTTTTTGATAAACCACACTCCCTAGCTTTGCCCAACCTCTGTCTCTGTCCCATTCCCCACTGTACTGTAAAATGAACTCCATCTCATTTCTGAACCTCATTTTATTCCCACCTTCTCTAAAATTCTTCACCCATTTCTAAATAGCAACTTACCCTTGAGACAAATTATGAATTCCAGGGATAACATTGAAGATGAGGTCTTCCATGAAAAGAGCAGAGTAAGAAAAAGTATGACAGGGAGAACAAGTTCAAAGACTGAAGTGGGAGAGAACTTGGCCCATTTTTGGAAGAAAAAAAGACTTGGAAGAAAGACTGACTGGATCATTTGAATAATTTATTTACTGTTTCTATTGCTAGTAAATAGTAAAGTTGTCTCCTTTTCACTGTAACTAATGCTTTGATAGGCTCCTTCTTCACACACCCTTGGGATACATTTCTGTGGAATGTTTTCTGTAGGTAGAATGCGGGTGGTTTTTTTTTGTTGTTAGTCCATAGTTAGCATTTTGGGAATCCTCACTTAACATTTTGATGGTGCTATAAAAGAGCACAAGATTGGTTTAAGAAGCGCTCAACATGGGGAGCAAGTTCTAGTCCTGTCTTTAGTAAGCCAGTTGTGACTTTGAACTTAACACTTAATGTCTGGGTTTTAGTTCCTGCCACATGAAGCGATTGGCTGGGTCTCCAGATTTGAGATCATCAAAGTGTAAGCATGTCCACTCTATCCAGTCACACACTTCAGAAAGTAGCACGCGGACTTCTTATTAATTGTTTGACTATTTTTAATGCTGGAATTGATTTCTTTTGCATTCTTTGGGGGATTTGAGGAGAGAAATCTCAGTGTAGAATGCTAAAGTAGTTGTATAAACAAGAGGGGACTGATAAAAGGGCTGTAAGAGGTGCTTAGTTTTTCGAAGTATGTGACCCGTGAGAACTTAAAACAGTTGGTAAGACTTGACATCTCCAATGTTTTCCCTCATGTTTCATTTTCTGTAGCTTTTTCTGTAATAGATGCATCTTTATTGTCTTAAACCCTTTTCACCTCTATGTAAATAGAAAAACTCAGATTTTCTTCCTTCTGTGTAGGGAAAAGCCCAGTTTTTCCCTACTGTGTTCCTTTAACATAGAGAACACTCCTGGTGGCTGTTTTTTCTCACATTAAGCAATTTTCTGTGACACCAGTTGGGTGCCCTACAATTTAACCCAGTTCTGACACTGCCCATAGATAGCGTCAAATCCAACAGGTAAGGACTCAGTTCAACAGGACTGCCTCCCCCTCTCCTTGTTCCCCATCCCCAACCTCACTTCAGACGCCAGTATGAGTGCAGGTTGTCACCTGTGCTTCTGACCTACCAGTCATAGATCGGAGGTTCCATCAACTTCCTCCTTGCATTCTGTTCATTTGTTAGAACGACTCCCAAAACTCAGAAACATTTACATTTGCCAGTGTATTAATAATGCATATGATAAAGAATGCAGAGGGACGTCCATATGGAAAAGATGAGTAGAGGGATGTGTTTGGGAATGGTGTGCAGCGTCCACACGCACTCCCATCACCTTCGTGCGTTTGTCACCCCAGAAGCTCTCTGAACCCTGTACGTGGGGGATTTTTATCGAGACTGCATCACATAGACATGAATCTGTTAGCTCCACTTCCAGCTCTTCTCCTAAGAGATTGGGAAACGGGCTTGAAATGTCCTAGCTTCTAATCATAACTTGGTCTTTCCAGTGACCAGCCCTTGTCCAGTAGCCCACCCTGTGTCACCTCATTAGAACGAAGGCTACTCCTCTCACTCCGCATATTTACGAGGATTTCAGGAACCCTGTGTCAGGAACTGGGTCAAAGACCAAATATTAGAACAAAAGATTCTAGTGCTCTTTTCACCCAGATTACAAGGGAGAGAAATGTGGTCATTGGAATTGGCAAACTAGAGGTATTTAGCAACTAATGACCCAGTTTCATGGACTGGTAGAGATGGAAGCCACATTCGAATGATGCGAGGGAACGTCCAAGTGATCTGATCTGATGGTCCAAGAGCTAGAGACAGTGTGTACAGGTACCTTTTCAAAGAAGTTTGCATTTGAAAGGACGCAGATACAGGGTAGAAGCTGGAGGTGTATAAAGGATAAAAGGAATTTTTTTTTGTTTTTGATTGCAAAGAATACTGACTGCAACCTTATTTTAGTTGGTAGGATTAATAAGGGAAGGAAGGAAGATGAGACAAGTCCTTGAGAAAGCAAGAATGGTTAGGAGCCTGACTACACAGAGGGACAGCTCTTTCTTTGATAGGAAAGAGGTCATTTCCTCAATTTTAAGAGGGAAGAAGGAAAAACATGGATATATTGGGAGGCATTGGGTATATAGATTTGGTAGCAGAGAAGTTAGGATATTTTAACTTAATGGTCTCTTTTTTATGTAAATGGAGGCAAGATTAATAGTTTAGTATTGAGGAACAAGCTGATTATGAAAGTAAGAAAAAAAGCTATTACAAGATCAGCAGCTGAAGTGAAGGCCATATAAAGCTCAAGAACTGGAGTTCAGACTTGCAGGCTGGCTGAAGGAAAGCAAAACAAAAATCTGTTCACAGTAGCTCCAAAAAGAAGAAAACGCTTAGGAAAACATTTAACAAAAGAAGCATCAAGATTTTTATGCTATAGAACATTACTGAAAGAAATACATGATTTAAATTTACATTTAAATAAGTAGAGAGAGAATCCCTCTTAATAGAATAGAAGATAGAATGTTAAGATGGCAGCTCTCCCCAAATTGATCTGTATATTCAGCAAAATCACACTAGACTTTCGGTAGAAATTTTCAAGCTGATCCTAAAATTAATTTAATTTATTTAATGCAAAAAAACCTAGAATAGTCAACACAGTTTTGAAAATGAACTGTAAGGAGACTTAATTATGTTAATCTATAGAAATCAAGAGAGTGTACCTGGCTTAAGGATCAGCATATAGATCCGTGGAACAAAATTGAGAATCTAGAAAGAAACCCTTATGTTATGATCACATGGTTTTTGAAAAATTGCCAGGACAGTTGAATGGGAAAAAGATAGTCTTAGATAAATGGTGCTAGGGTAGTTGGGCTTGGACATAATATTGTATATACTTAACACCTTACACAAAAATTGTCTCAAAATAGATTATAGGCTTAATTTTAAAACCTAAAACTGTAAAAATCTACATGATAACAGGGAAAAAAAACCCCATGACTCTTTGGAAAGGCAAAGTTCTTGGATATGACACCAAAAGCATGAATCATAAAAATACTTAAAGTAAAAAGGCAAGCCCAGACTGGCAGAAAATATATGCATATTACAAACATGCTAAAGTTCTTTAATCTAGAATATATAAAGAAATCTTAAAACTGAATTATGGAGAAAAAAGCAATTAAGAAATGGGCAACAACTTTAATAGCTAGTTCACCAAAGAAGATAATGCAAATAGCCCATGAGCATATGAAAAGATGTTCAAAATTGTTAGTCATTAAGGGAATGCAAATTAAACCACAATAATATGCTCTCACAGATCCACTAGGATGGCTGTAATTAAAAAGATTGACCATATATTGTATTGATATTGTAGAGAAACTAGAATCTTATATATACTACTCTTGGAAATGTAAATGGTATGGTCATTTTGTAAAACAGTTTTGGCTGTTTCTTAAAAAGTTAAACATGAGTTTACCATACAAACTAGCAATTCCAATCTTAGTCATTTACCCAAGAGAAATTAAAATATGTGTACACAAAGAATTGTAAATGTCCCTTTATTCAGAATAGTCAAAAACTTGGGAAGCAATCCAGATGTCTATCAGATGGTAAATGAATAAACAAAAGTGGTATTTTCATACGATGAAATTTTTCTGATACAGTGAAAATGAACAAATTACTGATAAGTGTTATAACAAAGAATGTCAAAAATATGATAAATGGCAAAAGCCAGTCACAAAATAGTACATACTGTGTGGTGCATTTATATGAAATTTTAGAAAAAGCAAGTTTATACAGAAGGCAGAAGAGTCATTACCTAGGGGGTAAGATTCTGGTTACCTAAGACCAGGTCAGGCACTCTGGAGGAAAATATTTGGGGTAATAGAAAAGTTTTAAAATTGACTGGTGATGATGCACAACTATAAATTTTACTAAAACTCAATCTTATACTTACTATGGTTGAATTATATGGTGTCTAAATTATACCTCAAAATTGCAAAAAAATTAAAAGTAATTTAGGAGCGAAAGAATTCATGAGTCATCTTGGAAAAAGTGAAGGTGAGTGTGATTGAGAATAAAGTTTCCTTCTGTATTGTTTATATGATTTTAATTATAAACCCTCAACATAATGTAATTTGATGAGGGACTTATGTTTTGAAAATCACATGAAAGATGATATTGGTCTATATTAAGTATGGAGGAGATTGCCATATGAAGAATCATTACAACTTAGTATATTTACATCAGGCACCAGTACTGGAACAGTAATCCTGGTTTATACTTCTTCATTCCTTTCTGTGTACCAGGGACTGCTCTGCATTATTTTATAAGTGTATTTTTAGTAGATTTACAAAGGACTGAAAAAAAACGTGATTTAAAATATCAAGCAATTCCGTCTGGGTAGTATGCTGAGCTTATATGCATTTAACTCATATCTTAATTGTGTGGAAAATCACAGAAATGTAATACCTCAAAAGTTTGAGTTTGAGAAATCATACCTGATAAGTAATAATTTTAATGAGATAGTACTATATGACTGCTGTCAATCTATATGACTACTTGCAGTTGCTTTATTACATTGAAATAATGACTATCATCATGCACAGGCTGCAAGCTTCTGTTGTTACTTACAGGCATTGATTTGGGGTTTTTTTTGTTACCTAAATTGCTGTAGACAGTTTGAGTTTGCAATAGGTATATAGTTTTTAGGCCCAGTCATCACAGTTAATACTAATTTGCTCCTTTGGATAAAAAAATAGCTGCTAAGATTATTGATCTGTAAGTGATTATTGCTTCTTGTCAGCGATTATATAAAATTTGTATATGGAAATGGAAATAACTACATCATTGAAAAAATAATTTTCTACAAACTATTCGAGTATTGATTTTTCTTGTTGTCTCATTTGTGACTTGAAGGATTAGATGTTTGTTTAAAACTGCAGGGTATTTATTGTTAGTGTATATCAGCTGTTCTAGAAGAAGTTATTTTTTTAGCACATGTAATTGTATACCGTAGAAAAGTATTTAATTACAACACTTGTAATTTTCTCTGTTAGCAAGTATTGAGTGTAATCAACATAGCATCGACTTTGGAATGTGACAGTTCTCGATGTGAATCTACACTTGGTGCTTATTAACTCTTTGCCCTGAGCGAGTATTTAAGCTTTCTTGAATACTCCCATTTCTGCATACTGACTTCTAAGATTTCATAGTACTAAAGTGAAGTAATATGTATACATCAGACATATACCTGGTTCTTACAGAGTGATCAAATAAATGTCATTCACTCCAGCTCTGCCCTGTCTGAGAAAGCTCATAATTTGTAGGACCTTGACTTTATAGTAGTAAAAATCTTCCATTGTTCCCCAAACCTAGCTTTATACTTTTTATTGTTTTTATTGTTTGAATTCAGTATTGCTACCCCCAGTCCTTTAATCCTATTATTGATGCCTTTTGTTTACCCTTTATTCTATAATTTGAGCGTTGTCCCCCTGAATGAAGTTTACTACCAAAGACTAAAATCAAGGGTGACTTGGAGGTTTTGATCCTACATATGTGTAGTGTGCAGAATAGTGATAACCATTTACAGAAATAAATGAGGAAGGAAGCTCAGTTTTGTGAGGAAGGTATGGTGCTGAACTTCGGATGCTGTGTGAGAGATGCCATATTCCAGCCATCTGGGCAGCGATGTTCAGTGGGCACTTGAAAGCTTGTGAAAAGCAGCTGCATGGTGCCTTTAAAAAGCTCATGCAGACTTGTTGCTCATTCTTGAATGAGGCCATTGACTAAAAATGAGGGATGAAAATTTAACTTCATTATATTTATGATGTCCTTTTGGAGTAAATGGTTAATGACACTTTTGTCTTAGAGATTTTAGTATTCTCATGTAAGACCTCACATGTATTCCGAAGCTTTCTTAAAAGTGTTAGGAAAGCTAGCTGGGTGTGGTAGTAAAATATCTCTTTACCAGAAATTAGTCCAACCTGTTAAGATCCAACGTGGATCTTAAACCCAAAAGGCATTTCATATTTTAGTTATTGCAAGTGACTAGTAAAGCCCTCTGCATCTAGTCATTGCATTTGGCTGAGGAAGGAGCCTTGGAGCAAGAAGAGTCTGCCCGAACCATTGCCGTCAGCACTTCATGCAGTTTTGTGTTTCTCACTTAACGGAAGATATCACTGAATCCTTGTAATAAGCCTTGCAGATATTGTTATTCCCCTTTCATGAATAACATTATGTAAGCTCTCGTGATTCTCAAGAATTGGTGGGTCCTTGAGGATTTGTGAACAGATTCCTTCAAGGTCAGTTATCCTATTGCATTGATGGACATTTTTTCAAGGGTGGTCTTTTTGAATTATACTCTTAATATATTAGATTTTTTTCTGTTTAATATCCTGTACTTACATTGTTCATTAATTCAGCAAACACTGGTAAAGACCTATTATGCGTATGTGCCAGGGTACACCCAGTGCACTGCAAATGTAAAAGTGAGTGAAAGAGACATGGTTCCTGCCTCTAAGAAACATCATCTTTTCTCTTAAACTCCAAGGCAGGAGGTACACCCTTGTGGCTGAGAGTCAGTTAAGGTGTAGACCATGTAAAACCCAAGGACCCAGATTCGTGATTAGGTTGGGGACCAAGAAAAAAAAGAGAATCTAGTAAGGTCAGTTGTGTTTATCTAGTTCTCAGATATACCCCCAAAACATGTTTTTGACAGGTGTTTTGTTGTTGTTTTTTGGTTTTGGTTTTGTTTTTTTAAAGGAAAGGTGTAGGTAATAATGAAGGCTAGCAGAGGCAGGCAGGCAGGAAGAGAGAGGGGAGGAAGCATTTATTTATTGTTTAGTTGTTCATCTCCGTTGGTCCCGCTAGCCACACAAACCTGGGACCTTGGGATGTATGTGGACTGCATCCAACCACTATTCCACCAGGGTTTGCTGATAGTTAATAGTTACTGAATGAATATATGTTAAATATTAAATGAGTAAGCATGACTTTTTTTTTTCCAAAAGTATGTTTGCTTATCATTGACTTTCATAGATATTGCAACTAATTCAAATAATAATAGTAATAATACATGCTGATGTAGTGCCTACTATATTTCAGGCACTGTTTGTACCCCTTTACAGATATTAATTCCTTTAATTCTCAGTGTTCTGAAGTGGGTAGTTTATTATCTGTTTGTAAAGTGAAGAAACAGAGAATAAGTACTTCTCCAAGGTCATACAACTAAGGTGTAGAGCTAGGATTTAGGAGCTCCACTATGCTACTTCCTGAATATTACAGGATTAGTACAACTATCCCACTTCCATGATCATATCTTTGCTCTCTAACACATCTCTAACATAGTCTAAACCCCAAAGTTTCTTCTTTAAAGTTTTTTGACATTTACAAACCACATTGAGGGCCCCACACTTGCTTGAAAACCTCTACTCCGCTGTGAGTCCTATTAGAACCTAATAGTTATAACAAACAAGTCTTCATTCCCATGTCTTTCAGGTGCATGTCTTCGAACATTTATTCTTAAAAATAAGTCCTCCTAGTAGACCTGTTATGTCCCACTGACTATTTTCAGTAGTTTAGTGGTAACTGAATAGTATATAATTTAAAAATAATAATTTAAAATAAGGGGATATTTAAAGCTTTTTTTTAAAAGCTTAAAGACATAGCATTCCAAAAGATTGTTAAACAATGTTTGTATCTACCAAAGCAAAGTTAATTAAAATCAACTCTAGGAAATTTGGATAACATTCATATATTTATTTGACTTTTTTTGAAGGCGTGCTTAGCTCCGGAGGACTGAAACTTGGAAGAAAGTCCCATAACATGGTTTGAGTTTCCTTAACATGTAAGTGGCAGCTTATGACACGACCTTATGAGTAAGGTCAGCCAGGAAGAATTTGTTGAGTGGAAGAAGAGAGTAGAAGCATGAGGTAGCTGTTTGAGGCATTGGAGGGAAATGAGTAGAGAAGCAAAGAAATAGTGTCATGACAAGATTATTTCACCAGATGCTACAAAACTCTTCTGGGCTTCATGGAAACTTAATCTTTAAGTGAGATTGATTCCTCACAAGTTTTTATATTACTCCTTCAAAATGTCTTTTAATGTAACATTTTGATTAATAACTAGATTTTTCTTTTATATTCACAATCTTATTATTCAGGTTTGCTGTTTTTTGAGATCCAGAGAAAATTCTTCTCTATATTTCGCTATTTGCAAACAAACTCATTTTTCGTAGTCTTTTGGTTTCCATCATAAGTTTTGTTCTGAATATAATTAGCTAAATATTAGGAATCATCAGCAAATATCTCTATACTAATGAATTGCCTTTAGTGGAATTGGAAAAATATTTCAAATAATAATTCAAAAACTTTATAAAATACCACATCTGTTTTGTTTTCAGTTTGACATCCCATCCCATTTATTCTGTGAACTCTTCCTAATTATTCCAGCCAGATAATCCTCCTTCTGTAAACATCCACACTGCTCGATATGTTTGTGCTTGTATACAACTTGTACATTTAACTTCCTATTCATGCGTGTATGTTTTCCTTGATTGATGGCAAGCTACTTGAAGGCAAGTTTTAACTTAACCTTAGGTATTTTCTTCCTGTCTGTGATAGGTACTCAAACCCTATTGGATTGGTTAATTGGCACTTCAGGGCTTCATTTCCTATCAGTATGTTGATGAGGGTCCTAGCCTAACCTCCTTATTTTAAAACACATTAGAAATTTCACACAACAATCAATGAGCCTTTTGGAACAATATGAAACCTCTGAGACCAGATTCATTTAGATTGAATATGCTAGCTAATACTTTTGGAGTTGTTCAGTTACCTAGTCATGTATAGTTAGCATGCATATTAATAACATTTTCTTAAGGTGTCCTAGCTCAAGGCTGCTATCTTACTTTTAAAAAAAGACATCATGGTTTACCTTCGTAGTAGATGCATGAGTTTCTCTGCCCTTCACAGGTGTAATTTCCAATTCTTGAATTTGACAATGGGTCAAGTAGTGGTAAACAAGTAAATCTAAATGAGGAAACAGGTGAGTAGTTTCTCAACTAATTTAGTTGACACTTTTTTTATTTTTTAAGGAAAATCATAGCTTCTCATGGTGCTAGGGAAAGAGTAATCACATGCCTCTCTGGTCTTAAAAGTTAGCTGCCATCTCTCTCATATCTCATCTTGTTTTTGATTATTATTCTAACGGATTTGTATTCTAACCCAGCAAATCTGTTTTCTATTTCTCAGTTACTAGTTCTGTATCAGTTTCTTAGCATAATGTTGCTTTCTTCATCTGCAGTTCCCTCCCCCAGCTTCCATGCTTCCATTTGCCCACTTTTTTGCAATGTGATTTAGCTTTTGTTAGCTTTGGAAATCACTTTGAACAACTTTGCCCTCATTCTTAGACTTGAATTTGCCTCCTGCCCATCCTTTTGTGTGTGTTTTACACTATATTGCTTTTTTTTGTTTCTTTATGTCATTGCTTTTTATTTGTGCCTTTGCTTAGTTGCTCTTCCAGCATATTTACACCCCAACACTATTGTAGCAAACTGAATCAAATTCAGGTTTCTTTTCTTGTATGACTTAATGATGTCTGGAGCAGCAAAACTTCATAGTAGATGTTAGAAAATACCACCAACTTTTCAGAGCAAACCATGTTTAGCCGTTCTATTGCTGTCATTCATAGACGTGATTGGGATGATAAATTAAGGCAGTTCTGGGTTCCTTACTCAGGGAAGCTCAAAGTGGGGGTGGTAAAGCTTGCAGACTTGGATGCTTCCCTGCCTAGCATTATGGGTACTCTTTCTCCATCTCAATCTGCATTCTGGGCATGAGATGAGAAGAGGAGGCCACAAAAATGGGAAGAAATTACACAGAATTCTGAGTTCTGACTTTGCTGACTGACATTGCCTGTTCCCCTCCCTCCCTTGCAGAACCTTTTTTCCTTATTCCTTTTTATATAGTAGAGTGACCACAAAAAGCTTGAGAATAAATAAAACTAGGAATTTTTTGACAATGAGAAAAATAAATTAGGTAGAATCTGGATATCTTGGTACTTTTATAAAATAACAAAACACAACTTCTCTCAAGTTCCAGTATGCTTGACTGCAAGTAGAAAACCGCAAATCCATTTAGAGATGAGTGTGCTCAGCATACTCGCATGCTAGCACACAGGGATAGCATGTTCCCTAGCACAGACATTGATCATTGTACTTTATCAAAATTACAGATTGTACTGTGTCATTGCTTGTGTAAGTCTTACAGGAACAGAAGAAACTGCCCATGTTAAAACCTTTGAAATTTAAGAACTTACTGTTTTCTTTGCCTGCTTTCAAAAAGCTAAGGATTTAATTAATAGCCAGAGGAAAGTAAGTTTATAGTTATATTTTGTGTCTACTGCCCAGTTTTGAGTCCCTAGAGATAGAAATCTTTTACTTCCCTAATCACTTCAGGTTCCCCTTAAAACTTGATTCTGGAGTGAATCCAAGCTTAGTATTTCTTATTTGCACGTAACATAGCAAAAACAGAATTGTCATAGTTACTAATTGTATCATGATCCTACACAGTGTTCCTTTTTGCTTCCTGTGTTGTTCATTTGACTCTGCACACCCATCTAAGCTGCCTTCCTAATTCTCTTCTTTTACTGCCAAATAACAAGTGACCCAGATTTTTTCTCCACTGCCTGTACCGTCCCTACTCTCTTTAAGCAGTGATAATCTAACTTTTGTATCCGCCCCCAGCCCTCCTTTGTAAAAAATGACATTCTAAAGCTTACTTTATATTTCATGTTTTAACTGTTTTATCATCTCCTTTTGTAATTGACACTGAATTACTTCTTGGTGGATAGTATCTCTTTTTGTTCACTGTGATGCTGTTACATTATCATTATATTATTATTAAATTATTGCCTAGCTTTGGCATCCTGTCTTCCTGCTGTGTCTCTCTTATTCAGAATCAGCTTTGACTCTTCCTTTCTTTATATCCAGCCTACAAAGTCCTTCAGATTTTCTTTCTTTGAAAGGTCTCAGCCTATCATCCTTTTCTGTCGTTTGTGTTAGCTTTTCTGTAATTGCTAAAAAAAGTAAGTGAATTTATACAAAATTAAATGATGTGCTTCAGAAATGCTCACTAAAAATTAGTTTGACATTTAGAGTCCTCACTGTCTCACTTTGTCCAGTTTGCTGCACAGCCACCTATATCATCATCCCTACTTTGATCTGTTGGCTCCCCCCAAGTTGGGATGTCATCTTGTTTGGGCTTAATAAAAAACCTAATCATTCTTAAGGTTCAGCCCCCTCATCCCCAATAAATATTTCCAACCTGTACTAACTACTCCTTGATTCTTTTTTTTTTTTTTTAATTTTATTCATTTTATTTAATTCTTCATCTTGGTGGTTCCCCACAGCTCTGGGTCTTGAACCTGGGTCCTTGGAATGCATGTGAACTATGTCAGCCGGCTTAACTGTTAAGCCATTGGGGCATATCTTCATTCTTACAGTAACCGGTACTAATTATACTGCACCTATTATGGACTGGCTACTGAGCAATTTGACATGTACTTAATTTTAAACTTAGAGAATAGGTATTATTTCCTTTTTATAGCTGAGAAACTGGGAGCTCTCAAGATGCTGCATGCTCCTGAGCTGAGATTCAAATCTGGTGACAAAACTTGTGTTCAAGACAGCAGCCATTTTGATGTACAAGACAAAAGCTTTATATGATGACTTATCTTTTTGGGATATATGTTTTTAACTAGAAATTCCTTGAAAACAGGGTATGTCTGTTTACAAGTTTATGTACTTCCCAGCATGTATTTTGAACTCTGTATTGTAGCTAAGAGAACGTTTTGATGAGGTGTTACTAAAGTGCTACTAATTATCACAATATGCCTCCTTTTTGGTATTAGAATATTTTCTAAACTATGGTATTAGAATATTTTCTAAAATATGAGGACAAGAAAGACTGTGGACATGACGGAATACTTGAATTAGGGGGAAGCAGAACAATCTTCTGCTTTGTTTCCCAACGTTTGGAATATCTTCCCATTAATGTGAAAGCACATAGAGAGAAAGCTGTTCCCTTTTCAATTGTTTTTCAAATCTGAAATTTCAGTTTGGTACTAGAAAGTATTTTTTAACACATATCTAACACAGGTCTCTTTTTTAAATAAAGGACGGGTTTTGATGTTCATGAAAATGCCAGAGTATATTACAGATGGTAGTATTTAGTTGAAATTCAGTTTTGTTTTTCATTAAATTTATTGTTTTTGTTATCTTCTCATTTCAAGTGTTACTTATTTTCCATTTATATAATGATACAAATTCCTTTTAAAATAAATATTAGCTTAGTAGCCAAAGAAGAAATAATAAGTACATATTAGCATAAGTAGCCTATTGATATGGCAGAATTTGTGAAGTTGATATGCAAATCCCTGAAGTTTGGGAGACTCTGGCATAATGGGAAAAGCCAGACTTTGGTGTAGCACAAAACTGGATTCATATCTTGGCCCTACTGATTTCTGGTTTATAACCTCAGACAAGAACTTTCTCTTTGTCCCACACTATTTTCATTTGAAAATGAATATAACTAGTGCCTACTTTTTAGGGTTGTTGAACAGTGGCCTTAAGTACATGCCACTTGATAAATGGTAGCTTTTTCATTATCATTTTTGAAAAATTTCATTTATTTTTATTTACATAGTCAAATAAAATTCTTTGATAAAATTTTAAAGACATAGTTTAATTCTTAAGGATTTCTTACTCTCGGGCAAATACTTAGTTACTCTGGTCCTTATTTTCTTGTTTTTTTCATCTGTGTATTGGGAATCATATAGCACCTACCTCACATGAAACCTTAATCAGTGCATAAAATGCCTGAAATAGTACCTGTTGATTGGATCCAATGCTATATCACTGTTAGAGATTACCAATCCTAGAAAGAATGTATGTTTTTGAAGTTCCTAAGCCATTTTTTTCTTTGTTCATGTTCAGTATAAAACATTGTTGTTTTGGGATTTTGGCAAGGAAGGAGAGTAGAACTACCCCAGTCTACCTATAGGGTACTCTGAAGTTATTTCAGCATGTAATTAAAAGAAAAACCCTCAAAGGAAGACTAATTACCCCTAAGGACTGATGTTGAATCATTGTGAATTTCTGTGCGGTATAGCATTTTCTATTGAGTAAAATACCAGGGAACATTTGCTATCGATGTTTTTAATTTGTCAGCATTTATTTCAGGAAATATCATGGACTCATATTAGTTGCATGGCTATATTTCCTACTGTTTTTGTTGACTTCAGATTTTATTTTTTAAAGTAAAATAGCTGCTTTCAGGACAAGTAGTGTTTTTTATTCTGTAAGTAATATTCCTAAAATGTTGGTTATAAAGCAAATGTAGTAAAATAAGTTCCCCGTTCTTGAATAACTAAATTGGTACGCTTCCTTAGAGAAGGGAAAAATGACTCTAGGACTTTAAACATTACAGTGAGAAAAAATTTTTTTAACAGTTTTTTTTTTAAATTAGGAAAAGTGCAGGCAGGAATGAAGGTGGAGAGTAGGCAGGTAGGCAGGAAGAGAGGGAGGAAGAAGTATTCTATTTTTAATTTTTATTTAGTTGCTCACACTGGTTGTTTATCCCTGGACTAGGAATCCAACCCAGCAGGTAGCCAGGGGTATGTGGCCTGCGCTCCTTTGGAGGTGATTGACCTCACTGCTACTCTAGCAGGGCACACCAGAAAAGTTTTTCATTATTAAATATTTACTCAAAAATATGATTAAACCATCATTTACAAAATAAAAATAGTGATACTTGAATTCCATATCGAATATTCTTCCTTTGGAGCCAGATTTGTAGGACAGATTTTAAGCAACTTAATCATTGCCACTTAAATCCTCCACAAAGGGATTTAACTTCTTATATTTTTGCTCATCATAACGATTTATACTTAAATGCACATCTGTGTCATTTTTTAAAAGGGGGCACACAGCTTATAATCTATATCTGGTACCTGGCAGAAATAGATTTTCTTTTAATTAGATGTTTTCAGCAGGTAATTGTGTTGTAATTATAGACTTGATATGAAATTTGCATTCAGAAAATAATATTTGCACTAGAAGCAATCTTAGAGATAGAATCCAACCCTTTCATTTTGGTTAGGAGAAAACTTGATTCATTATATGGTGTACATATAGTCACAATATAAGCAGTTATCAGAACTTAATTCTTTGATCTGCCAACCAAAAGCTAACAGTTCTTGTTTCATGATATAAAATAGTAAAATTCTGTTAAAACAGTTTATAATATGAGTTTCCACTGGACAAAAATGATTCCTTCTATTCTCGTATCCTTGTATCCTTGTGGTTAAAAGCATGAATTTTATTTCAAGTTCTGTTACTTCCTATATGTCCTTAAACAAGCTCACCAGTGTCTCAGTTTTCTCATCTGTAAAACAGGACCCACTTTTATAGGATTGTTAGATGATTGTATTAGTTAATTTTACTGAATTTGGAGCAGTACATGACACACTGTATATGCATATGTATGTATGTGTATATATAATATATATAGCAGGTTAGTCGACCTCAGAGAAGGGGATGAGGGCATTTGGAGTCTGTGATAACTACACTCACTCACTCACTCACTCACTCAGAGACAGACAGGAGAGTCAGGGAAGTGGACACCAGGAGGTCCGGACAACTGATCGACCTAGAAACTACTGCCGCAGACTGTCCAGACAGGACAACTGGTTGACTCAGGAGCCCGGGAGACCACGGAGGCTGGTTGAAAGGGGTTGCGGGGAGTGCGTATGTGTATATATAATATATATACATAAATAAATATATATTATATATACATTATATATACACATACATACAATTAATGTTACATATTTTCATATTTTTCAAAATATTTTCATATTTGCAATAGCCCCAAGCATGGTTTTGAATATTATCCTTAGAGTAGAGTGAATAAATTTATCTTTATCACAAGTAAGATAAATTACCCAGGTCCAGTTTGCTGCCACTTTACTACTGATAAAGAATATGTGCCAGAAATTATATCAAAGATGCTTGACCCTATTTACTCTGATTCTGCTCATTGACTTTACAGCTACCCTCTATTCTTTGCCTTTATGGAAAATCGTGGACTCTCAGTCCTCCCTCTGAAGGAGCAAAGGTGGCACCATAGTGCAGTAAGAAAGAACATACTCTGGATCCTCATCTTCCCCACTTACTTAAACCATGCATGAATTACTTAACATCTCTGTACTTTGATTTCCTCATCTGTAAAATAGGGATGCAAGTACCTGTCTTACATGCATAAAGACTGAACAAGCTAATTTATGCAGTGCTTAAAATCATGCCTTGTCCACAATGTTTAAATGCTTAATTTTTGTTACTATTATTTTTAAATTTTTGATTAAGAATTGCTATGGCTCTAGAATGTCTGAACTCTATGTAAGGAATGAGAGGTTGGATTACTAGTAGTTGGTTTCAGAAAAATATTCCTTAATCAAAATTAATCTTTAATATGTTATTGTTGGTAAAGGGTTGTGATGACTTTTCATGTCACCTTTTATATCTTACTAGTTATTGGGATCATTTGTTTTTAAAGATACTTTAGAAGGTCAATTTTAAGTCTAGGTTTGCTTGCGACTATGTCAACTTAATGCTTCTTGTCCATACATAATTATAAGTAGTGCCCCCTTTGACTCTTGCAGGTGTCCCAAGTTGGTTGTAAAGTTTATATTCACCCTAAGTATGGTTTACTGATCATATTTATTTTATTAGATTCTCCTCATTCCCTAACAATACTCTTGAAAAGTAAATTTTACTATTTTAAGCTCAAGTTTTAGATGGTTTATGTTATTTTTCAAACCACTTTTTTAACTTGTTCTGTTTCCTACCTTTAGTTTATGTGTTTCTCCTTTTTTAATGTAGATAATATAAAATTTACTTTGGAAGTTGAAACTTGGACTTCCAATAAACTATATGCAATTATATTTTACATCAGAGATCTTAAAGTTTTGAGGCTATCAGATGTGTTTTGTTTGTTTAGATAGCTAATGACTGATACTGATTATATAAACTGTAAATTATTTATTGATCTATATGTACCACATGTATGTCAACAGGAGTTTATATTGCCCAAAGGAGGTAATATTTATAGTTAAAGGTTTAGGAGTCAGATATTGCTTAAAAGACATCTCTTTAATTACTTATACTGTCCAAAAGTGCAAGTCTAGAACTCTATAAACTTAAATGTGCCTCAGTCCTCTTTCATTTAACTCAATACATTCTTTATGGTCCTTTCTTAGCAGGTAGGAAAAAAATCTGCTTTCCAAATATTAAGAAGCTTCTAGATCCTATGGCAGTCATCTATATTGTTAGAGTATATTCTTTGATAAATTTATTTACTATTAATAGAGGAAACAGAATATTTGAATTTTTCCACTGAAAAATTATCAGAAACATCCGTAGTTTTTCTTTGTATTGAAAATATTTTTTTACAAATTCTTACATATAGAAAGGGGATTGATACTTAAACAGTAGTTACATAATATTTTAATGTCTGATATATAATAAGAGTTTAAGAAGTCTGTGGCTACCTGGTGTTTTAGCAGTTAAGTGTTAAGTCCACAGTCTCTGGCCAGTGCATTCTGCATACATTCCAAGGACATGGATTCCATGCCTAGGACTGGGGGACAACCAAGATTAACAACGGAATCAAATAAATACTTCTGCTTTCTTCCTGCTGCTGTGCCTTCGTTTTTGCCTGCATCTTTTTTTTTTTTTTTAAGAGAAAACTGATATTGCTCTCTAGCTATGATATTTATGTTGGAATGACTGACCTTTCATATATCTCCCTATCTTCCTTGCCATTGACTTTATTTCTTGATATTTTCTCCTTGCCAGAATTTACTATAGCAGTTGAAGATGATAATGCAAGGATGCATGGATAATTTGTAAGTCAACTACTTTTGGACAAAGCAAATAATGTGTATTATTAGAAAATACTTAAGTTTTTTAAACAGTGGTAAAAATATCTTTTCAAGTAAGAAAGACTTAATTCAAATGAAGATGGTCTAACAGAATTAACTTGGTAAGTTGGAAAGGCATGGGCCTTATGGAAGAGTGATCTTAAGTGCCCACCATGTGCTGTGCAGTGTACAGTGCCGGACCTCATAGTGGATTCCAGCATGATTTAGCCATTGTCCCTCCCACGGAGGGAGAAGAGTAAGAGGTGTATATGGTATAGTGAACATAATTACACAGGTAACTCAAATTGTGAAAGTTAGAGTACTAGAAGGGAAGAAAATAATTTGCTTATGAAGCAAAAAGGCTAGAAAATGTTACGAGAAGAGGACTCTTAGGGCGGGTTATGAAGAAAGGGTATGCTTTTAATAGGCAGATAGTCATCTGATCAAAAGAAAAAGCAAAAATGTAGAGATGGAATCCTCATCTAAACTGAACAAAGTATAACTGGTTACAGGGCTATATTGTAGAGAGTCTTAAATGCTAGATTTAGAAGTTTGTTTTTTAAAATAACACCTTCTTTGGAACTATACCTTAGAATCTGCTTTCCCGTATAGGGAATGGAGAGAGAGTTCAGTAAAGTTGATCCAAACATTACTTCATTCACTCATTCAGCCAACAGAAATATATTAATGCTGTGTATCAGGAATTGTCCTAGGTGCTGGGCATATAAGAGTTATTGCCTGTTCTCTGGAGCCTCATTTTTAAAATGAGGGTTTGGGATGGGAGGGGACATTGTTGGCAATAAATAAAGAAGGCCTTTGAGATCATGACACTTGAGTTGAGATCTGTACTGTAGAGAAATCTAACCAAGCAGAAATCTGAGGCAAAAACGTACCAAAGGTACAGCAAATGCAAGATCCTTGGAGCAGCAGCAGTTATAAATTGAAGAGGAAGAGGTATTTTAGAATAGTTGTATTATTTATACTGTGGGAGTTTGTATGTAAGGATTGTACCTAATTTACCAGTGAACAATAACATTACTCATTTAAATTAATTTCTTTTGGTTACTCTTCACTTATCTCAGTACTTTGCGTCACTTTGCCAGGTAACAAGATCCTATATAAAATCATTATATTCATTAATGGTTTTTTTTCTGGGCATTCCGAATTTTAGAGAGCTGAAACATTCTAGCATCATTATCTGAGTAGGTTATGATTACCTTTCATGGAGTACTTTTTTCCACCCTGCTCCCTAGGGGGCCTCAAGGGACATTACTGCAGTTTTTGCCACTTTATGTTATTTTCCTCATATTAAGTAGAAAATACCCTCTGGCTCCAGGTCTCAAACCTGGGTCCTTGGGCTTTACATGACCAGCCCATTAGCTGCTGAGTCACAAGAGTCCAACCCTGAATAGTCTAACAAGTTTTATTGAGTCCACAGTACTACTTAAAAATGATAATGTGTTGGAAAATTCCAAACTTCTAGTTTAAGAAAAACCTGAAGTTGATCTCACTTGGCAGGTATTCTATAGCAGCTACATCTGAGTAGCAGCTACTCCCTTCACACCTGCTCTCCATAACATCCCTGCACCTGTCCAGTTTCATTCGTTTGTTACTTGCTGTACCTGCAGTGTTTCTGTGACTGCTATAGCCTGGGAGCAGATAGCAGTGACACCAAAGCCAGAGTCTTGCTGTCATTGTATTCTTTTCTCTTTGTAGAAGAGCGTGTGCTTTATAATAGCATCATAGTTTGTTCTATGTTTGGTCTGCAGATCCCTGGTCTGTGATGTCAAAATTATTTTTACAGTAATTAAGATGTTATTTGCCTCTTTTTCTTCCTGTGTTGACATTTGAATTGATAGTTCAAAAGTAGTCGTGGATAAAACTATTGGTTCCTTAGCACAAATCAATATAGTGTCACCAAAATTAGGAGTTCATTCTTTACTGTGCAGTAAGGGATCCAGATTCACTTAAGAAGAAAATTAAGTTTATGAAATCTTTACCCTTGAGCATATTTTTTAGTATTTTGTGATGAAATGGGAAATGTTTGTAAAACACTCCTATATACTGAAATACAATGTTTCGGGAAAAAATATTTTATTATTTGAATTCTCAGAAAACCTTTTTTTTTTTTTTTTTTTTTTGTGGCACCCTATTTTTCTTGAACAGCTTATTTGGTTATTGGGGCAGATATGTTTTCTTCAAAATGAAGGAAGTATGCCTGTCACTTGAAGGGAAACAATTGATGCTGTTTGTTACCAATGATGAAATTCAAGTTTTCTGGAGAAAAACTTGAATTTATCTACAACTATGTGCTTGATTTTCCCAATATTTAATGACTTTTCTGATGAGATCTGTGGTGATAGTAACGTGATTTTAAAATATTTTTTAAATGGAACATTTGGAAGTTCTGCAATGAATTCAGTGAACCAATGTTTACAGAGGACCACTGCAGCATGCAACTCACCAGATACACCAGTAGATTGTAATTTGAAGAGTATATCACATCTTCTTTATCCATTCATCTGCTGATGGGCATTTAGGTAGTCTCCAGATCTTGGCTATTGTGAATAATGCTGCATTGAACATGGGCATAAATTTCTTTGAATTAGTGTTGTTGTGGTTTTAGGTCAAATACCCAGCAGGGCAATAACTGGATTATATGGAATTTCCATTCTCAGTTTTTTTGAAGAATCTCCATACTGCTTTCCATAATGGGCACACCATTTTACAGTCCTACCTCTCCAGCATTTGTTTCCTTTTTTGGGGGATGATAACCATTCTCACGAGTGTGAGGTGATTATCTCGTCATCGTTTTTTTTTTTAATATTTACTTTTCCCTAATCGTAAGAGAAGTAGAGCATCTTTTCATGAACCTGTTGTCCATTTGTATGTCATCCCTAGAGAAGTGTCTGTTAAGGTCATCATTTTTATTGGATTGCTTGGGTTTTTGTTGTCCAATTTTATGAGTTTTTTGGATATTTTGGATAGTAAATCCTTGTCTGAGGTGTGATATGCAAATATCTTTTCCCATCTGGTTGGATACCTCTTTGTATTGATGTGAGTTTCTTTTGTTGTGTAATAGCTTTTCAGTTTGATGTAATCCCACTTATTTATTTTTGATTTTATTTGCCTTGAAATGAGAGTTAAGTTCCTGAAGATATCTCAAGTCCATGTCCAATAATGTTTGCCTATGTTTTCTTCTTTGTATTTTATTATTTCCAGCCTTACAGCTAAGTCTTTGATGATTTTGAGTTAATTTTTGTGTGTGGTGTTAGGTAGTAGTCTAGTTTCAGTTTTGCATGTGGCTGTCTGGTTCCTCCAGCATCGTTTATTAAAGAGACTACTATGCTTGCCCCATTTTAAGTTTTTGGATCCTTTGTCAAAAGTTAGATATACATACATATATATTTGTGGGGTTATTTCCGAGCTTTCAGTTCTGTTCTATTGATCTGTATTTCGATTTTTATTCCAGTACGATGCTGTTTCAATTACCATTGCTTTGTTGTAGCGTTTGAGGTCAGGGAGCATGACTCCTCCATTGTTGGTTTTTTTCCCTGAGGATTGGTTTTCCTATCCTGGGTTGTTTGTAGTTCCAAATAAATTTTGTAGTTTTTTATTTTATGTCTGTGAAGGATGTCTTTGGAATTTTGATGGGGATAACATTGACTCTCTGTATTGCCTTGGGCAGTGTGGCCATTTTGATTATCTTAATTCTTCTAATCCATGAATGTGGAGTATCTTTCCATTTCTTTGTCATCTTCTGTTTCTTTTAACAATTCCTGTAATTCTCATGGTATATAGATCCTTCGCTTCTTTGGTTAAATTTATTCCAAGGCATTTCATTTTTTTGGTGCACTCATAAACATTGTTTTCTTGAGTTCTCTATTTTCATTGTTAGCATGCAGATTTTTTAATATTAATTTTGAAGCCTGCCACTTTACTGTATTTTACTATATTTAGTATCTTTTCACTTGAGTCTTTGGGGTTTTTCATATATATTATCATGTCATTTGCAAATAGTGATAGTTTCACTTCTTCTTTTCTTATTTGGATGACATGTCTTTTTCTCGTCTAATTCCATAGGCCAGGACCTCCTACACTATATAATAATGATGAGTGTGGACATGCTTGCCTTGTTACTAATCTTAGAGGGAAAGCTTTCAGTTTTTCTCCATAGACTACAATGTTGGCTGTGGACTTGTCATAAATAGCCTTTATTATATGCATTTCTTCTGTACCTATTTTTTGGAGGATTTTTAACATGAAAGAATGTTGAATCTTATCAAATGCTTTTTCTGTATCTATTGAGATGGTCATGTGGTATTTATCCTTTTTTATTGCAGTATATCACATTTATTGTTTTGTGTATGTTGAGCCATCCTTGCATCCTTGGAATAAATCCCACTTGGTCATGGTGTATGATTCGTTTAATATGTTGTTGAATTCGATTTGCTAGTATTTTGTTAAGAATTTTTTTATCGGTATTTGTTAAATATATTGGTCTGTAATTTTCTTTTTTGGTGCTGTCTTTATCTGGTTTTGGAATCTGTAATATCGGTTTCATAAAAAGTGCTTGGAAGTTTGCCTTTAATTTTTTTGAAGTTTAAGAAGCATTGGTATTAATTATTCTTTGAATGTTTTGCAGAATTCACTGGTGAAAACGTCTAGTCCAGGGCTTTTGTTTTTGGGAAGATTTTTAATTACTGTTTCAGTTTCCTTGCTTGTGATTGATCTGTTCACAATTTCTAGTTCTTCTTGGTTTAGTTTTGGAATGTACCTTTCCAGTAATGTGTCTGTTTCTTCTGAGTTACCCAGTTTTTTGCCATGTAGTTGTACATAATATTCTTATAATTCTCTGTATTTCTTGTGATTATTCCTTTTTCATTTTTCATTCTATTTATTTGTGTTGTCTCTCTTTTCTTGTGAGTCCAGCTAGTGTCCTATGTTGTTTATTCTTTAAAACAAACAAACAAAAAGCTTTTGGTTTCATTGATTTGGGGGGGGGGGGAATAGTTTTTTTGATGTCTATTTCATTGCTTTCTCTCCTAAGCTTTTTTATTTCCTTCCTTCTATTGAATTCAGGTTTCGTTTTTTCTTCTTTATCTAGTTTCTTTAGGTGAAGGTTTTTTATTTGTGATCTTCTTTGGTTTCTGTTATAGGATTGTATCACTATACATTTTCCTCTTACTACTGCTTTTGCTGCATCCCTCAGATTCTGATATGTCATGTCTTCATTTTCATTTACCTCCAGGTATTTTTAAATTTCATCCTTAATTTCTTCCTTTACCCAATGATTATTCAACAATATGTTGTTTATTCTCCTTTTTTTTCTTTTTTTGCAGTTTTCCTCTCCTACTTTTGGTTGATAGCTAGTTTGATGCCATTGTGATCTGAAAATATGGTAGATATGATTTCAGTCTTTGAAAATTTATTGAGACTTGTTTTGTGTACCAACATATGGTCTTTCCTTGAGAATGTTCCATGAGCACTTGAAAAGAGTGTGTAGTCTATAGTTTTAGGGTGAAGTACTCTATATATACCTATTAAGTCCAGCTCTTCTATTTTGTTGTTTAAAGATCTTGTTTCTTTATTGATTCTCTGTTTGGATGTCTTTTACTGAAAGAGGAGTATTAAAATTCCCTACTATTATTGTGGTGTTGTCAATATCTCTTTTTAGATCCTGTTCATATTTGCTTGATATTCTTGGGTGCTCCTCTATTAGGTGTATGTATATTAATAAGTATCTAGTGTATTCATCCCTTTATCATTATATAAGTCCATCTTGACTTTTTTTTAACCTTCTTCAGTTGGAAGACTACTTTATCTCAGATGAGTATAGCAGTTCCTGCTCTTTTGGATTCACCATTAGCTTGGAGTACCATTCTCCATTCATTAACTTAAAGTCTTTGCTTGTCTCTTGACCTTAGATAAGTTTCTTTCAAACAGCAAAGAGTTGTATTTTGTGTTTTAATTCATTTAGTCACTGTGCCTTTTGATTGATGAGTTCAGTACATTTACATTTAAAGTGATTTGAGAATTTGCTATTGCCATTTTGATTTTTGTTTTTTGATTTTATTTGCTACTTTGTTTAGATTCTTGTAAAATTTCTTTTCTTTGGTTTAGATAGTGGAGCTTCTCTTAACATTTCTTGTAGCGGAACCTGACTTGAATCTTGGCTCTGCTACTTTATTAGCATGTGTCCTTTTCTATGAACTGGGGATAAGGGTAGCCTTTGTTAGAGGATTGTTCTTAACATTAAGTGAGAAACAGCTTTCATAATAATAGGTAATCAGTTTAATTATTCTCCATTTTCTTATTTCTGTAGTACGTGTCCATTACATGTTTTCCCATGTGAGTAAAGCTAGTGAGTCACAGAGTGGTATAGAAACTTGTCTAGCAAGTTTCTGGAACAATGCAAGTTACAATGACTGGCTAGCTAGTATTGTGTGTATAGGTAAACCAAAGTTCCCAGGCTTTTAAACCATCAAAAATATAATCAGGATGTGCACTGATCCAGTCCCACTTAAACTAAATAGTTATAGAAAGCAATAGAATCATCTTATTTTTAATCTGGTAATTATTATAAAGGGAGAATATTTTCTATTAGTTTTTTTATATTAAACTTATAAATAAAATTTAATTTGGAGAGAATATTGACAGTTTTTTGCGTGAGTCTCAGTATTATATATAGTTTCAATATATTCCTTATTTGCTTTTTTATGAGTTTTTATATTCTGAGATTTAACTCAGATTCAAGCTCAAGCATGTAATTTGGCATTTACTTTGTTCTTTTCTCACCTCAAATGAAAATTAATGTCTATATACCTTTATTATCAGCATTTCCTACACTGTTCTGAACCTAGGATTAAAGAATCTTCCTTAAGCAATTAAACTACTTCTTCATTGTCACTATGTACTAGGCATATCTTGACAATAAAACATTCTTTAGAACTTCTTGATGGTATTTATTTACTCTGAGGAAGCCATCATTACCCTAGGAAAGAATAAATGTACAGCAGATCTTAGTACAATATTAAATGCATACATTTGCGTTAGAGTTCTGCTCTTTGTTGGGCCCTCTCGCCTTAGTTACTTGACCAGTCTGATTTTCTTTGTTTCTTTGTAAAATGATAATACCAATTCTACTCCATTATTTTTAAAAATTAGATGGGAGCACTTAAGTGCCAGAAACTGCTATGAGCACTGTGTGTGTTCAATGGATGTTAAGCTCCTTCCCTGAGCCCCACCACATCTGTATATATGGAAATAAAAATGATACTTGATCATTGGAGAGCTCCTTGAGCTGTTATTAAAGAACCATTCTTGTTTTATAAAGTTTTAAGAAGTTAGTTCTCTTTCTCAGCCGATGGTGTAAAAGGCAAAAGGGCAATAACTATAAAAGCTTGTTAAACTATTTCTTGGATGGTTGCTTCCTTCTTTGATGATTACTTCCATACTTTTTAAAGATCCACTTTATCTTACTTAGTTTATCAATTTTAGACATCCTGTTACAGTTAATGAGGATTTCAATTATATCTGTTACTTCTGTTTCTCTCAGCCAAAATTTTATTTTTAATTTATCTCTTACCTTTGAAACTTTGCTTATTTCTTGCTTTATTAATTCCTATATTCTGCTGAAACTATGAGCCCCATGCCTTTTTTTAGACTTTTTATTTAGAGCAGTTTCTCATTCACAGCAAAATTGAATCGAAGGTACATAATTTCCCCTATACTCTCTGCCCAAACATATGCTTAAATTTCCACCATTATTAACAGTTCCCACCAGAGTTGGACAGTTGATTACTCTACATTGTCACATTAAATCATCAAGTCTATGACTTGTCTTCGGATTCTCTTGACCTCATTTTTTTCATGGATCATGACTTTGATGTTGTAGCTAAAAAGTCATTGCTATACTATAGGCCGTCTAGGTTTTTTTCTGTGTTGTCTTCTAGAAGTTTTATAGTTTTGCATTTTACATTTGGATCTGTAACCTATTTTGAGTTAACTTTTGTAAAGGGGCCTACCTGTATTTTTGAGAGGCACTTATCCTGCTAGGTGTTCTTTTAGTTTCCTAGATCAGTGATTCTGTTTCTGGCATTAATTTGGGAAAGTTCTCAGTCTTTGTTTCAAATTTATTTTTTGTTCTTTGTCTCCTTTGTACACTTTGTCAGATCTTTTGTAGTCTTCCCACAGTTCTTAAATAATCTGTTGTGATTTTTTCAGTTTTATTTTTCCTTTTTGCTTCTCAATTTTAGTTATTTCCATTGAGATTCTTTCCTCAAACAAGTTCAGTCTACTAATAAGTTTATCGAAGGTATTCTCCATTTCTTCTACAGTATTTTTTTATATCTGCCTTTTTTGTTGTTGTTGTTGATGGTGGTTCTTAGGCTTTCCATCCCTGTTTTACATTGCTCATCTGTTCTTGCATGCTCTCTGCTTTATTCATTAGAACACTCCATATATTAATCATAGTTGTTTCAAATTACTGAACTAAAATTCCAGCAGAGCTGGACCGATTTTGATGCTAGCTTTATCTTTTCAAAGTATGTTGGGGGTTTTTTTGTATGTTTTGTAATTGTTTTTGTTTTGCTAGTTATGCGTGATATACTGGGGGTGGTTAAGGGGTGGTTAAGGGTATGGGGAAGGGAGACAAGAAATGAGTGCATCTCAGTCTTTTCATGAACCTGTGCTTCTGAACTGAACTTCCTAATTGGTTTGTTATCCCACCCTTCTTGCCTCCACTTTCCCTTTCCCCCAGATGAGTTAGATTCAGGTAAAATCCAGCAGGTTAAGCTCTGGTCAAATATTGCTAAGTGCAGGCCTTGTTAAGAACAGGATGCTCTGGTGGATTTAAAGTAGTTCATTTTCCCTTCCCCTGCCAAAAGCACAAGGGGATATTTCTCCAATAATGCACTATGAGAAATGTGGCACCTGGAATGATTAACTGGAGGTAACTCACACAGTATTGTGGGAGCCCCCTATGACTGAATGGATCCCCCTGTAGTTTTTGGCTCCTTTGTCGTAGATAAACTGACTGTATGTGACTGGGTCAGGTTCTGGTGATTGAGTTCTATTCCACTGGTCTGTGCCTCTGTTATTATTCCAGTATCATAGTGTTTTGATCACTATTGCTGTGTAATACAGCTGTGTAATCCCTCCAGATTCATTCTTTTTTCTCAAAATTTTCTTGGCTGTTTGGGGTCTTTTGTTCCATACATATTTTTTTCTCCTATTTCCTGGAAATAAGCCAGTGGTATTTTAATGGAGGTTGCATTAATCTGTATGTCACTTTAGGTTAAATGACCATTTTAATGATGTTGATTCGTCACAACCATGAGCAGGGGATGTCTTTTCATCTCTTTGTATCCTCCCCTATTTCTTTTAAGAAGGACTTGTAGTTTTCATTGTAAAGATTTTTCACCTCCTTTGTAAAGTATATTCCAAGTTATTTGGTTCTTTTTACTTCTATTTTAAGCAGTGTGGTTTTCTTGATTTCATTTTCTTCTAGCATGTTTGTTTATAAGAATGAAACAGATTTTTGTGCATTCATTTTTGTAGCCTGTCACTTTACTGTATTCTAGTGGTTTTTATGAGTTTTTAATATATATATTATCATGTCATCTGCAAATAATGGTAGTTTTGCCTTCTCCTTTCTAAGTTAAATTCCTTCTATTTCTTTTTCTTGCCTAATTGCTGGGACTCAGATCTCCAGTATGATGGTAATAATAGTGGTGAGAGTGGACAGCCTTGCCTTGTCCTTGACCTTAGAAGAAATGCTTTCAGTTTTCTCCATTAACTAAGATGTTGATTGTGGCTTTGTCACATATGACCTTTATTGTGTTGATGTATATGCTTTGCCTATTTTATGCAGGATTTTTTTTTATTGTAAATGTGTGTTGGATCTTGTCAAAAGATCACCGATTAATGTTTAGGGTGGTTATTGATATATAGGTGCTTTGTATCATTTTGTAATTTGTCTTCTTTGTATTTGTCCAGACAGAACTTTTGTTTTTCTCTTTCTCTTAGATGGGATGGGTGTAATATGTTTTGATTAGTTTCTCTTTTTGTTTTCTTCTTTGCTTTTTCCCCGGAGATATATTTTGCAGTTACTCTGAAGTTAGCATTAAGAATTCTAAGTTTATTTCCTGTGTTTCATTTGAAAACAGATTAATCTCCCACTCATTCTAACCGTCCACATTTTTGTTCTTTTTCCTCCCAGTTTTTGTATTTGCTGTCTTACTCTTTGTAAGTAGGGTTTCTTTACATTTTATTGAGCATTCTTTTGTATTTTTTGTAGAGCTGGATTTGTGGTGATGAATTTCTTTAATGTTAGCTCATCAGAAAAGTTTTTTCTGTCATTTCTTCTGTTCTGAATCTTGCTGAATAGAGTATCCTAGGTTGAAAATCCTTTTCTTTAAGCAGTTTGAGTATATCATGCCATTCCCTTCTGGCCTATAGTGTTCGGTTTGAGAAATTAGTTGACAGTTTTATGGGAACTCTTTTGTATGTAACAGTTTGACCTGGCTGCTGTTAAGATTCTATATCTTGTAGTTTTGACATTTTGATGATTATGTGTCCAGGTGTAGGTCTGTTTGAATTTCTTTTATTAGGGACTCTTTGCTTCCTGGGTCTGAAGGGTTGCTTCATTCATCGGGTTAGGAAAATTCTCAGCTATTATTATTTCAAATGCAGTTTCTGCCTCCTTTTCTCTCTCTTCTCCTTCTGGGACCTCTATCATGCAAATATTGTTCCTTTTGCTGTTATCCCATGGATTTCAAATACTTTTTTCATTTTTTGCATTCTTTTATCCCTTTGTTGGTTTACTTGGATGCATTCCCCTACCCTATCTTCTAGGTCACTGATTCTATTGGAGGATTCATCTATCATATTCTTAAGTCTTTCTGTTGAGTTGAGTCCAGCTATTGTATTCTTCATATCTTTGTTAAATTACTTCGTTTCTCTTTCTGTTCTCTTACTATTCCTCTGCTATTTTCTTGATTTCCATGAGAATTTTATCACTGTTAACCCAGATTTATCCTTGGAGAGCGTGTATGTGTCTGTTGTATTAGATTTTCTCCTAGATTGTTAATTGGATTCATCACTTCATATGTATTTCTCTGTGTCTTTGCTCTGTTTGGCATTTTGTTTGTGTTTCTGTGTATTAGGTTTTGCTGTAGTGATGACCTTGTGTAGGTTATCACCTTGCACCAAATAAGCCCAGATATGGTTTGGACACTGGGATTTCTTTATAGTTTTATGATGTCACCACTGGTTGGATTGTTGAAGTTCTTATGTGGACATTCTGTTGAATCCCAAGAATTTAGCCTATTGGTTGGCGTTTGTGTGAGGGATGCAGAGCCTTCCCCCAGGCTCCTAGCGCCGAACCCTGAAGACAACCTTGTTGGCCCTCACTCAGCAGTCAGGCTGCAGTTCTGCCTCCCACCACAGGGTGGCATTAGTGGGTTTCTGTTATGGTTTCTCCTTCTGGAGACCCTCTTGTTCCTTTAAGGTTGGAGATGGGATTTCCTGTGGGTGGGTCCTGTATCTGTCACAATGTGGTGGGAGGGGTTGAGGGTGGAGGATTCTCATAACTGCCTTCTGGTTATGGTGATGCCCAGTATAATTTTCTCTTTGGTGCTCTCATTCAACCATTGAACACTGATTCTCCTTCCCCCTTGCACCAAGACCCTCTCCGGCACTCCGTCACCCGGTCCGGTCCTGCTGGGCACTCTGTCTGACACTTTCACAGTTCCTGGGATGCCCAATTCTTGGGGCAGTTCCACTCCCTCTGCAGTGGCCCAAATTTGCGATTTAGCTCTAAACCCTGACATTTTTGCCTACTCTTTGTGGTCGCAACCACTGTTGTCTACAGCCTCTGTCTGCTTTTCCACAGTGTTTCTGGAGAATAGTTGAATTCCTAGTTGCTCTGTGGAAAGGTTGAGTCTTACTCCTACCAAGTTGCCATCTTGACTAGAACCTCTCTTCCTTGGTGTCTTCACATTTTAGTTGTTAAGACAATATCAGTTTCCAAACTTTTTGAGTGCTAGACCAGAATCTGCAAACCCGTACTTTCTTCAGTTCACCTTTCTTACTCTCACTCAACCTGTTAGCTATACTTTATATACTTAATATTAACATTGCACTGTATTCTGTAACCATAATTCTAATTGTTTGTTTGTTTCAAGGTTTAAAAATTTTTTTTTTTTATTATCAGTCAGTAGGCGCTGACTCACAAACAATGTTGAGAGGTATTCACAGCTCTGCTCAGGCCTAACTGGAGTTGGCCTGCCTGCCCCATCACTCTGGTTCTTGATGGGACACCCTAAGGCATTTCACGTGTTTAGTATGTTTTAAGGTTAAACTAGAAGTTGAAAAAACTTTTAAGTGTTTACATTATGTATTTTAACTGCAAATCCAAGTATTTTAACCTGATTCATTCATATACAGCTTTTCCCTTCTCTCCAAGACTTTCTCAGTTTTTTTTCTTGCACTGTTTGCTTTGATATCCATTCCTTCCCCTTAATGTTTCTGAAATTTTCCTAGAGCTATCCGTCACTTTAATCTGAACTGGTTGTTCTTTAGGCCATTTGCATAGCTGTCATCCTTTAATTTTATTTTTCTGCTTGCTTGGTGTATATCTGCTTTTTTCCTGTGTGCTTTGTCTCCAAATGTTGCTGAATGGCATATTCTCAAATATTTTCCCAAGAAAGTTCATAGAGATAGAACTTTTTTTTAATTTATGAAAGTATCAGTTCTTTCCATCATGTTGGTGTGAGTTTGAATACAGAACTTTAGAATGAAAATAATTTTTCTTAGAATTGTGGTGATGTATCATTGTTTTCTGATATTCAGTGTTAGCAGGTGAGAAGTCTGATGCAGTTCACTTAATCTTGTTTTTATTTTTTTTTTTTCTGTTTTTCTCTGCATTCTTAATATTAACAAAGAATGGCTCTTCTAAATTAATCTTTTTTTTTCTTCTTTCATATTTTCCAATTTATCTTACTCCTCCCTACTTCTGGAGAAATTTTTGTTTTGTCTTTTTTCTCCTCATCTTTGTGTTTCCTTACATCGTGTTGCTCAGTTTCTAAGTTAGTCCAATATTGTCTTAAATCTATTTGAAGATACTCACTAGAGTATATTTAAGTGTTCTCTATTCCCTGATTTATCTTTTTCCCTCAGACCCCCAATCCCCCAAATTTATAAATTTGGCAGTTCTTTTTCTACAGAATATTGCTTGTTGATCTTTGGTAACCTGATCATATCTAAAGGGACAATAGAAAAACTGAGCTCTTTGTACTTGAGTGTGACTTCTCAAAAGAATGTCTTCCTTTGGGAGCGCTTGGATACTGACTTAATCATATCGCTAATTGCTAGCAACAATCTTTTCTCTAAGGGATTCAGCCCTGCTTATACTAGCTGTACAATACTTCCCTGAAATTTCATTATATAGAAATAGAACTTCCAGTTGTTTGTTTTCACTTGGGTAGTCTTCTGTGAGCAACAACAGAGATAGAGATCTTCTGTTCCAGTTTTACCCTTAGTCTTGTCATACCTACCATTTCTGGGTCACTCGCTGTATTTTGCATGGTAAATTGATTCTCTGGGTATTTTTGGCAATAATTTCTTCTACTTCATTAGGCATGACTACCTGCTTTCTGATTGCTAAACTTCGTTGAAATTACCTTTCAGTTCCTTGTTCCTCCTTCCCATTTATTTTTATGATTTTATTCCCTTATCTCTCATCTTAATAAGCTTCCTGAAGGAAGAGAAGGCAAATTGCAGAAGTTCAAAATACGAAAGCATGAGAAGACTTTTCATCAAAAATTGTAATAAAACCTATTTTCATGCTTTATTAAGGGCATTAATTAGCTATTTAAAAAATGGCTTAGTCTCTGAAGTCCTGACTATACGAAGTCCATTATGACATGATCAAGGCAGTAAATGAAGTATTATAGACCAGACACTGTACTTTGTAGTGACTATGTTAGATTTTAAAACACATTCTGTTTCTGCAAATTGTTTTCTTAGCTGTATAGGTACACAAAGATAAGTGCATTAGAGTATCTGTGGCACTATTTGTAATAAAAAATAAAAATAACTAAAATGTCTATCAGCTGGAAATTGGTTAATTTGTAATAGACACATCCAAGAAATAGAATGTCATTTTAAAAATTAAAGAGACCTGTGTAGGCTAATATCAAAAGATCTTCAAGTAATATGTGAAAAAATCATGTTTGATACATAAAATATATGTTATAGATGTATGCCTATATTTGTGTATGTAGAAAAAATGGACAAATAAATGAAGGGACTCGCTACTTCCGATGGATATTGTAGGAACTTTTAATTCTGTCTGTAAGTGCCATTTTATTTACTGTGACCGTGTAAATTTTATACTGTTAAAAATAAGTTTAGTAGTTTTCATGAGCTATCAGCACTGCACCAGCAACCATGATTTGACTCAGGATTTCCTAGGTAGTTAGAAATTAATGGAAGCAATCTATCTGGGAATCTGTATTCTAACTAGGGTTTTAGGTAGTTCTCAGGATCAGGCTAGCGTGCTAGAGAAATTGAGTATTTGCACATTGTAGATAATTTAGTTTGAGGGGAAATATCATGCAGAGGAAGCTAAAAGAATGAGACTACTTTGAATAGTGCTGAATTAATAAATTTCAAAGTTTAGAGGTGATCACTTATTTTCTGGGAAACTATCAAATATTTTATAGTTACCAAACCTAGTGTCTCCAAATAGCATGAGAGAAACTGAAGCACATACATGCCTGTGTCATGGGTGAATTCTGAATCTTCAAGGAAGAAATAATTCCTAATCTATTTAAAATATTTTGTAACAGAGAGGAAAAAAGTAAAACTTGCTAATTGTATTAACATAGGCACCATAACAGCAATTCCTAACTTTCAGACTTTCAGCTACTGTATATATACTTTTTTTTTCAAAGTGTGATTGCTTCGGCGCGTTGGAGGGTGGTTCAGCCACCATCTCCCGCTGCGCGTCTGTAATCGTGCCGGGACCCAGACTCTTGTTTCAGGTTGGGGGAGCAACCAAGATAACAGCTGATAGACATAAAAGTGCTCCTTCCTTTTCTCTCTGCCGCCTTCCTCTGTTCACTTTCATTCCTGCTGTACCTTTCCTTTAAAGTAAGTCAATAAATAAAAGCTTAATTGTTCTAAGACTGTCATCTAATTTTTATAGGTTATTTGAAAAATGGATACATCATGACTAAATAGAATTTGTTCTAGGGCTCAAAGAATAGTTTGATGTTAGGAACATTATTAAGAGAATTATTAACTATTAATAGATGCAGAGAAAAATCATGAGATTTTAGTTTCTTGCCAAAAAATGCATACAATAAAATTAACATCTCTTTGTGATTATTGAAAATATAAAACCCAAAACAAAATTCCTCTTGAGAGTCAAACTGGCTGATTAGTTTCTTGACATAACAAAGATGTTATGGAAGTTTAGCCAATTGCATGCTTAATAATAAAACATTAGAAATGGTCTTGTTAAGGTTACAAACAAAACTATAAAAAATTATATCCCAATGAAAAAGTCAGTGTATTTTGCCCCATGATTCTAAAGATCTTTTGGAAGGAAAAGTAACACAATAGCCCAGAAAATTCTAAACAAAAAAAACTCTGAGAACTGAGCTTACTGAGTTAGATATTTAAATGTTATAAATGCTGACACAATTAAACAGAATGTTACAAGTACAGGTATATATAGATAGCTGTATGGGACAGTGTAACAGGAAGTTAGAAATACATATAAGTGTGTGAATTGCTTTTCATATTATAGGAGAAAAGATGAGAAGGGATGATAACACTCATTGACAGTGGGAGAATAATCTCAATAACCTTTTTGAAAGACAATTGGCAATAGCTATTGCGTTTTAAGATATAAATATAGAGATCTTCCTTTACTTAGAATGGGGTTACGTTCTGATTTGTAAGTTGAAAATATATTTAATGCAGTTAACCTACCAAATATTTGTTGTTATTGTGTGGCTGACTAGGCTTTCTGTTGCTGCCCAGCACCATGAAAGAGTAGCATATTGTTAGCTAAATATCTAAAATCAGAATTTAAGTGTGGGTGTTACATGGGTATCACTTTCCCACTACCATTAAGTCAAAAAAGTTGGGGAGCTCTGTACTTTTGTCCAGCAGTGACTGCTTCTAGAAATATATCTTTTAAAGTCAAATTGTGCCTAATTCACAGGACTGTGTTGATAAATTAGACTTCCTGATGTTGCTTGAGCAAGAATTATTTTTGTAAATTTGTATGTCCTTTTTTCATCTTCCTGCTTTCAAGGGTTCATGGCCATTCCAATTGGGGTAGCTTGGAGAGAGAGTCATTAGTGACAGACATGCCAGTCCTGGGCCACAAAGTGAATTGTTGAGGTAATGCAGCCAGGATCAGTTGTGGAGAAATAAGTACAGATACTATCTTTGAGAGATTTTAGCTCCCTTTTCAAAACCCCTTTCCCTCCCTTTCAAGCTCTGAAAATTTTGTCATATAGGCCCCTCCTTGCTCTCCTATTCACAGTAGAAAGAGCTTTGGGTTTGGAATCAAAGACCTGTTTCTAGTGCCAGTTCTTCTATTACTAGCTTGTAGAGTTAGAAGAAGCATATTTACCCTTCTAAACTTTATTTCAGACTAAATCTCTTAACCCATGTTATTTTTTATCTCCCACTTAAATTCCTCTTATTTATTCCTTAACCCACTGAAAACTAGATTCTATCCTACTACACCTCTATAACAGCTCAAGCAGCAAAAATTACTAATTGCACGATTCAGAATGTGGTCATACCTCCCCTACACCTTTTTTTTTATTTAGCTCCACTGTTTCTCCTTTTTGGAGTTATCAATCTTCTCATTAGAGGACATTCTATATTTCTGGATATAAGTGTAGACTCATGCAAAGAAAGCAAACACTATCGTTCACTACCATTTATATATACAGAAATTCATTTAATTGGCATACTTAATGTATATACTACTTTGTATCCTGCCTTTTCTTTTACAGTATTAATATTGTAAACAGTGAGTTTTAAAGATTGAATAATTTTCTTGTAGGTTATCCCATACTTAATTTTATTCTTGATCTTGCCTTTGTGCATAAATCTATGTCCACTGATTATTTCTCTTTAAGTTTTTGCTTTCCAAAACCTTGCTCTTGGTTTCCCCACTTCCTGCTATTTTTTTTCAGTGCCCCATTCATAGTCTCCTTTTTATACCTCCCTTTTGGGTTGGGTGTTCTCCAGAGCTTCCTTTCATTGCTCTGATTGCAGGCAATCTATTTACTCCTCCAGCTTCAGTTCTCACATGCCTGTTTCCCAGGTATGGAGCACATCTCCACATCCTGCAATCTCTTCTGAGCTCCCTCTGCATTTTTCACTGTTCCCCCTGAGTGATCTCCTTTTAGGTCTTCTGGTCTTTATCTACCATATATCTGGCATATTTTAAGATACTTAATTTTACAATCAAAAAGTGTTTTAATATATGCCCCGATCCATTAGAGAATGCCAGGTGAGCAGAACAGGTAATGTGAATAAGGACCGTAATCACAATAAAATGTCTGCATTGCTAGCTGGCCTTCAAGGCTCTGTGATGGTCTTTCTTAATTCTCATGCTCCTTTTTCTCTTAATGTAGACCTGTCTCCTTCCTGGCCCTTTTGAATTTATGCAGAAGTGATGCCTCTTAGTGGCAGAAACAGAAACTTCTGAAAATGTGATTAATTATAGCAAAAATGACCCTTCTACATGTAATAAAAAAAAATGGTTATTGTTACTGTATATGTAGCTAGTTTAATTGACAGGTGTTTTGGTTTTTTGAGGGTTTTTTTTCTGTAATTCTAATAAATACTTCTGACTTAATGCCACAATGTCTTAGATATCTTAATCTTCCTTTAGTGTTTTGGGAAGAATATAGTAGACTAAATTCCATTTCTGTAAAATATGTGTTTTTGAGAAGATGAGACAAGGGTGCTTAGTTATTATTTTAAGATTACTTTATAATGTCTTTATAGTAGACATTTACCCAGCTTTTTTAGAATTATAATTTAACCTCATAACCTAATATTCTCTTTTCTGGTCTGATACTTGTAGTAGCCAGTCTAGAAATACCTGTTCAATTACTAAAATATCCTGTGTAGATCTTGCAAATCTTCATGGTTTAAAAAAAAAAAATCAAGCACACCCTGGTGGAATAGTGGTTGAGCGCATTCCACATACATCTCAAGGTCCTGGGTTCGCATCCTGGGGTGGTGAGAACAACCAAGATGACCAACTAAATAAAATGAATTTTTAAAAAAAATCAAAAAATTTTAAAGAAAAGTATATCAACTTAAATATTAACTGAAAAATAGGAGGAAAAAACTCTGCTCTTACTCTACCTAACAAAATTGCTATTAGAATTCTTACATATCTAATTGTTTTTAAATTTGTTTCTTTGTAGTTAAAATTATATATTATATTTTTTCAGTTTAGTAAGTTGTTTTATGACTGTTACTTTAAATGACTGCTCAATAATCTATTAGTTGCATAACCCTGATATATGCACAATGTTGATGAAGAAGAGAGGACGGTACATTGTTTCTAAAAAGTATGACTGACTCTTAAGAAAAAATAGTTACTATAATAAAATTGCTTGTCTTTTTATTTTAAAGTTTAGTGCCTTTTTATTTTCAACCATGTGAAACAAGCTTATGCAAATTGGTTGTCAGTTGACTGTAATACACCATATAAGCAAGGTCGAAGGGAGTAGCTATAAACAAATTCGGTAGTTGCTTATTTAAATGAAGAATTATTGGCATAAAGCTTAATGATAACATTGTGTTCTTTTATAGATTATGGAGCTTTGTGGTGCAACAAGACTTGGTTATTTTGGAAGAAGTCAGTTCTATATTGCTTTGAAACTTATAGCTGTAGCCCAGTCTGGTTTCCCTTTAAGAGTGGAAAGTATAAATACAGGTAAATATGGAAAACATTAGTAACTAAAGTGAAAATAGACTTTAATCTAAAAATGAAGTCAGAACTGCTGAGTCTTTCTAATGTTACAGTGACATTTGTGACCTTGAGTGAAGATCGCTACCATGATTTTTTCAATTGTGAATATTAGAAAAATATATTTATCTTAAATCCTGTGGCATATATGTATTTACATAGTTGATAGTATAAAAACTCGTAAAGATTGCTTAGGAAGAATTTGGGTGAATAATTTTATCAAGGTAAATGATGAATTGTGACAATCTTCATGTATGCCTTCCTTCCTTTCTTTTTTTTTCTTTTAATAAGTATAAAACAACATCAGACTTTGTATTTGCTTATTTGGGAAGTCTCTGAAAGCATCGTTTGAAATGAGAAAATATTTTTAAAAATTAGAAAATAGTTAATCAAAACCTTCTGATTGATTGCGTAGTAAATGTTGACAAACTATAAACTAGTTACAGATATCTGACTGCCTTTGAAGTATTACTTAGGATAGATAATTAGTTTTCTATTATTTGGAAACCTGTTAATATAGAAGATGGAAATTCTGTAACAGTAAGCTTTTAAATGGAGAGTACTGTAGTTTTCACAGGCAAAAGGGAGAAGACAAAACCTGAGGTTGTCTGTAGCTTTAGTATTTTTATAAATAGTTTTAAGTACCAGTTCAGTTTGTCAACCAAAGGTTTTCATTGCCACACATCAGTCTTTTAGAGTTGAGAGTTTACATTCTTTTCAAGTTATTTTGAATTATTTTATGTAACTATTTAATAAACTTAATATTTCCCCTCATAGTGTGGAGATTCTAAAGAAAGTTGTGGATAATTATAGTAGAGGGAAATACTCTTCTAAATGTGATTCTGCTGCTGTATTATTGTTTGAGTCTGAAAGTGACTTAGGATTGACTTGTAGAGAACTTTTCAATCTTTCCTCTTTCTTCTCTTTTTAAATTTAAATATAGACTACCTCCCTGTCAGAAGTGTCATCAGCCAGAATGAAGTACATAGATATAATACCTTGTACTGTATTCTTGCTAAGTGAATAGTAAGATATTTTCAGGAATTTCTGCAAGGAAAATGTCTAGATTAATCTAGTCTCAAAATTAACATATTCTGTTTTACTTAGACCTCATAGCATCGCAGAGAGTCATGTGAGTAGAAATAGCCAGTCTTCAGAGTTAGACTGACCTGGGTTCAAATCCTGTCAACTATTAAGTGTCAGTGACATTGGCATCTCAGAGCCTCCATTTCCTTCTCTGTGAAATAGGGACTTTGCAGGGTTGGTAATGTTTTGAGATAAGATAAATACAAAGTGCAAGCACACGGCCAAACATGCAGTAGACTCGTAATATAGCTATTGTTATAACCTGTTATTTTTTGTGATTAACAGTAAAGGAGCTTCCTCTGCCAAGATTTGTTGCTTCTAAGAATGAACAGGAATCTCGCCACGCAACCTCATATGCTTCAGATTCTGAAAATCAAGGGTCTTATTCTGGTGTAATTCCCCCACCACCTGGCAGAGGGCAAGTGAAAAAGGGATCCATAAGCCATGACACTGTCCCACCTCGGACATCTACAGATCAGCAGGTAATCCCATGCATGTAAATGTGATCAGTCCTTTATAGGTGCTTACATGGAAACATTTGTTGAGTGCCAATAATGAAAATTACCTTTAAATTTAGATCTTAATGATTTTCTTTCTAGGAACCTGCATCCCCAGTAGTTTCACCACAGCAGTCCCCACCATCTTCTCCAGTCACCTGGAGGAAGCACAGTCGTCATCCCAGTGGGGGAAATAGTGAGAGACCTCTTGCAGGACCAGGTCCATTTTGGTCTCCCTTTGGTGAAGCGCAATCAGGTATTTAGAAATTCTTTAGAAGTGACAGTTATGTTTTAATGCCTGTAAAAGAAGGAAACTTGAAATACTCCTTTAAAGGCATTAAATTAAAAAAATTTAATTATAAAGGAAGAACCTTAAAAGGAAGCAAAAACCAATTCTGAAAATTGGTAAGCAGGTAGCTATATCCCTTTGAGCAGTGATTAAGGCATTTACCTATATCTGTGATGTTTAGACAAAAGCTTATAGATGACCAGATTCTCTGAAACTGAAATGAATAGATAATTACTTCCCAGAATATTATGTATACATTAGTTTCAGTATTAAAAGGAAAACAACTAAAAAGATTTTTATGAGGTTAATTTTGACAGAAAAAATTCCATTTTGGAAATTAATGTTTCTTCAAAATTACCACTTGAAAGAAAAATTATAAGTGTAATGATTTATTATAATTTAAAACCTAGTAGCTTTTTAAAATTTCATCTGAGTCAGCAGGTTTACCCATTTCACTCTTAGGTTCCTCTGCTGGTGATGCAGTGTGGTCAGGGCACTCACCGCCTCCACCTCAAGAAAACTGGGTCAGTTTTGCAGATACTCCACCAACCAGTACTCTTTTAACCATGCATCCTGCTTCTGTCCAGGTGTGACATTTTATTGGTATTGCATTTTTATTTGCTTCATTCAGAGTATTGCTGCAGCCATTGTTTTTATATTTTGCTACTGCTAATTTTTAAGTGCAAGTTCACTCATATTTTAAAAAGGCAACAGTTCTGCTCTGTGCTTTTTCTTCACGTCCATTACCATTTTAATGTTTCAGCTGATTTCCTTTCTAATTCCTTAGTGAAGTTAAAAAGGTTTCTGCATCTATAAAAATACTTGCTTGGCTTTCTTAGCACATTTTTCATAACTTTTCGTTGCTTACGTATTGCTATCATTTGACACATTTATATAATCATTGTGCAAAAACATTCAGTAATCAGATTATAACAGTACGTGGTTTGCTGATGAGTTTGTGAGGATTTCCTAGTTTTTAAACATCCACAAAAAGTAAGTTTTACTTTCAAAGACGAGTAACCTAGCAGTCTTGGTCCATGTGTCACAGAGATAGACGCTGTACTGAGGAAACATGTTTCATTGCAGGACCAGACAACAGTCCGAACTGTAGCATCAGCTACAACTGCCAATGAAATTCGTAGGCAATCCAGTAGTTATGATGATCCCTGGAAAATAACAGACGAACAAAGACAGTATTATGTAAATCAATTTAAAACCATTCAGCCTGATCTAAACGGATTTATTCCAGGTGAGTTGTTAACAAATTCTTCCAGATGGAACAGGACAAAGTCTCAATTTCATAATCTCAAAGACATGGTCTTATTGGTCAGAGATTATAAAAGATAATGAATTCTCAAATTGTTTGTATAAAGGGAGTTTATAATCACTGGAGATCAAAAACATGAAAAAAACACATATTAAGATTACCTTTTTCCCGATGAAAAGAGTCTTAAGACAGTTACCTCACATTTTATTCTTAGATCTGAAAGTGCAGAATAACATTAAACAACACTGTTTTAATATTACAGGATCTGCAGCTAAAGAGTTTTTTACAAAATCAAAACTTCCTATTCTTGAACTTTCTCATATTTGGTAAGTGTGATATATTATTAGTTGGGTAATGTTGTTTTAAAGAAGTTTCCAGCAGGTAGATTTTTGAGCTTTAAAAAGTCAACTGTTATTGAGTAGCCTTTTCAGAATATTTGCTTAAGGAACTCATTATTGCCTTGCAATAGTCAGCTTTTCTCTTACTCTCTAGAAAAGAAATGTGATATCAGTACAGTAGTTTTTTTAAAGGTACTAAAATTCTTTAAACTTTATTAACTTTCTTATTGCTAGCAGTACACTAAATAATAGTTTACTGACAGATGGTTATATTTATTCTGTTTTTTTTTTAACAAGTTTAGGAAAGTTCTGTACCAAGCCATGAGCTTAAGAGCAATGAGTAGCTCCCATTTAAATTTCAACTAACATGCACAATGGTGGTCTATTGCATAAGGCAATCACCTCTAGAGGGTAAAGTTCAGACACATCCCAAAGACAGGATTCATATCCCAGGGCCAGGGAGAACAACCAAGATGAGCAGCTAAGTAAAACAAATGAAATGCTGCTTCCTCTTCTCTTCCTGCCTGCCTATCTGCCTGCCTGCCTGCTCACTTTCATTGCTGCCTGCACCTTTCCTTTATAAATAGATAAATACATAAATACAAACTAAGACTCAGAATAGCTTCTCTGTGTGGAACTAGCCATTGAAACATGTTATAACTACAAATTACCTCTAAAAAAATGATCAGATAATCATAAACATCTCTATTATCAGTGTATTTTTAATATTCTCAATTATTTTGTTAGTAGAGTATTTAGTGTATATAGTGCTACAGTAGGAGATATAGATAAATAAGTAAACTGAAAAATCAAAAGCTAGCAATTTAGACATGCTCTTTTTAATTTAAGATGATAACACAGAAATGATTGATTCCGCACCTAGGAAATGAAAGGGGGGGGGACATCAAGGTGGAACTACTGGGTTTAGTGGTTGAATCTTCCAATTTTATTGAATAATTTAAAGTACACGTATAGAACTTTGATAACAATAAAAGCTAAATTAAATTAAAAATTGTTTAGAGGAAAGGTGCAGGCAGGAATGAAGGTGAGCAGAGGCAGGCAGGAATGAAGGTGAGCAGAGGCAGGCAGGCAGGAAGAGAGAGGAAGAAGAAGCGTTTTAATTATTTTATTTAGTGGTTCATCTTGGTTGTTCCTCTCGTTCTGGGATGTGAACCCGGGACCTTGGAATGTAGGTTGACGGCTTCCCAACCGCTGCTCCACCAGGACATGCCTGAATTTTCAGTGTCTTATTAAATAAGCCTGACTTTAACTTGATCCTGTTTCTAAAGTCATGGATTAAAGATCATTTTTTTGTGAGCTTACTTATTGGTAGTATGTTTGGCATTTTATTATGAGAATTTCAGACCTACAGAAAAGTTGAAGGAATTGTGCTTTAAGCACCCATGTGCCCACTACCTAGATTCTACAGTTAGCTATTTTCTGTTTTGCTTTATTGCATGTCTTCCTATCTTTCTGTGGGATTGTTCCTTATTATGCTTTCTCTGGAAAAAGATTTCTTTTCCTTTTTTTCAGTTCTAAAGGGATCCATAGCCAAATACGATATTCATATTAAGTTTGTCTTCTAGGGAACTCTCAGACTTTGATAAAGATGGAGCACTGACACTGGATGAGTTTTGTGCTGCTTTTCATCTGGTAGTTGCTAGGAAGAATGGCTATGATTTACCAGAGAAACTCCCTGAAAGCTTAATGCCCAAACTGATTGATTTGGAAGATTCAGCAGGTAAGATAAGGAACTGAAGAGACCTGATTCTTATTGTATGTGTTAATAAACATAACACTTTTTAAAGCAGAAATTGGGACGTTAAAACTTAGTTCAAGAGTTTAGTCATTTCTCGGCTAGAGCAGGTAGATTTGCCATCCGAATAAGATCTGTAGGCTAAACTTCCAATTAATGGCTTGAGATAAAGAATATATGTCACTGTTCACTTTACATTGTGATGTGTTGAGATTTGAAGATCATTCCACATTACTTTGCAATCCTTTAATTGCATGATATTTTGTCTGTACTGGTCAAAGTCGCCAGTCTTCAAAACAGCATTTTTCTATTTAATTTGTTGAAGAGAAATGCCTGGTTTATCATTAGACCTTTGCAGTCTGTAAGTATTTTCCATTAAAAAGCCAGGCCTTTTTTTTTTTTTTGGATTCTAAAGAAATCTGGGAATTTTGTGTTTTGACTATAGATAATGCTGCTTTGTAATGTTTAAAAGTATGCTTTTGTAAATGCTCACTGGTAACTTTCTCTAAAAGAGAATAGGAATAAGGTGTAGAAAATGAGTACCTTTTTCTTGAATTCTGAATGATTTAAAAGAAATTTAATGTTAAATTTTTATGTGAATCTAATTAAAACAAATTCTCCCATTTTCCTATATAAATTCTTTTTTGGATATTCTGGTGGAAGGACTTTTATACTCTTAAAAGAGAAAACAAAATTTTGCTCTTGAATTCATGTATTTGACAGTGTCTAACTTAAATGCATATGATCTGATTATGTTGTCTAAATTATATCAATGGAATCATACGCATGTTATTACTGTCATGAAGAGAACAGTCTCCTTTGAGTAAAGAATGTAAGTCTTCTTCTAGTTTTGCCAATTATACCTGTGACCTTGGGCAAGTTCTAACATTTTATTTAATCCCTTTTCTTTCCTTCTGTTTCTCCACCTGAAATCTGAATTCAATGTCATTCATATTTCCGGACCTGAATTGTACGCTTTTATCAACTAGTAGGTCGATATAAAATTTCAGTGTTGACTCGAGTGTTTTAGGAACATTATCATTTGAGAGTCCTAGTATTTTCCTGATCATTTCAGGTCTGTCTTAGTCGATTAACCTCTAACTTGAACTGAAAGCTAATTGTTTGTGTTAGGTAATTTTGCTTCAAAGTACTTTAATTTATCCAGGAGAATAATAAACAGAACCTCTTGTGTAGCTTGTGTGTTGGTAACCAAAAAGTAAGAAATGTGGTAACTACAGACTTGGTTATATCATTGATTTTTAAAATGGTTCTTATATCTAGAACTTATATATATCTTTTCAATTCTTTGAAAACTGAATGCATACTAATAAGAAAATAATTTAAATCAAGCTTTTTCTGTTGTATGTTACTTTCTAGAGACTAGTCTGGTTCTGTTATTTGTTGCATTGGTTTTGGTGAATCTGGCTTTTGTTGTCAGTGGGATTTTTTTCTTTAAATAGAATCTGATTCCTTGGAAACTTGATCTACTTCCTGAATTTTAAGACTGATGATTCAGGAAGTTTTTACTGTGCATTTGTCTGTTTATACCTGTTGGATCTGTTTAGCAAAGAAAAACTAATTTTTTTGCCTATTAATGTGTACATTATTGCTCTAGTTACAGTTTTAAAGTTATCAGTCTCAATTTTTTTCCACTCCAACCATATAATAGGTTTTCTGACCAAATTTATTATAAACATTTTGACTATACCATTTTAGATTCAAATCTGTTTTGCCAGTTTATATATAAGGAGTTCTTTTAATTTTGGAGTGGGGAGAATGGATTTATTTTCTTGTTTACCAGTCATAAACTGAGATTCTTATGGCACAAAGACCTTTGAATATGAAAATTGTCAATTATGGGTGTAACTTGGTAGAGTAGCAGTTAGGTCAGTCACCCGAAGGAGCACAGGCCACATATCCCTGGGTTCAATCCCTGGTCCGGGGGTAAAGAGCCAACGTGAGCAACTAAATAAAAGTAAATAAAATGTTTCTTCCTCCTCTGTCTTCCTGCCTGACTGCTGGATCGCCTTCATTCCTGCCTGCACCTCTCCTTAAAAAAAAAATTATCTCTTTCAGTGTGGATCAATCAATATCATAAGAAAAATTTTATAAATAGCTGTGCTTTTATTAGCCTTTCAAGGTTTAAAAGGAAAATACCCAAACTATCTTATGTCTGGCCTGCAAATATTTCATAAATATCCCTTCAGCATAGTCTTTCTGACCTACAGCTAATTAGTAGTAGTAGTAAGTAGTCTTCTCTACTCTCTCATGGCATCTCCTACATGCTGCTTATTATGACAATTTTCACACTAAATCCTGCTCTTTTTTCCCCTATTTTTACCACTAGACTCTAATCTCAACAAAAAAAAAAAAAAAAAAAGGAAGAAATGCATTGTATTCATTGTATCCTCAAAACCTAGCACTTAGCCAGGCATGTTCACTAACTTGTAAGTAAATAATTGCTGGGTGAATTGAGGCTCAATGTGTGCTATTTTTAAAGTAGGATATTTTTCTTGACATATTTCTGTCTTTGAAAATAGTTGTTTGTTGTCACAAGTTTGTTATGTTGGGACTACTAAAATATTAGTCCCACAGGTAATCTATATTTACTATTTAATTTTTAAATGAAGCAGATGCCTAATATTGGTCACTTGAGTTACAGTTACTTAGAGTAACAAGCTAGATTTTCGGTAAGCATACAAATTATGATAGAGTAGATATTATATCTTTTTCTAAAATCATTTGAACAGGTTGCAGGATTAAATAGCATGCAAAACAACTACTAAGACTCATAGGGAGAAGTAGTTACTATTAACTACTAAGGTAGAATTAAAATATTTTATATTTAACCTCTGCATTGAATTAGGCTGACAGAGGTAAAGCCACCTTGATTTTTACTGTCTTGCCAAAAAAAGAGCGCACATCTGTATAAGCAGCTTTCTGAAGCTAAATTTAAGAAAAATATTCACCTGCTAAAATTGTTTGCCTTCTTTAAAGAAAAAAACCCAAAACAGGTTAAAGTGACATCTAGTCCACACAGTACTGTATCTTAAAGGAAAAAAAAAAAAAAAAACATTGAGATGCTGTGCACCTTAAACTCAGTCTCAGAATCTTGCCCTTTGTAGCACTGTTGCAATTTTACATATAATTTTTTGGTGATTATTTGGTAAACATGTGTCTCTTAGAGACCAGTCTTAGAAGTTCCTGAGCAGGAAGTAATTGAATAAGTCATTATTTCTCAGCACTTAGCAGGATACACAGTGAGTAAATAAATAGGTGTTCATATTTTTTAAATGACTGAATGTTGAACCATTTGTTTTTTTTGTTGTTGTTTTTTAAAGAAAAGTTACAGGAAGGAGTAAAGGTGAGTAGCAGGCTCGACAGGAAGAGAGAGGAGAAAGAAGCACTTTATTTTATTTTTGTTTAGTTATTCACACTGATTGTTTCTCCCTGAACCCGGTACTCCAACCCAGGGGTATGAGGCCTTCGCTCCTTTAGAGGCAGTTGACCTAACCGCTATTCCACCAGGGCAGGACACACCCCAGTTGTTTTTGTTAACTGTTTGTCTTCATCCCGCAATGCTCACGTGAGCACCTCAGTATTATCTGTTCAAGATATTCATAGAGTGAAATAAATATTTTTAAAAGCAAGACTTTCTATGAATAATTTAATAAAAATCCATACTTGAGACTAAAACTTGATTTGAGTTAATCATTGTTAAAGAGTTCCTTTGTATTCATCTGGAAATTTTTTTGTAAAGGAAAGGTGCAGGCAAGAGTGAGGAGAGCAGAGGGAGGCAGGCAGGAGGGAGGAGGAAGTAGCACTTTATTTTATTTATTTGTTTGTCATGGTTGTTTTCCCCAGCCCTGGGACATACACTCCAGTTCTTGGAATATATGCATTCAGCCAAAGGCAGCTGACCGAAGCACTATTCCACAGGGTGTACCCAGAAAAATTTAACAAATAAAAGCTTACACAGTAACACACTCAAGATATGTTTTTACACAAATGCAGTCATACTTTGTAAATCCTTGATTTTTTTCCTTAAAATATTGGACACCTTTGCACATTATCACATACGGAACTGTCACATTTTTTTTATCACACCAAGTATTCCATTATAGGACTGTCTGTAATTTAACCAGTTTCTTCTTGGGGGACTTTAGGTAATTTCTTGGATTCACCTTTAAAACAGTATTGCAGTAGACCTGCTAGTACATTTATCTTTGTTTTATACAAAGAACCCAGAGTCTTGGTTTTTGAAAATTCACTTTAGTTGAAGAGAAAATAATGGTGTCCTGTACTAACATTTATCGTTAACTTTCCACTTTAAGGAGTTACTTCTCAAAGCTCTTATCCTCAGCCCCCATATACAAATACTTTTATGTTCTTAACACTAGTGTTTCTTCTCTCCAGAGACTTGGGTATTGTAGCTGGCAAATTAATAACACAATACAAATATTGGCAAATGTACCATTTAATGAAACTGGTAACAAAATTAGAACTCCTCAAATGCCTGACAATGACATTGACATATGGGGTTAATACTTGGAGAAAATCTCTACAAGGATAATACAATAGGGCTTTAGAGGATTATGGTTTCAATATTATGGGTTTAGTAATGGTCCTTGTAAATAATTAATGATACCCTTAATTATTTTTTTCAGAAGTTACCTTTTTCCCTTCACAATTGCGTTGTCTATCTTCCTGTGTTAGGAAGAAAACTCCATGGAAGTGGGAACCTTGTGTTACTCAGTGCTCTGTCTATATTTACTATAGAGGCCATTAGTTAAATGTTCACCACTGAATTCATGCTTTTATGAACTTTGCCACCAAATTACACCCCCAAATTTAACATCTTTTACTCTTTATTCTTTGTACTCATTTTCACCATTTTCTGTATATGTTTTCAAAACAAATCCCCAATTAAATATTTCTGTTTATGAAATTTTTGTTATTGTAGATTAAATGGCATTTTCCCCATTTTTATATATCTTTGGATAATGGGAATCTCTTATATGTTTGTAGATAGTGTTCTTTGAAGTTTAATAGCTGAGTCAAGTAATAGTTGCTATATAAAACGTTGATCAGTGCTAAAGCAATCTGGTATTGGGTCAACGGATACAATTACTATCTTAGGTGAATGTTTTGTTGACTTTCAAACCTTGTTTGACACCTCTTTACTCTTCTTAAATCTTTGTTTTTAATTTAAAATTAATACACTTCTATATAGATAATATCTTGTGTGCTTACTCAGTAAATTTCCCCCTTTTTTTGAGTGTTGGGTAGAAGTGGTATTTTATATCTAGGTACTTTTGTGATATTCCTTGAAGATTTACAATTTATCTAAACTTAAATTTTTATTTTCAATATTTTTTTCTAAGAATAATATTTATTTTAAATACATAAAAGATATAGGTACTTTTGCATTGATTAAACTATTAGATGAGATTTGAAACTTAAACCTCATAATTAAAGAGTTTTTCGTAGATTTGTTTTGCTACTTAAATACTAAATAACTTTTAAACCATAAACCTTTAGGGAGTGTATATGTGTCTAAATTAATAGCTAGCAGTCATTTTTAAAACAGTTTTTTAGTATATTGAGTATGATCTAAGAAAATAAGAGAAATTTAGAGTGTGTGGGTTATAAGAAAAATAAATTGATGCTCTTGAGGAAAGAGGCTGTTCAGGTCACTGTACTGAACTGAACCTATACATTCTGCATTTTAGAGCCTACATGGATGAAAACCACTGACGGTGTTTTTATTTTTCAGTGCAGTCCTAAAAGTATGCTTTGCACTCATTTAATACTATCATTACTAACCTTTAAATGTAGCTTGACAGTAGGTCAGTATGAGGCACTGAGTCGTATCTTCCAGACAAATTTTTTTTAAGTGGAAATACTTTTTGCATAAAAGCCCTTTTGGGGTTGACTTTAACAAATAATTTAGGCTCATGCTCTTCTTTTTCAGCCCTGATGCTCTGATGATGTCAGGGGCAGAGCAGAACCCTCAGGAGGGAGGCAGGGTTGACACAGTGTTTCCAGCAGGAGGCTAGGTTGGAACACTGCATCAGGTAAGAGTATAACTGCATCCCTGCCTCCATAAGGATACACAGTCTTAAAGACTAACTTTTTGTGGGCGGGCATGAAACTCTCTTTTGGAATATTTATAGAGAGCAGAGTTGAAGGAGGTACAGTTTATTTACAGACCTAACACTTCTCAGACGCATAACTGTTAGTTTCTAGGACATAGATAATTTGCTCTTTTTCTAAACTGCCATTTGTTCTATATATAAAGTAGGGGAAAAGTAGTATATAATTTTTTTAGCTTTTTCCAGAAATTTTAGCTTTTCTAGTACAGTGATTTAAAAAAAAAATGTTTTAGTCTTAGGACCCCTCTACAATCTTAATAGTTAATATGGACTCCAAAGAGCCTTTGTCTATGTGAATTAGAAGATCTATTAGTAGTTATCCTGTTGGAAATTAAATTTTTGATTTATTTAAAAGCAGTAATATCAAACCCCTTATATCTTAGCATAGATATTTTTAGTAAAATCACTATGTTTCTCAAGATTTTTAAAAAATTATGAAAATGGTGGCATTAATTTACATTTTTTGCAAATCTCTTAATGGAAGTCCACTAGAGAGCCAGATTTTTTTTTTTTAAGGCAAAATGCAGGCAGAAATGAAGATAAGCAAGCCAGCAAAGGAAGAAAGAAAAGGAAGCAACATTTTTTATTCTATTTAGTTCTCCATCTCGCTTGTTTCCCTGACCCTGGGACACAAGCTAGGCTTCTTGGGATGTATGTGAACTGCAGTCAGCTGGAGGCTGCAGACCTAACTGCTACTCCACCGGAGTTCATTGTAGAGTCTCTTATTTGCTCCTCCAGCTAATCTGTTGGATATATTATTTTGTTTGAGGTATATATCAGGTCAGAAAACTAGACCCTCAGGTCCAAATCCAGTCTTATGACTGCTTTTGTAGATCCCACAGATTTATTTCTCTTTAAAAAAAAAAAAAATCAAAAGAAGAGCAGCATTTATGAAAAATGGAAATTACATGAAATTCTAATTCTATTGTCCAAAGATAAAAACTATATTGTAACACAGTCATGCTTAGTCCTTTATGAATTGTCTCTAACTGCCTCTACATTGAAGCTGCCGAGTTCAGTGGTTACAGAGACTCTGCGTAGCCTGCAAACCTCACATATTTACTCTGTGTAAAGGGTGCCCGTCCCGGAAGTACATAAAGACAGTCTGGCCCTCCAAAAAGGGAAAGACTATTTTCAGATAATAATATTCTTTGGTACAACACCAAAACTCAGCAAATAGTGTTTTTAAAGGTTAATTGCAGCATGAAAACTGAAACCGTATGAGTCAATTATTTGTACCATTACATTAAAATCCATAGGTCTCTCTTGCTTTTTTTTTCTTCTCATCATTGTACATTGATTATTTCTAAACTATTAGTTCATTAAGTTGCATATATCTTTCAGATGTTGGGACATTTTATTATAAGATATCAAAAGCATTTTTTAAATATTACAACCTATCTCATCAAAGAAATCTTTCAGACCTAGGAAGCTGTTGAGCTTGTGGACATGGGTACATGTTTTCCAAAATTAATAATTGTAATAATTTTACTTGAAAACTTGAGGTATAAAGAAAGCAGTTGTGTTCCTTCACTTAATTCATTTTTGAAAACATGCCTGCCTAAAGTCATCTGAATAATTAGTTTATCAGCTGTTCTTTCAAGGAAAATGGTGTTCTGTGAGAAAAATGACCTGTTCAGCTGACAGCTGAATCACATAAGTACTTTTCCTTGAGTCAACCATTGTGTTCTGATATGGAGCAGAAGTGTTTTAGACATGCTTCCCATGTTGGCACAAAGAGTATTTGAAAGATGTGTTTTCTGAACAGAGATTTAATCAAAACATTTTTGCTGCTTAATAGTGAACATTCTTCAGTGCAATTGCCCTGAATACTTCTTTGCTTTTATTTTTACTGGAATGTGGGGGTGCAGAGTGCAATGACTAATAGTATATTGGGGTGGGGAGGTTGAATCTTTGATTTGAATTTGAAATTTTTTAATTTGAATTTTGATTGAATCGTGCTAATAAGCCAGCAGTTTTAGCCATCATTGATTTTGCACCATAAATTCACATGCCAACATAGAAACAAAGCACTGTTATTATTACAGAAGTCATTTGGACCTTTTCAGGCCCCCTAAAAGTGTTAGAGCTCCCAGGAGTTCAAAGTTTGGGAATGGCTACTCTAGGAAAATAACTATTGGAAAATTGTGAGGTATAATTATTTGGGTGAGTAACATTTCAGTTCTCAGCCTCCAAAAGCTGATCCCACTGCAACTTTGTACCAGTGAATCAGCGAGTCCCAGAATCTATTCCAAATCATGCTCTGAAGTGGGGCTTGGGTAGAGTCTGGCCCTACATTTGTAGGTAGAAGTCATCATAAGAATGGAAGTTTAGAAAGCTAAACCAGGTACCCAGTTTGCCCAAACATGACATTTGAAACTTATGTAGTATAGTCAGGCTTTAAATAGGTTCTTTTGAAAATTAATCATCCACTGGCTGGTGCTATTTTAATTAATTTTTCTTTCTTTTTAATCCCAGTTTTGGGGGATCTCTTCTTCAATCACCAACCTTTTTTTCAGAGTTTTCACATTCAGTAAACTGTCAAATTCATAGCTCTTCTTCTTTAACTTCCTTTCCCCTTGTTATCATTGGGGAATAGTTCATAATTTTTGTTTCTGTCAAAAAACACAAGCTCTCCCACTGAGGAATTTGCTGCTCCTGTTTATTGTAAATATTTTTAAATTAATTTTTCTCTAAATGCTTCCAGTTAAAAGATCTTCATAGAATATTCTCTGAAACCTTTGTACCTCTTATTATTCTATACCGCTTTAACATTTAATTTTCTAAAGGAATAGGATTAAGAAATAGCAATAGTGCTGATCTTAGAAATCAAAAATTTATCAAACTGTGACTGAAGTTTGAACTGCAGTGTGATTTGACTATAAAGAAGTAATGTCAGGGTAAGCAAAAAGGGGATGTGTTTTAAGATACTCATGTAACATCATAGAGTGAAGAAGAATTTTTTTAAAAAAATCAATACTTTTGGTTGTGGGAAAATAAAAATTTAAATGTACAAAAACAACTCATTCAGTAAATATTTGAGCATCTAGTATGTATTAAGTCATGTGGTAGGCATTAAAATGTGAAGGATTTACTTATGAATAGATTGAAAGATTAAAACCTACACATTGCTAAGTTATTATGGTTACTGTCTAGGCATCTGAAGTATAGTATTAACATTTAAAGGCAAATGTTTTTGTTTCTGATGGAGAAACTTGGATGCTGTTTCTTCAACTTGCCCATGGTCAAACAGATAGTGACAGATACTAGAATCATAATTTTTATACAGATCCTATACTCCCTTTTAATTTGACAGTTAACATGATGTTCAGACTGGAATTATATACAAAGCTATGTAAAACTTTGGAATATTGGAGTTAGAATTTAGTTACTATTAAAATTCCATTTTTAAATTGTAATTTAAGAGCCAGTTTCAAATCAGGCTTAATAATCAAATGTAGAATGTAATATCACATTAAAACTTTAAAAACTACTTTGAAATTATGCCATGGATTTGTAGTCTGTTGGTGCCAATGAGCCTAATGAGTAAGTTTGCTGAGAATGGGCTCATTAACTGCCTTTCGCCTTTGCTGGGACTCTCCCTCTTTTGCTTTCTGCTTTGCAAATATATGATGCTTGCTTTTACCAAGGGAGACTCACAGAGAAAAGATGAATTAGTATAAATCGACAGTCCTAGTGTCTGTTCCTGTGCAGTAAAGGATTGTACTTGATTTTTTTTTAAGTTTTGTGTTTGGGAAAAACTTAAGCAAAGTTTATTTGTTCTAGGACATTTTAAATCTTTGATAAACAGATATACATGGAGATCCTGTGATAGGGAATTATAATATCCCTAAATTTATTTGAACAGAACATCTAATGTGAAAACACCTTACTAATTCCATGAAATACACTTTGGAACTAGAACAAATCCATCCCTATTATCAGAAAATGATTCATGTGCCTTTTTGTATTATTATGAATAGCATTCTTTTTTCTACTTATGCCTAACGAGATTTTATTTTCATGGAGAGCAGTGGTTTTAGTAGACAATAAGTAGCTGAAATAAGTATTATTAGAATGTTTATTTTGGGAACACAAGGAAATTCAGATAATAATTTATAATTAGTAAAATCCTTGTTTTTTTTAATAAGTAAACATTCCTAAACTAAAATATATTGCTTTTAGAGAATTTTTCTTTTTTTAATTGCAGATGTTGGGGATCAGCCAAGTGAGGTAGGTTATTCAGGCTCTCCTGCAGAAGCACCTCCAAGCAAGTCACCATCAATGCCGTCACTAAACCAGACATGGCCCGAGCTGAATCAGAGCAGTGAGGTTAGCAAAGCTTCCCTTTTCTTTCATTAATGTTAACGTTTTCTAAGGTAAGAAGTTCCAAACAGAATAATTTCAGCATCTAGCTCTTTAATAGCATGCATGCATAGTTGAGAGAACATAACAATTACCACTGTGATAGTATAATTAATTATGTGACTGAAGTTTTCAGAGTACTTTTCGTATCTATGCTATCATTTGTTTTCTACCACTCATTCCTACTAAAACTGTGTGCCTTAGGGCAGATGCATTAGGTTAATAGTTCAAAGGTTGACCATCTTAGCTAGGAATATCCCATAACCAGTGAGAGACAATAGCTAAGAATTTAGCACAAGTCCTTTGACCTTTAGTCAACTGCCATATCCACTGTGTCGTACAGCTTCTCATTCCTAAAATCAAGGTGTATGGTATTTGGAGTTTAGCAGTAAGAAGTCAGTAATTCAGCTTCCACAGGAAACGTATTTCTAATAATTTAGTTTTATTCTTTACGAAGTGGAATGACTTACAGCTTACTAAAGATGTCCTATAAGACCAAGCACAGCATGTAAAACAGAAGGAGACAAATGCACAGCTCCTCTCCTTTACTTTGGAACTGCATTATATAAAACAATAAAAGCAGGGCCATTCTGATTAGAACAAGGGAAGAGGGGCGCACTCCTGTGGCTCAGCGGTTAAAGTGCATGCCACATAAAGCCCAAGAGCCTCTGGTGGAGACTTGGATTGGGCCACAGGAATGGGGGTAGGGCAGGAAGAATAAGGGAAGGGGTCCTGAGCCTAGACTCCTCAAAGTATCCCATGAGGCTGCTCTGTTAACCTGAGTTCTCTGTAGAACTTCACATGAAAAACTCCTGCTGTCACCTGTTAATGCATTCTTTATGAACAAGTTAATTTCTTCCCTTACTTATTTTGTATACTTTCAAGCCATGCTGCAAATATAAAAGTTTGTTGACTTTCTAAGAAAAATTCTAACCCGCTGTGCTTTCCATGCATTTTAAAGCCAGAAAAGTGCTGGACTAAAGAAATACTAGTTAATTTTGAACAGTTGAAAAGCATAGAAGTAACTGAAAAGTTTAAAATACTTGCTGCTGCTTTATGACAATCACAGATACCTGTGTCTGAGACATTATGACATTATCATATAATCCATCATACCATATGTGTGAAGCCATTTATATAAATTTATATAGAGGAGGGAAGTAAGCCTTAAAAGAATTTATTTATAGAGAGGCTTTATAGAGAGTAGATTGGTGTTCTTGAAACCGCTATTTTTGCTTGTTTTATTCATTTCTTTTTTAAAAAATAATGGCAGGTTTGAAATATTTTTATTCTACTGTTATCAGTTTGTAAATAAAAACTTTTTCTAAAGCATCTCAGTTTTAAAACTGATGTTCATTTAACATAAAATGATATGTGCTCATTAAGGACTAAGAATGGAAGTCCCTTCCAAGTTCAAATTTCAGTAGTTGCATTTTCCCTTCTTAAATATTCCTAGCAAGTTTTATTTTGTAGTATGTGATAATAAAGTCATAAATGTCTTAATTTTTACTGTATTTAAAAATAAAAATATTAATAAAACTGGCATTGATTTAAGCCATTTTGATATTTCTAAAAATATCTATTATGTGGAGTTTGTGTTTTAATTTTCTTCCACAAAATAGTAATATTATTTCAACAAATACTCAGCACCTGCAGTTATGGATAAAGCACTCTAAGGATTAACACCAATAACATTAATGGTAGCAGTAGTAATAATCCCTAGATTTAATGACCATTTTTGATGTGTCAGTTCTGTACAAGAAGCTCCTTATATATGCTTAAAGTCTCACAACAGCCCTAAGACATAGGTACTGTTAGTGTAAATTGCAGGTGGTGAAGCTGAAGCACAGAGTGAAATAGCTTGTCCAAGGTTATATAACATAGCGATGATCCCAGAAAGTAATCTGCTGCGGGAGCCTTTGCTTTTAACCGTTACGCGGAAGTTGTCAAGATAAGAAGGTGTGTCTGCTATCCAGAAGTTTACACGCAGTCTCGTGACAGTCTTGTGACGTAAAGTTTCATGCCACTAAATAGATAAATAGCTTCTTTTTTTTGGAAAAATATCTACATTTAAATTTTTCTCCACAGTTAGTTAGGATTTAAAAACTGTACTCATGCAGCAATAATTATTGAAGAAACTTAATTACATTAGCAAATATTGGAAAGACACTTCCCTGAAGTTATATTCTATGATGAAATGAATTATTTTGTACTTTCTTCAGTCAAAAAACACTTTAAATGCATTTAGATAATATATCTTACTTTCTATTATTTTAAAACTGTTCGGCAGGGAAAACTGGTTAACAGTTAACCATTTTTGTTCATAATTTTTATATGTTCCTTTGCTAATATTTAATTTCTTCATATCTTCTCAAATTGAATATTGCTATTTTAAAGAGTAAATTGAACTTTGAAGCATAAAAATGTACATTTTTCCATACTGAATTATAAAAGGGGGATTTTGGTTAATGGGACAGGTGTGTCTGTGTGTAAAAACATTTGTGTGTATTTATTGTATATGTGTAGATGTTTTTTTCCCTCTTCAGAGGATAACTGATAATTCATAAGAATCTAATTTTAATACAATTTTATATAAAAATTCTATGCTTTTTATTACAAAGATCTACAACAAAACAGATGGAATTTACTAAAATTAATATTGACTTACCACTCCACCTATTTTAAGAGGCATGATATATGTGTACCTCTTTTAGAAGAGTAGTATTTCATATCAAAATATATTCTCTATAAATAACACATACTCAGATGCTTGATTTGCTCTCATTGTGGCCGCATTCTGGTTTTTCTAGCATGGGGTGGGAGGTGGGTGCCTGGTTGGCAGTTCTGTCTTGTGGTCTGGCATGGCCCTGTCTGTAGTGCTGATTGCAGGGGTTGACTTGCTACAAATTGACATAAGCTCAAACTTGTATTAATTCCAGAATTCTTTGCATTTTATTTCAAATTATATTTTATTAAATAGCTATGCATATGTATAAAATATGTGCACGTACATAGTAGAATCATCTTTCAGGGGTCGCACTGGCAAGTCACACTGACTTGCTTTGTTTTGACCAAAACTGTGTTGCTCAAGATTTATTAGCATTCCCCACCAATACATTCACATTTGAGTTTTAAAAGAAGTTGAAGTTATTATTTCTCTAGTCACGACAAGCTCTTTTTACATTTTTATTTTGTCACCATTTGTGTCACTTAGACTACGTTCCTATATTGTATTTTGAGTTTTAATTCTGTAAGACTTCAAATCTCTTCCATAGAGATTGCAATAAATTACCATACATCTGATTGTGAATCTACTCACCTTACATGACAAGATGACCCAGCATAGATAAGTGTAAAATGTTTGTGGAAAAACAGAAATTACAGAATTTGATCAGGCCTGTGAAACCCAACTTGCAGTGCAACCTCTGAATGACTTTGCTAAATCTTCTCCAGTGACCTTTTACTCCATCTTTCTCATCATGCTGACTTGTCTCTCCTCTGTCTGTTCAGCAGTGGGAGACATTTAGTGAACGCTCTTCAAGCTCACAAACTCTGACCCAATTTGATTCTAACATTGCACCAGCTGATCCTGTAAGTCAATCACTTAGCTTGCTTGTTTGAAATTAATTTTATTAACCCAAATTTCCATTCATTATGGTTTTTAGCTGATATGCATGATTCAGTGGAGTGCTTAGATAGAAATGGTGGCAGGCTTTTCAATTTTTGTGTGCTTAATGGTGGAAAGAATATTTTTTTACCATTCTCTGTATTTTCTAATTATTTTGGTGAGAAAACTGTGTGTTTTGATAATCTGGTACATGTGTCTAAAGAAGCATTTTGTGAGAGTTGATTTAGTTGACCTTATTTTCATTTGCTTAATTAAGTGTATGTTTTATTAAACATATACTAATTATTTAGTGTAGTAGCACTTAGTAAATAATGTTTTATTTGTATGCTTACACATTGTGTAGTATGTACTGTGCATGTAGATAGGCAATGTCATATTTTAATAGTCCGGATGGTACAGCTTTGATTCATCAGTGTTGAGTTCTGTTAAAGAGAACGAAGTTCAGTGAAAGAGTAGAGCTGTTGGTCCGATTCCTGTTGTGCAAAGGGGCTCTGTCTTGTCTTCCTGTGGTTCTTTGTGTTGCTTTGAAAATGCTACAAAGTTCACATCCTGATTTAAAAATAAATTCTATTCCCATGAAATTAATTTCATTTATCTTCTACCTGTCTCTCAAGTTACTTGAAAACTTTCAACCTTAGCTGTAAATCATTTTTCTCACTGTTTACTCCCACTTTTTCTTTTACTTATTTTTTCTTTTAAAAAGGACATGCTAGTAAAGCACCTTTCAAAAAGAAAAGAGCAAGTAAGTAGGAAGGGAAAAAAAAAATGGGTAAAGGTAGGATCTTTTAAAAGTTGAGTGGAAAGATGCAGAGAAATTGCTACTAGGCATTCTTTTTATGTTTCTGATCAAAGACAGCCAGCATTTGTTAATGAAGTAAAATTAATAAAGTGTTATTTAATGTGGTTTGCTTGTCTTGAACAGTTTATATTAGTGGATCTTTGATGTGTTTTACAATTTTAAAGAACATATCTATTTGAAATATAGAGGATTCTGTTATATTGAATTCAAATATTTTAGAAGAACATTTAAGTTTTATTTGTAGTCTATTAAATTATTCAAGGACTAATTAATATGTAGCTTCTCTGTGTCTTTTGCTTTCTCTTGGTGCTTTGAGGGCATTAATCTTTTATTTTAATATCTGAAAAATGGATGAGAAATAAGAAGGCAACACTTAAAATGTTTGCTGCTTATTAGCTATAATTAGGGTCTCTTGGGAAGTGACAGATGCTGTTAGCTAAAAGAAAGTTTAACTTAGCTCTGAATTTCATTTCTCCATATTCTTATTTTCTAGATAGAGTCAAGTTCATTTTATTTGAAGTCCCTAATAAAAGTACTTTATTGGGAAATAGTACTTGATGTAGCAATAAATAAATTTCTTCTAGCTCTTAAGAGGGAGTGAAAGTAATCATAGTGTTGTGATTCTTTGTTAGGCCAGGAAAAAACATGATACATAAAAGCCTAGAATTTAGAAGCAAAGTGAATGGACTCATGACTAGCAGGAAATTGTAGAGAAATAATTGACTTAATGGTGTCCTCGTAACTTTTTGGAAATAATATCCAAATATATTAATTCCAGCTTTACTGTTCAAAATTATATGGCTCAGTGCTTTCTTTTGTTATCTCCAATGTGGCGGGAGGATCTAGGAAAATAAAAATTGACATTTTAAACTTTAATTTAGACCTCTTATCCCCGAAGTTTGATAAATTTGATAGTCTTAAGTGTTTATAATTTGATATCTGAAATATCTTCCTTTTTTAATGATGGAAAACTTAAATCTAAACTTTGTTCCTCCACTAGTCACCTCAGTTCAGTTTTCAATTCGGAAACTGCACTGATCTCACTGAGGGTCTGAGTTTTTTAACTTTAGTAGTTACCTAACACACATTTCCTTTCTAAAGAATACAGCCTATGTCAAAATCATAAATGACCTTCTGAAAGTTTATATCAGTAAGAATTATAAGTAAAATAAGTTTCATTCAAAGAGAATCACCAGGGAGAAAAAACCATTACAGTTCTAGTTTGAATTTAACATACCTAACAATGCTAGAAATATTTAATGGAATTTTTTTTTTAAGAAAGAAGCTTTGTTTTTTGAAAGAAAGCTGCAAGCAGGAATGAATGCATTAATAGCAGGAAGGAAGAGGGAGGAGGAAAAAGCACTTTTTTAAAAATTTGGTTGTTTAGGCTGGGAGGGTATGTGTATGCTAGACCAGCGATCTGAACTAATGTCAGAGACACCCAAAGCTAACAGAAGATCCATGATAAGACTCAGAGAGAAAGAGCTAGCTGGCATCAGTGTGAAAGACTTGACAGGATCAAGAGAAAGAATGATGATTAGTTCCTGAACTAAGTTTGTGACACAGAATAGAAAGTAGAAGTGCTAAATTATACAAAATCGGGTACTCAAACATGGTACAAATGTTTCACATGTGATTGAGAATGGGTTTCCTAAAGGCTTTTTAGGTGATTGAATAGATTGAACAAGGTGTACAGAGCTTGCCAGTCAGTCTTTATACATTTTTCTCATTTTTTAAATTTTGGGAACACCAGTTTGGAGCAGAGAAAGTGTTGCTTTGACATCTTGTGGCTCAGGTCTCAAGGCTTAGAGGCATAGCTCTTCATTTGCATTTTGAAAAGCTTAGTGAAATGTGATGTCCTGTTGCACATCAGTCACAAATGGAGCTTCTGGTTTGAGTCTAGCCCTGATCATCTTTGTGAAATGCATCAAGGAATTGCTTTGTTGGGCCAGCCGCAGAATCCACCGCAACTAGAGCTATTGCTGGCTCATAGTATGACGAAAGTGTACTATAGGAAATTGACCCCTTAGTACAGGATCTTAGGTAAATTATTTGGAGAATGAATAGAAAATTTATGACTTTTCTTTCTTGGAGTTCTGCTGGCTTCCATTAATTGTTCTAGAAATATGTGAAAGGGCCATTTTATAACTATTAAAAGTTTTATTAATCTGTTTTTATATATACAGAATATTAGATAATATTAAGAGTTAAAGCATCTAATAAGCCTTCCTTGTTTTTTCCTAGTTCGTTTTATACTTGGATTAAAAATTTATTGTCTCATGAACTGTCATTTCTTTTTTGATCCTACATTATTATATTGTTAAATTCTGATTCTCAAATTATTTCTGATATTAAAATTATACATTAAGAAAAGAGTAGTTATTTAAAAGCTACATTTTGTAAATATAAACAAAATTTTAAGTATATTGTTATAGATATCTTCCTGTGAGTGACTCATTATGATGTTAGAAATCTAATTTATATCCATCTATATAATTTTAGCCATCTATAATATTTATAACAAATTTTAGAATTGTAGGCGAAATATTAATCCAGGTTGATTAGATAATACTGGAACCTTGTCCAGAATCTCAGTGATTCAGGAAATTACTATGAATGGATTTATCATACAATTTCAATAAAGAATTTACTTGTTATAATTGAATTTGGACATTTATGAGAATAAACCAAGAAGACCTCTCAAACAAGGTGATGGTATGCTGAAACTTAATTTTCTATAGTCAGGGGTGGTGGTACTCAATACTGTCACCAAAACTTACGTGATTTAATCTGAAAGGTCATTATCATCACACTAAATTATAAACTTAACTCATTATTAGATATTCAGAGTTTAAGGATTTGAGTTCATTGTTTATCAGTAGCACATAAAAATCTGAACTGATTTCTTATAGGATGAGCTGAGCTGCCTTAGCCATGCTTTTCAATTGGTCTTTTCCTATTTTTGCCAAAAGCTTGATTCCATTCTGGTTTTTCCTCTGGGTCTGTCAACTCCCAGGGTCAGGCCTGCCTGGTACTCAGGTGCATCATTCTCTTTGGCTTCCCTTTTTTGAGAGGCTACTATTTGTCTTCATTCTCTCTTTCTTTTTTTCTTTTCCAAAGTCTATATTCTACCAATTCCTTTATTCCTCTCTCTAGACTTAACCACATTTGTGAAATTTAAGAATATCATATGTATTACAGTCACAGCAAAGGTTTAAGCAAAGTGTTAGTGTTAAAGTAGGAGTTTGACTTATACCTCTTAAAAAATGGAATTCTTTGTGGAACTTTTTTGCTGATTTTTAAATAACTATAGTATTAATTTATAGAAAGCATGTATCATACTGTTATAACAAGCCTCACATTAATTTTGTTTTATATATAAAAGGAACAGTGTCAGATTTTCTCAAGCAGCTTAATGGTAATGAGTTGTCTTTGGATTCTCATGAACTCGTTCACTTTAACCTGGAATGTTCCAATTTATGATTTCATAAGATCATTCATACTTTACTTTTGAATATTGTCTTAAACCATATTTTTATAAGATCATTAGCCACAAATATTTAATTATTCAAATTTTTGAATACTTTATAAAATAGATGCTAGGCATGTATAGTAAACGCTTTTTTAATGTAAGTCTAGAACTTTGAAAAAATTGATTTTCATGCTGCCTTAGTGTGAATGAGAAAAATCTGTGCACCAGTTAAAGTGTTGTTAGTTTTGATGATTTTATGGTGTTGGCTTGTACTTAATTCAAATTCTGTATTTCCTACCATTGTGTCTAGGATACTGCTATTGTTCATCCAGTTCCTATTCGCATGACTCCAAGCAAGATCCACATGCAGGAAATGGAACTGAAAAGAACCAGCAGTGGTAAGGCATTGTTACCGGATGTAGTTTAGCTTAGCATCAAACCAGAACACACAAGTAATTATTCTGTCAGGGTCAGATTTATGTTGTATTCGCATATTTTTAGCATATTACTTTCTGTAAATATACATATATGTATAATTTATAAGGTTTTTAAATCTATTATAATTATAAATGGCCTTTTCATTATAAATCTTTTCTATTACGGCATAAAAAATTCTATATAATATCTTTACATTTGTTTTTATTAAAAATATTTTTTTTTCATTATATTCCATGGATTTACCTGCTGCTAAATGGGATTAGTAAATGAAGTTTTATTTGTGCTCTGAGGTTTATGAACTTATTAATTCACAAACTTATAGCTTGATTTTTTTGTATTCTTTCCTAGATCATACTAATCCCACTAGCCCATTACTTGTGAAAACTTCTGACCTTTCAGAAGAAAATAAGATAAATTCATCAGTGAAATTTGCTTCTGGAAATACTGCAGGTAAGTGAAAAATACCATTACTATTCCATCTGAAGTTTATTAAGTCTGAATTTAGAATTTGAATAAAACAAATGTGTAGCCATTTAATATTCTCTTTATTGAATATAATAAAAAATAGTGAGCTCTTTTAAACATCCTGCTGTTTATTTGAATAAGTAGTTGCCCAACGTCACTGTCACCTGAACCTACTTGAAGAGAGGCCGCCTCTTTGCTGTCCTTCTCAGGCAGATTTAGGCCATGGACTCTTTCCCACTAGCTCCTTTGTTTCTCTCATAAGAAATTATGTACCTAGTCATTCATTCAGCTAATGTTAATTAAATACTATGTGCCAGGTTCTGTTCTAGACACTAGGAATTCAGCAGAAAATGAAACAGGGAAAAAGAAAAGGGAAAAGAAAAAAAACTTCCCTTTTGGAACTTACATTCTGTAGGGGCAATAAGAGAAAAAAGAAGGAAAAAGGTAATTTATGTCTTAGAAAGATAGTTAACACCCTGGTAGTTAAAAATAAAGCTGGGAAAGGGGAGTAGGAGTGATATTTTAAATAAAGAGGTCATAGAAAATCTTACCAAAAGATGAGTTAAAACCTGAAGGTAATGAGGGATTTGGTTGTGTGAATATTTAAAGGAAAAAGATTTAAGGCACAGGAACAGCGAATGTTAAGGCCTAATTTAAGAAACTTGCCTTAACTTTATTGGGAACAGCAAGGAAATAGATGGAATAGATAGAATAGTTGAGAAGCAGTATAAGACGGACTTTTACTGGGGAAGATATAAAGCAATTAGAAGGTTTTGACTGGAGAAGTGATTTAGTTGAACTTCCTTCTCTCACCTTACCATGGTCCTGCATCTCAAATCTTTGTCCTTGGGCTTTACATGGCCTGCACGTTAGTAACTGAGCCATACAGGTGCTCCTGACCTTTCATCACAAGATTACTCAGCCTGCTGTTTTGGTGATAGATCAGAAGGCAAAGTAGAAACAGGAAAAGACCATTTAGGAGACAGGTATAGTAATACAGGCGAGAGAAGATAATAGCTTGGTCTTGGTTGTTAGCAGAGGAAGTGATGAGAAGGGGTCAGATTCTGGCAATTTTTTCTAAGGAAGACCTCGGGATTTTCTTAATATAGGATAGAAAGAGAGGAATCAAGATTTGGCCAGAACAACTGAATTTTAGAAAATATGATAAGAATAATTTTGTGGGGGAAGAATAGGCGTTCAGTTTTGGACATCTTCAGTTTGAGATCCCTGTTAGAGCTTTGAAATGAAAATTTGTTAGTTTTAGCATCATTATTGTACCATTAAATAATGCAGTGATTTAATAAGATAAAGGAAAATGATTCATGTGTAAATGGAATTAAACCAAAGAACCAGTCCCTTCAATTTATAATTCCTGAAAGTATATAGTAGTAGGATTCCTTCGTATTGTCCCTAGAGGTGTGCCTTAGGAAAGTAGCTGTTTGGTCAGCCACTTTGAGCTGTCACAGTCCACATACATCCCAAGGACCCATTTTGCATCCCAGGGCCAGTGGAGACAACCAAGATGAACAACTAAATAAAATACTTCTTCCTCTATCTTCCTGCCTACCTGTCTCTGCTTACCTTCATTTCTGCCTGTACCTTTTCTTTGACAAAAAATTATCCCTCGTGTTTCTGTTTAAAAATTTTTTATTGTGTCACAACCATTATCTACTTCTGGGATTCTCTACTCCTTCAAAAGACTTTGAGGAAATTATATTTTCATAAGAGAGGAATAGAGAATTTCTGGCTAATTTCATAAATGTCATTGTCAAGCTTTTTATTTTTCACATTGAATTTTAAATTAGTTCTTTTATAATGTTTCTAATTAGTTCTTTAAAATGACTTTTTGCAAAAGTTATTCATACTTACTGTAGAAATAAAAATAAGAAATAATTGTAGTTTTATTGTCAACCTTTTCTCATTCTGTGCATGTTATATTGATATAAAATTAAATTGTAATATTTATGCCACTTTATAACCTAACCATGTCACTTATTTTTAATATTTGTCATTAAGCTTTAACTTTTCTGTATTATAGGTTGTTTTGTCTACATAGTATTTTGTATAAGTATGCCATTTGTTTGATTTACGTTCAGTTTTTTACATTGGTAACACTGGAGATGAGCTTTTAGCTGATCTCTGAGTGTCTCTGAATTGAAATAGTGATTAAGTTATATTTGTTTGGGGTAGGTGGGGGAAAATAAGGAAGTGATTATTATTGAAGAGTATATATCCCATTTATCAGCAGATGGCTACAGTAGCTCAGACTCTTTTACTTCGGATCCAGAACAGATTGGGAACAGCGTAACTCGTCAAAGGTCAGTATTTCTGTCAATAAAAAGATTATTAAAATATCTTGTTGCATTTTGATATGTAAAATGACGAAAAGCCAAACAGATTCCTTTTCTCTGTTGTTGAGTCCTTCAGTTCTAAAAGGCTGTTAGGTTACTTACTGACTTATTTAAAAAGAAATTTTGATTCTTTGCAACTTTAATAGGAAAACAAAGGAACCCTTATTGTCTTTTATGGTATTCTGTGGAAAATTTAAAAACTTTATAACTTCTTGGTGGGAGCAATTCAATGCAGTCCTTTTAGTAAATAAGCAGTGAGAATCTTTCAATAATAAATGTACAGATTTTCTTGTATAGCCTTCTGGTAAGTACCAAGTAAATTCTGTTTAAAAATACCATCCAGAAGCACAGCCCAGGCTTGAGCAGCCTACCCACCCTGAAGATCTACATTTCTTATAACCTTTCAGGCATAAACAAAAATGCTATACAATAGGGTGACGAGGGTGGCAAGGGATTTGTTTGCAAAAACATCCACTAAAAACTATGTGCAGCAAAGAAGCATCTTTCTTCACTCACTTTTTATACATGGTAAGTATCCTTTGCCACACATCTGAAGAATCTAGGAGACTAGTAGTAAAGAATCTTCAGAGAGCTTACAGACTCAGAAGGCTACTTCTTTACATAGTTCTTAAGTGTGTTTGAGTTCTCAGTCATCTTGGATTTCTGCTTTCTATCCCTACAAGTAAGGATCAGATGACAGCATCCACGATGCTATTCTTCTAGAATAGAGAGGAATTTGGTGGCAAAGAAGTGACTAGGGTGAGTCGAACATGAGTATAGTCACCTCTGACATGGATGACCTGTAATAAAACAAGAATGGGGTCTCAAATATTTGAACCAGATTCTACCTCAGCTTTCCCAAATTCCAAACTTTAAATTTGTTGAAAGCTAACCATATCTGAAAGTAGTTTTTCTACTTTGAAAACTCTTTTTCAGACTAATAGTACCTTTAGTGAATGGAAAAACTTATAATAGGTTTGTGATCTACCTTGACTGATGTTAATAACTAGCTTTTCAAATATTTTGAAATTTGTTAAATGTATAATTACACTTCTAAAAAATGAGTATTTGCTGCATTAAATAGCCACTTATTCAGTGCACTCTGAAACAGCATTATCTTTATTCATTAATACTTGCGTACAACTTGAGAAAATGTCACACTAATGCGGTATTTGCTGCTTAGCCAAGTTTGAATGGGGAAAAATAAATAAATAAATAAAAGGCTCCAATATCAGTAACATGGCCAATTGTAACAGGATAATTTTTGCAGGTCTCATTCAGGAACGTCGCCTGATAATACTGCGCCACCACCTCCCCCTCCCAGGCCACAACCCTCTCATTCTAGATCATCATCTTTAGATATGAACCGGACCTTCACCGTCACCACAGGTAGGGGTTAGAGAACCAAATATATATTACCATTGATTTTTAAGTTAATTAAAGATAAACACTTTATTTTCTCTTACGTATTTTTATATTTATCTGAAGAAAAAAATTTGAATTTAAAAGATATTAGATGAGAGATTTTTTGTTTAATTACTGTGAGTACAAATGATAAAAATAGGAATCTGAGCGATGCCATAGGAAATTTTAAAACAACGCTGTGGAAATATCAAGGAAAGGAATGTAATAAGTTTTAATTTAACTGACAAAGGAGACAGGAATTGTAACTTACTCCATGGTTTCCATTTTTATAGAACTGGTAATATTGATAATATGCTAAAGAGTTAAGACAGGAGGTAATACTGTTAGGTTTTGGACATTGAGTTTGAAATGATGAGGAAGAGGGGAAATAATCAACCCATTGCATTTGTGGGCTAAGAAAGATTGATCTATGATTTGATAATTATTTATGTAGAAACAGTGAACTGTTCAATGAAAAGTGAAAATTTGGAAGTCGTCTTTTTTAAAAGCCTAAAAAGCTGACAGAAACTCAGAAGAAAACCAAGAATGTAGTATTATGGAAAAAGAAGGAATGTGTCAAGAGTGACTCATGCAGTAGAACAAAGGAGATGAAGTCCAAGAAAAGGCCATGACATCTAGCTATCAGGTCACACATAGATGTTTTATAGAATAATGTATACCTTCCAATATATGGGTAACTAATTTATTGGCTAAGAAGCTAGGAGCATACAGTCTCTTCAATAAGTGGTTTTGGGAAAACTGGACAGTCAGATGCAAAATACTTGAACTCGACCACTATCTAACACCATACATAAAACTCATTCAAAATAAATTGAAGACTTAAATGTAAGACCAGAAACCATAAAATGCATAGAAGAAAACACAGGCAAAACATGTTGTTTCCCTTGACGCCAACACCAAGGGAAACAAAAGCCAAATAAACAAATGGAGTTCACATCCTACTTGCTTGAAAAGCCTCCGCACAGCCAGAGAAACGATCTTCAAAATGAAAAGGCACCTTGAATGGAAGAAGATATTTGCACATTGTACATCCAAGCAAAGGTTAATATTCAAATAAAACTCAACAATAAAAAATAAGCAATTCAGTTTAAAAATGGACAGAAGTTCTGAAAAAGATATACAGATGGCCAGCAGACACATGAAATATGTTCATAACCTCTTAATTTAGGGACATCAAATCAGAATAATAACGAACTTACCACCTTACACCTGTTAAAATGACTGTTGCCCAAAAGTCTGGAAACACCAAGTGTTAATGAGGATGGAGAGAAAAGGGAATATACTCCTTGGTGGAAGTATAAATTGGTGCAACCATTATGGAAAGCAGTCTGGTGATTGCTCAAAAAATTGAAAATAGGAATTTCAGATGTTTACCAAAATACCACAAAAATCCTAATTCAGAGAGGTATATATGCACCCCCATGTTTATTACAACGTAATTTGCAATAGCCAAGAGCTGGAAACAACCTAAATGCCCGTCAGTAGATGGCTAGATAAGCATGTGGTATATATACATAATAGAATACTACTCAGCTATAAAAATGATGAAATCCTGCTCTTTGCAACAATATGGATGAAACTAGAAGGCATTATGTTTAATATGTCAGAAGGAGAAAGACAAACATTGTATAAATTCACTCCTATGTTGTATATAGAGAAATCAGACTAATGAGCTAAATCAGACAAAAATAATCTAGTCTATAGAATCAAATGAGTAGTTACCAGGAGCAAAGGAGGAGAGGTGTGAGCAGTTGGATAAATGGAGTCAGTTTTATGGTGAAGGATAGAATTGGACTATTAGTGGTAAAATTAATGTATTATATGCACATGAGGATTTATGATGTACATCTTAAACCTATATAATGTTACTATGAATTGTTCAACAAAATTGTAAAACGTTATGTTGCCTTCCAGTGCTTCTCCAGCTTTTTTAGAAACTTTCATTTTCATTTTTTCATTTATTTCACAATGCTATATTCATTTTTAGGATATTGAAATTGTTCCTCAGTCTGTATTTCACACAGCACCTACCACCAAAGTTTCAGTGAGAAACAGTTATCATTTGATCACATTTATTCAGTCTGTCATTTCTCCTAGCACAGTAGTTACGCATTTTATAAAATGATTTGTATATTCACACAGGACAACAACAGGCTGCAGTTGTTGCCCAGCCTCCTGCAGTGCCTCCAAGGCCACAGCCCTCACAGGTATTTACCCCTTGATCTATTTGATTCTATTCTATTTAAGATTGGGAATTATCTAATTATCTTTCTTAATGAACATTTACTTCACGGAAGCTAAGTCTTGTTTTGGAAAATAAGAATTATATTGAGTTGTTATTTAGAAAGAAGCTTTCAAGGTATTAATGACTTGAAAAAAGAAGAATTTAGTGGCAAGAAGAATGGTTTAGGAGATATCCACTTATGTCCCGATCTAGCATGACTTAGTGTGGCCTCACTGCATGTCTGGATGTTTTTACTGCATCAATAAGAGAAATGTTAGATGACTTCTTTTCCCTACTAGGTCCAGTTTGTTTTGTTATGCACAAGGTTACTTTGTTCCAGGATAGAGACATTATAACTGTTCATTTTATGTGGCTGACTCACATTTACTTGTAAGTATTTTGTTGATTTTTCAGTTAGATTTCCATAATAAAGTAGAAGTTCTACAGTAGACATACAGGATCCACTGCTTTTGATTCAAAAGTTCAAGTTATGCCACTTCACTTGTAAGAAAAACTGACATTCCTTAGTACCTGTTTTCAATAACCAAAAGAAATCCAAAGAGATTTTCAATTTTACAACAAAAAGTGAAATCGCTTTCAGTGTGTGTTTTGCAGTGAGTCATTCTAGGGACAGCATGCACCACCCAGCTCATTCCCTGGCAACTATTTTATATAAACTGTGTATTTCTCATTATTCCTGCTGCATTTATTATTATCTGTTAGTGTTATTTTACATTTTATGTGTTATTTAGTAGGTTGTCTTTTGGATCTTTGAATGTTCAAACTTTTTTCCATATAAAAACAGTAATTGCTTCTCTTTACACCATTCTGGCTTACAGAAGTTTTAATCAGAATTCTCTATTTTTCAGATAGTTTGGGAAAACTGTATTTATAAAATGCTTTGACACAGGCTAACTAGCAATGTCAGGGATCACACTGAAAGGGTGCTGAGTATGGCATGCCCTTATGGAGTAGTAGGTCCGCTGCCTCACACACATTCTGCATACATCCCAAAGACTCAGGTGTGGGGCTGGGATGAAAAACCAAGATGAACAACTAAATAAAAAATAAAATGCAAAAAAAAAAAAAAGAAGAAAAAGGATAGGTAAAATGAAAGAATTTAAACAGAGACTTCATTTCTTGGGAGAGAGCATCCCAAAATAGAAGGGATTCATCCATACAACAATATGAGTTATGCATAACATACTCTTCAAGTAAAAATGAGTTCAGTTCAAGTTACAATAATAGAAAATGAAACTAATGGGGTGGGGAAGGGGTTGAGCATCTTGTAAATAATACTTAAAAAGGATAGAGTGTTTCTCATAGTAGATGAAGAATTTGTAAAGGGTGAATAGGGAAGAAACTTCTGATTCATTCTTGTAGTATCCAGTACTTCCTTTGTTATAACTTTTCAATTGGCTTTTAATCCTTGCTTACTTACCTCTTATTCTGCACTAGAGTGTCACCTTTATTAGGACATAGACCTTATTTGTTTGTACGCTGTTTTATCAGTGCAAAAGTAGATAGATACTCAGTAAAGATAATTTTAAAGATTTGAAGGATTACTCCAGTAGAAGAGTAAAGGGCAAGTTGAAGAGAAGTGTCCAAAGGTATTTGTGAGAATAGTTACAGCAATGGTTTTCATACTTTAAAAATATTCTTTTAAAAAGTACAGTGAAATATCTTTTAAAATAACTTTTTTAAAGAGTAAACTATTGTGCAGTATCCCAATTAAGAAAAAAATACATGTAAGTGGAGAATCAAAGTAGGGCCAGACACTCCACTCTCCTTAAATGTACTTTGTGATAAAAATTTTGTAAAGATAATCGGTTTTTTTGGATATTTATCTTAATATTTTTAGCCTCATAGCATTTCACCTAGTTTTTTAGAGCTAAATGTTACTCTAATCCGCCTCCCTGAATCTACAGATAATTAAACAGAACATTTCTTAATGGTTTCAGGGAAAAAGAAAGCCACTCTGTATCTCTGGTGTGTCAATGAAAGTATATGTTCCTCTCTTCTAAACTGTTGAATAGGCTCCTGGTCCCGTTGTGCATCGCCCAGTGGATGCCGATGGCCTAATTACTCACACTAGTACCTCACCTCAGCAGATACCAGAACAACCAAATTTTGCAGATTTCAGCCAATTTGAGGTATTTGCTGCATCAAATGTAAATGAAGAACAAGATGATGACACTGAGAAACATCCAGAGGTCTTACCGGTCAGTTTTCAAAGGCTTGTCTAATTTTCTTTTGAGAATCTCTTCCCACATCATGCTTATAATTCTCTGTGTAAATTGAGGAACCCCCTAAAAGAACATATATTAGAGGGAGTATCAGGAGTAAATATGGTACTGCTGCTCCATTTAGAGGGTTTGTATTCCTAAGGTAAGTGCTTCTCAGTTGTTTTGTTAGTTTTTTTTATTGTAATAATTTATCCTCTACATTAAAATAATTTCCGATGTAAGGTTCCCTATTTCTTAGATGTATTTCAACACACCATGCCACCACCAAATCACCAAGTGTTCTTCCCCGTAATCCAGTGGCCTCTGCCACCATTTGCCCCCACTCTCCATATTCCTTTTTGGTTGCCTCAGTTCTGTTGCAAATGTTTCACGGTTGGTATGTTTCCTCTGTTCCACTGTTTTGTCTGTTCACATTCCACCTATGAGTGAGATCATCTGGTATCTTACTTCTTTGTTTTACTTAGCATCATTTCCTGTAGCTCCATCCATGTTAATTCAAATGACAAGGTTTCATGTTGTGTCCCCCACTCTTATTGTGTTGCTGTCATTGTCTTTCATCAGGTCTAATAACACTTGCTTGATATATTTTAATGCTCCTTCATTTGGTCCACATCTGTTAATAAGCATTTTATCTTCCTGCTGGATTGATCCTTTAATCATTATATAGTGTCCGTCTGTCTTATTATGCTTTTTAGATGGAAGTCTGTTTTATCTGAGTATAACTGTACCTGCTCTTGTGGTTGCCATTGACTGTAGGGTTGTCTTTCAGCCATTGACTGAGCCTTTATCTCTTGGAAGAAGGTGGGTTTTCTGAATGTAACGGAAGTTTGGGTTATGCTTTTTAATCCATTCAGCCACTAGGTGTCATTTGGTGAATTCAGTTCATTAACATTTAGGGTGATTATTGATGCATAGTTGCCTAGTGTCATTTTATAATTTGTCTTTTCTGTGTTGGTCCAGTTGATGTGCCTTTTTTCTTCTTCTCTTCTTAGGTTGTATGGGTGCAGTTATATTTTGATTGACTTCACCTTTAGTTTTCTTCTCTGCTTTTTCCCTGGAATGTCTTTTCAGTCTACCTTGAAGTTAGCATTCACAGTTGTTTATTTCCTAAATTTATTTGAAAGCATATTAGTCTTACACCCATTCTAACTATGCTCGTTTTTGTTTTTTTCTCTTCCTCCTCACTTTTAATATTTGCCGTCTTACTGTTTTATGTGGGGTTTCTTGATTTATAGCGCATCCTTTAATATTTTTTTCCAAGCTGGTTTTCTGGTGATGAACTCCTGTAACTTTTGTTTGTCAGAAAAGCTTTTTATCTTTCCTTCAATTCTGAATGATAATCTACCATATGTACAGTAATCCACCCATCGTGGGAGTCACGTTCCAGAGACCCCCCCGCAATAGGCGAAAATCTGCCAAGTAGTGGCGTTATAATTTATTTTATTATTTATGTATATTTTAAGGCTTTATAAACCCTTCCCACACTCTTTTTAACCTTTCCCACACTCTTATATAAACACTTTCTACACTCTTAAACTTACGTAATTTTAACAACGAATGAAATTCTATCTGGGTACTCACTAGTGAAGTAGACATATACCGCAAAATACCACCATATAGCGAAAATTCCGCCATACAGAATTAGATATTTTTTTTAAAAAACCCGTGATTAGTGAACTGCAATACAGTGAGGGACAACTATAGTATCTTAGGTTGAAAATTCTTTTCTCTCTGCTCTTTTGAATATATTATGCCATTCCCTTCTGGCCTGTAGAGTTTCATTTGAGAAGTCCACTGACAATCTTATGGGGCTCCTCTGTATATGGCACATTTTCCTCTGACTGCTTTTAATAGTCTGTCTTTATCTTGTGTATTTGACATTTTGATAACAATGTGTCTAGGTGTATTTCTGTTTAGGTTTCTTTTATTAGAAACACTTAGAGCCTCCTAGATCTGGAAGCTTCCTTCATTCTTCATATTGGGGAAGTTCTCATCTGTTGTTTCTTCAGATATGATTTCTGCCCCCTTTTCTCTCTTCTGGGGCCCCTATGATGCTTATGTTGTTTCTTTTGATGTTATCCCAGAGGTTTCAAATGCTGTCTTCGATTCTTTGAATATTTTTATCTCTTTGCTGGTTTACTTGATTGAGTTCTTCTGTCCTGTCTTTCAGTTCGCTGGTTCTATTGGAAACTTCATCCATCCTATTGTTGAGTCTCTCTATTGAGTTCTTTAATTCAGCCATTGTATCTCTTACCTATTTGATGTCTTGTTTTAATTCTTCTCTTTGCTTCCTGACATCATTTACTGCCTCTACTGATTTCTGGATTGTTACCCTGAATTCCACTTCAGATAATTTACATACATCTGCTGTATTCAGATTTTCCCTTGGATTTTTTTTTTTTTTGGATCCATCATTTCATGTAATTTCTCTGTGCCTTTGCTCTATTCAGCATTCTGTTTTTATTTCTGAGGGTTCAGCTTCCCTGGAAACTCATTCCCAGTTGCATAGGTTTGACTTGCCCTGGATTGGCAATCAGGCTGCAGTTTCGCCTCTACCCACAAGGTGGTGCTATTCGGTAGCATTGAAGTTTGGTCCCCTATGGGACTGCCTTCTCACTGTAATCCTGGGGGTGGGGCATCTGATGGATGGGATATGCGGTGGGCAGGTTATCCGCTCGGTGGGCAGGCTATCTGCTCAGTGGACCCCAGCCAGGCTCTAGAGTGAAATGGTTTGGGAGGGGTTGGAGCTGGGACTTTCTGTGGCTGATTCTGGTTATGTTGTTACCCAGTACAATTTCACCACGTGCGCTCCAGCTCAGCTCCAGGTGCAGTGGCTCTCCTTTCACCCTCTCCCATGTCAGCCCTCCCTGTCTCTGTGTTTTAGCCCTGCTGGGCTTGCTTCTCGCTGCCTCCACGCTGGTCCCAACATCCCTAACCACCTCCCCTGGATCTGCCCCACTGCATAGCTGAATACTCCCAAGCTCCATCCCAAATCCAAACCTGCAGCTTAGCTGAGAACCTGCCAGGCATCCTCACTCACTGTTAGTCATTAGCTGTTTTGTCTCCAGCTGATGTGCCAGTTGTTTCTTATTGTTTTTCTAGGAAAATAGGTGATTTTTTAAATTCTTTTCAGTGTCTGTGGGGAGCGAAAGTGCCCCCTCTCATGGTCTCCATCCAGAAGTCGATCTTCAGTTGTTTTTTTAATTGACCTCAGACACTTGCTAGTATAATACTTAAGAAGAATCAGAATTTTAAAGAAGACACAAACACAACCATCTGATCCTGAATAAAACACTTCTCCAGGGGGTTGCAACTTAATGTTAAGCTTCTGATCTTGTGATTTGGTGAATATTTCCATGTGATAAGAGGCTTTGGTTACCATGGCTATGGTCAGTTTGTAGGAAAGAAAATTAGACTCTCAGACCTCAGGGGGCTAAAATTAAGAGACTCCAATTCTAGGAGGAAGAACTTCTCTAGGGATCCCTGACCTCACTAAGGAACTGGAGGAACCAGAGGAATTCTAAAACCTCTTATTGTCTCAACCCATCAGCCTCACTGACAGTTTTTTTAAAAATCATGTTATGGATTATGACTTGAATAATTTTGATAAAGTTTTTATAAATTGGATCTGTGGAAAAATTTTAACTATTCCAAATCTGTAATGTTCTGCCTGGACCTGGGTTACTAACAGAATGGACTACATCTTCAAGAGGCCTGCGGGGAAGAAGTTCAGGTGTGCACAGTGTACTGATACTCACTAGTACTCACACACCTGATAGATGCATCTACTCCCTCAGCCTCAAGAACTTTCCTAGCAGTGCTGCAGCTGTGTTCTCAGCCCTCAAGATCTATTACCTTCCTCTTTGCCTTTAAATATTAGAGACTGGTCATTTTACTAGGTTTTCTCAAATTCTTTCTCATCTTCATCTCATTTCTTATTTGCAGAATGAATATTTCTTAACAGTCTATTCTGGTTTGTTACATATATATTTATGCATAATTATACAGTTCTTATATATATAATTAGTAATGAAAATATATTCAATTTTAGGCTGAAAAAGCTTCTGATCCTGCAAGTTCTCTTCGTGTTGCCAAAACAGATAATAAAATTGAAGAAAAGACAGCTGCTAGTGCTCCCGCCAATGTGGTATGCAAATATTGATCATCTTTTATAAATGAAGTTATATGAGATCATTTTAACTTTGTAAGATTTTAAAAATGACAAAAATCTTAGAATGTTAAGAGACCATATAAACTGTTTAATGCTTAACTGTACTATATTAACCTATCTCAGCAAGTTCTGCCTATTTAAAAACGATAGGAAATTATAGTCTATTATCTCTATTAGTACATGCCACGGGATCTCTAAATTTATGTGGTTATTATTCCATATAAAATAAGTAAAACTTTTTTATTGGTCAAATTCAGTTTCTTTCTATTGCAGTCTTAAATAAAATAGGGGAAAATTATCAACCCTCTAAGGTAAATTGTATATACTCTGCTCATTTTCATTAACTTATAGGAATAATTTATCCCCAACATTTTATTATGAAGAATTTTAAGCATACAGAAAAATTAGAAGAATTTTGCATTGTACCTTAATGAACCCTTGATTTTTACTGTGTTTCATTCTCCTTGCTTTATCTGTTATTCATCCTTATTTGTTTTATGCATTTCAAAATAAGAACACTTTCCCCTGGAGAGAAAAAAAAATGTTAATTTTTTTTCCTAGTGTCATCCAGACATTCCCATTAGTTATTAAAACAGCATATGTGATAGTGAATTTTTATTTTTGTCAACCCATAGAAACAAACATACTTGACAGTTGACTATTATTTCCTTTATTAACAGGTTATGTCATATTTGATTCCATTGGGGGCAGATTCATGGGTTTCAACAAAATGTCCATTTATCTTTTTTAAGAGTTAATTTTAAATCTGAGTGGTAGTTTTTTTTAAAGAATTACCTAACTTTCCAATTCATTGTGATAATTGTTTTATTCATTAAGGTGTGATATATCTTAGTAAATTTTTTTGAATAGATAACCCTATCGTAAAATGATGCATATTTCTGGGAGACTCCTTTTTTATTTATGGGCAAGTAAATATTTAACACCATATAATGTTTATATTAAAACAGTATAGTGTTGAGTAAGATTCAGACCTCAGGGAGCTTATGTTAACCTTTTTAAAAATTTTAAGTATATTCACAATTGTAATGAATTGTCAACTAGGAACGTCCTTCCCTATTGTAATTTAAATTAGTCTTTGTCACAAACATGTAAACTGTTAGGAGACTTGATTTAGTTTTCAGGAAGCTTAAAGATAGCAGATGATGTTGGCAAAGTGCTAACTAACTGTGAATACCTTTCAAGAAATAGTAATAATTAATGGAATTTTTGTCTTCTAGAGCAAAGGCACAACACCTCTTGCTCCACCACCTAAACCTGTCCGAAGAAGATTAAAATCAGAGGATGAATTAAGGCCAGAAGTTGATGAACATACACAAAAGACAGGTGTCTTAGCTGCAGTTCTTGCCTCACAGCCTTCTATTCCTAGGTAATCAAGCTATGCCTAAACATATTCAATTACTGGGAACAAAAATCATAGCAATGAAAAATTGTAAAACTGACAAATTGTGGTCAGACTAGTTGTTTAGATTTTTAAGTATTCTTCTCACTTTCACACCTTCTCACCCCCATCCCCATTAGCGTCAAGCTTCTATTTCAGTTCCAATTCCACTATGACACCCCATTGCAAACCCTGGAGCAGACTTTTGAAAAATTTACAGTGTGGAGTTAACAGCGGTAATTTTAACTATGATTATTGTAGACAAGGAATCAGCCAAATTCAGCCCATGACCTGTTTTTATAAGACCCATAAACTAAGAATGGCTTTTAAATTTTTGTGGAAGAGAGAAAGGAGGAGAAAAAGAGAAAAGAAAAAAAAAATTAAAAATTTTGCCTGCAAAACCTAAATTATTTACTACTTCCTGATCATTTACAGAAGAAGTTTGCCGATGCTTGCCTTAGATTAACTTAAATTCAGGAGGTTCTACAGAAAAATAACAAAAGCAATTTCAAAATAAGTAAACTTTAAGGCTTAGATATTTTTTCAGTGAGCATGCGAGGTTGGGCTAAGATGATAAGGTCATGGTTTTTTGCCCTCTTTATCTTCTCAGATCTGCTGGGAAAGATAAGAAAGCTATTCAGGCATCAATAAGACGCAATAAGGAAACCAACACAGTTTTGGCCAGATTGAATAGTGAATTGCAGCAACAATTAAAGGTAATAATAGTTTCTGAATCTTTATTTGGGAAGTTTCATCACAGCATTTAGGAGTTGAATGGAAACTTAGAGGTGATCCAGCAGTTCTTATGCTTTTAGAAAACTTTCCACAAGCAAGAGAAATATTTATCAAAAGATTTATATGCCTTTGAGTGTTTTTATATTAAAAGGGAATTTTATACTCAATTCTGACATACATTGCCTTGTTCTGCATTTCTGCATATATATGAGGCATCATTATTCTTGTAATGTTCCTTAAGTTTCATGTTGAAACCCAAAAGAATAAACGTCATGAGTTTAGTTACCTCCAAGATCACTTACATGGATCTCTATACTAAATTTAGGATGATCTGAATAGTTTATCCTTTTATTAATTTAGATTCTATTAAAGGGATTTCAAGAGGCTGAAAGAAGAAAAGGTGTAGGGGCAATGTAGATCATTTTGCATATGAAAAAGAAAATCCATTATATAAATGTAGTACCTTGTGGCCAGTATGTTCTCCTCTTCTGTGTCGTCTGTACTTGAAAGGAATGGGTTGGTTTTATTCTTACTTCTAGCCATGATTTCTTTGAATGCCTTCAAGCAAAAATTATACCCAGAATTAATCACAGTATTTTTAAGCAGTCATGTTTTATAAACCAGTGGTTCTCAAACCTTACTGTGTATACAAGTAATCTGTTGTCATGTTGAAATGTGAATTCTGATTCATAGGGAGTGGAACCTGAGAATTCTGCATTTCTAATAAGCTGTTAGGCAATGGAGATGCTGCTGGATTGTTGGCCCTGTTTTGAGTAGGAAGGCTGTAAACCACAAAGATGACAGGAAAAGTCCATAAAACCGTAAAATGAATTCAGGGTTCATTCCTGTATCATTCTATTCATATTCATCATCTAGCATTATCACATTGTCTTGGCATTATCTATGGCACCTTGGTCTCTCCTTATAAACTGAATTTATTGAAGATAAATTATAATTATTTTTATTTAGGGTGGCCATATAGTATATTATCTATACCGAGACACTTGGAGAGAAAAGAGGAAGGGGTATGTTAATATTTAGTCCAGGACATCAAAAGTCAACTAGAACTGTCCTAAGATAAACTTGTAGCTGTCTTGTCTCTATCCCTAAAACCTAGTATGATTGGTATTTAATAATTGTCTGTTCAGTGAATAATATTCTTGTATAACTCTTTGATTAAAGAAGATACTTTTCAAATTCAAATTCAGTAAGCTATCTGAAAACTGATTAAAATTAAGAGTGATTTAGAAAATTCTGATTGCAAAGTACATTTTATTATCCTGATTTTAGTAAGATTATATTTTCATATTAACTACAAATAAAGATTAACTATATTTCTACAAGTATCCTTTTAACATGAACAGTTGTGCCTTTGCCTTCTCAACAAATTTAAATTGTTTTCTTGAGGCAGAACTATTGTTAGGTATGCCTTTATTTTTATATACTTTGACTTGGCTTATATTCTTTGACTTTATATACTTTAACCTTGCTTTGCATCTCTTTTAGGATGTTCTTGAGGAGAGAATTTCCCTGGAAGTTCAACTGGAACAACTTCGACCATTTTCTCACCTCTAAGCCAATTGCCGTTAACTGTGAACATACCCATTTTTAAGCGTTTTGGTTTCAAAGCCAATTTGGAGACCCAAACATTAATAAGCTCACTGCTTAATTCAATATTAAATTTTATGATTCTGTTTTGCCCTATATGTTCACCATTGTATTTAAGTATCTTTTATTTTTTAATTTCAACAATAAAAGGGTCAGGATGACTTTTCCTGGAGGGTATATTGTGTTTGTTGGCACAGCCTACCCTTGCTATTCTGTAGCATTGAGAATACACAATAATTGGTTCATTATACTTATGTGGCCAAAACCTCACACTGATTTGATTTACTGAATGGGATTCTCATTTACGTCTAAAGCATAAACTCAGAAATCTTTGCAAAAGGTAACAAACTGTCAATTTGTTTCATAGTTTTAATATTTTACGTAAAGCATCTATTTTTTAATGAAAATATAAAAACGCTTTTTCTATTCAAATTTTGATTCTGAAGAACTTTGTTGGATAAGCCATTCTTTATCCATAAGTTCTGTGGGACCAACATTCTTCAGGAGTCACATGGTACCTTCAAACTTCTCCATGTCAAGTTGGAAGTCACATTTTATATTTTCCTTGTGAAAATGTGATCAGTTACAGCAGTTACTTATAAATTTTGTGTGAAATTTTAATTCTGCAGGAGTCAAAAACTGATGAATAGCTACATGAAGATTGGCCTTAATTATCTCTAGATGTGAAGGAATGGTATTAAAACCACAACAATACAAGAACTGTCCGCTTGTAAGCATCACCACTCTGCGTGACTTTTGCACGTAACTCTCATTTAGATGCTTAGGTCCATCAGTCTCTTTAGAGAGTAGTTTCATATAAAATATTTTAAAACTTCTCAGGATATTAGCTTATAGAAACTCCTTAATATTTCTAATGTACCTTCATCTCTTCTTTGACTACTTCTTTTGCCTTAAAGAGTTTCTGTCAACAGAATTTCTGAAGGCTGCCCTATTCAGAATAAGACTTTTAAAAAATTTTTATATAATGCATTTTGATCAGTTGTGATTTTTTTTTTTTTTTTTTTGTCTATAGGATCATAGATGTTAAACTGCATGGATATAACAAAATCCACAGTGTGATTTTACACAAATAAAAAACAATATTTTAAGTTTTGTACATTTTTAACAAGAATTTAAAGTTTTAAGAATTACAAGCAATTTGCATTATTGCCAAAGAAGAAAATGTTTAAAAATACCTAGTTCACAATCCTACACTGTACTAGACTTTATTACTTTAAAGGAGAACAAGACGAAAGCAAAAAGGAAAATAACAACCAAAAGCTTCTAAATGAATAAACTTTTATCTACCATTAATTAAAATATCATTACTACTACATACATCAGCTAGTTTCTAAGTGTCTAATAGATTGTAGCTTCAGTTTGTCAAATAATTAAATGAAGACTTTTAAAATGCTCAGAAAACCACTACCCCAATTTTTCTGTTTCTGTTGTGAAATAAAACTATCTTAATTTCTTCATTCAGCTTAAATTCCATTACAAGCAAATTTTGTTAGGTTTTTTTTTCTTTTTTAGTGTTTTCCTCCCAAAGTGGCCTTCTAATTTAACAATATCACAAACTTAAACTTTCTTTGGAAGTTCTAAGAATTTAATTTTTCAATTAAAGAACATTTAGAAATTACAGAAACCTTTTCAGTACTACAGCATATCTATAATGTTCTCTAAAAGAGTACATTCATACTAAGTATATTACATATGATAGGTTTTAAGTAAATGGACATTTACATTTCTTACACATATTTTTAAAATCAGTAATTCATGAATATGTTAAAGATGATCACTAAATCATGAACAAATTAAAATATTTCTCTAGCTTGGTTAAGACATACTTTTCATTCTGATTTTTTGTTATATCATGAAACTTTTAAATACACAATATACTTGCTTTGTCTTAAGTTTTATCAAATTCAATAACATTGTCTTTGAAAAACTGCCAAATAAGTGGTTCAGAATTTTGGACTCAGTTGTTCTTATGTACATATCTCATAGTTAAAGCAGAGATGAGATGATACAACTTTAAAGTTAGAAGGGTGTGTACCCTTATGGCTCAGGTGGCTGAGACAGCTAGGGTGTGGACCCTAGGTTCTCAACTTGGGGCCATGGGAGGAAAAACAAAAATAAAATTAGGAAGAAACTTATATGTGTGTCATCCTAGTTCATCCATCAACCATGACAAATCATTCTCCTCTTTTTTTTTTTTCATTCTGCTTCTTAAGTCCAGTCTCACTTCTCCATACTACTCTTGATGGCATTTTGGAGTACTGACAGCCATAGGAATTTATCATCTTCAACCTCAGAAGCACAAATCCATTCACTTTTTGGACCTTGAAGAATAAATGCATTCTTGATATCTGTAAAGACATTTGAGGTACACTAATACATCTTTGTAGGTAAAAATCAAAAGAAAAGGAGAAAATTGTTTTTAAAATCAATACTGACCATCTTTTAAATTTTTTGAAAATGAAAAAGGATTCAAATATACATCCAGCTGAGAAGATACTTCCTGAAAGTATAGAATAATTCAAATATAATCTAAAATAATCTTGTCTTTACAATTGTTTAATTGTAACTAACAATTACTTTAAAAGATTATATGCTAAATGATAGACTATTCCTTAATTCTTTGTCTCAGCCAATCCAGAAGGAACTGAAGTAAGTAAATGTCTTTACTAATAGTTGTTAGAGATTCTGAGAACTTGACATAGACAGCCTTGTTATGAGGGCCAACAAAAGAATTAAGCCATATACTTAGCGGAATGTCCACTATGTTAGGTTACTTAACAATGTTTCGACATAGCAGAGCTAGTTGAGGGAAACTGAAAGGAAACATACCATTCTTTAATTATACCCTTTGGTTATAAGTAACTAATCCATTGTACCTGGATGGAAATAGTTACTCCTGCTTTGGGTGGTCATTTTTTTTCAGGCTCATAATGAAATGGGGCTGAAACTAATGAGAAGCATCCCTTTTTAATTTGGTTCCTTCTCCAAGAAGGAAACTTTAGTCTGAACTCCTGACTATATGGCAGTGAAAAGTACTGGACTTAAGACTGCATTCAGATTGTTGGGCATAAGTAATAAAAGAAGAGATGTGTATACTTTTAAGCTTGGGAAGTAGGATCTAGATTAATTACTAAAAATAGGCACAGTAAAATAGAATTTCCTTTTATAACGTTTCTATTGAAATTATGAATGAAATCTTTTAAGTTACTAAGTTAAGCATCTTGCAAATCTGTTGATTCATTATAGAAGAATTTAAGAAATAATCTGTAATAATCACTTAGTCCTAGTACAGTGGAAAAATTATAGCTAAAAAACTGCAATATCTTCAAGCAGCATAGACTTGTTTAGGGCTCTAGCGCTCATGACAGACTGCTTCAGAGAACTCATGATGATGTGTGGGTCATGCCGCCTCTCACTTTTAAAGCTCTTTTCCTAATATTTAGGATGCGTCTCTGACAATACCAGTGCCTTCCATTTACTATTTCAGAGGTAGATGAAGGTTACATTAATGAAATTCTAATATTTGGGAAATGACTTGTAAACTGGCAAATTGTAATCCCAGTTCCTTTCCTGCTTTTCTATTTTAATAATAAATGAGCTTTATATAATATAGCTTTCTAGAGATACTTAGCTCTTGGTTGGAAAAGTATACATACATTTAGAATCTGGAATGTCTTCTACTAGTAACCTATGAAGTGCCACCGATGAAATGAACTGGTAAGTTGATTTTGAAGTCCTTTCAAATGGAGTGTGAGATACACGCCTACTGGAAATGAGCAGTACATCGTTGAAGAGGAAAAGACTGAGATCTCTGGTATGTTCATAAAGCCTGTGTTAAATGGAAAAACAGCAATTTCAGAAGGGGCGTGTGAGCATACTGTGTATATGTTACCCAAGTCATCATGACATTGCTGAGCCAGTAGTCAATGCTTTTGCCCCGCCACAGACCTTTTGAATGGCTCGTTAAAGTTCTCTGTATAATTTTCCTCCTGGAATAAATAGTCCCGCCTTTTTCTCAGACTAGTATTTTGGGTGAGCCTTTCTGTTCCTGGTGGAGTAATTTGAGTTAGTCCGTCAATGTGGAGAAAAATGAATGTTGAACTTCCCCTTTCTAACATGCATAATATTTTTAAAGTGTCAAATGTGGTAATTTGTCTTTGCTGTATCTGGGGAAAGTAAGTATTTTGGTTTCATCTTTAAACAGGTTGGGGTGGAGAAAAGTATGAGAACCAATATGGCACAAGTGTCTTAAGTAGAAAGCAGACTGGGGGAAAGCTCTTAACTAGAAAACAAAAATACCTTACTAAGTAAGAAAATAAAATACCTAATTTTGACCGGATGGAAATTCATAGATAACTTGATGCGCTTGACCAGTTTAAAGACTAGAATTAAGTAGCTCTTGATGTTCACTGGGGTTGCTACCAGGTCAGCTGTAGGCCTGTTTATCAATAGGCCAATATGGTAGCCCCATTCTCCATCTGCCATCCTCTGCGTCTCTGTTGTAGAGACCAGGACACGGTGTTTAGTGCGTTTTACTGTACTGTAGATAGTTTCTCTTGCTTGAGTACTCAACAGCACCAAATGTTGTGCTAGGGAAGAACTTGGGGAAGACCAGCCCACCCCTAGGACCAAAGTTTCAATTTAGTTTCATATGTAATTTTACATAAAAGTGACACCAATCCATACTATTGGCTTTTTTAAATGTATTTTTTCTTTGTGAAAAAGTGAAACTTTTTCTTTTTGCTTAGCTCAGTACCAAACAGTGCCTATCTTTCCACTATTTTTTACCTGCTTGGGTAATCTTACCCACATGCATCTATACACATCTGTTTATAGGTTGGTTGCCATTATTTCACAAAAAATAGTATTCACACTTTTCCTGTTTTTCTCACTCAGTAAGAGATACTACTAGTTATTTGGCATAACTAATTCCTTTAGTGGGTAAATACTTCATAAGGTAGATAGACCATCTTTTATTCAACTCTTCCCCTTTCGATAGTTGTTGCACTTTCAATGGATATTTGCTAGGTCTGCAGACTTGGATCACTTTCCTCTCCTCTTCCCTCTCCCTCCCATGTGTTCTTTCCTTACTGCCAGTATGAACAATGTTGGAATAAACTGATCCTTACATATAAACAGGTTCCTTACATGTACTATAACATCTATCAGAATTCCCAAAAGTAGTATTGATTGTCAAGGTGTATGTATTTCTATCAATGCTTTCCAAATTATTACCCATAAAATGCTGTAATTCACATTTTAATCCACACATGGTAATGCCTCTGACTTGCACGTAGTACAAACTTTAATGTATACCTGACTTACCTAGAAACTTTTTAAAAAGATGGAAATTCTTCTTCAGTAGAACTAGAATCATCAGATTCTGCATTTCTAATAAGCTCCCTGGTCATGTAAAACATACTTTATATTCAACTATGTGAAGAGTGTTAGGAAAGACAGGTCATGTTAGGTGTGTGAATAGATAGAAATGTAGTGGTCACCCAACCAGTAGGGCCAGCTTTTCCTTTTTCAAACATTTCTTCCTGTTGCTGGATGCATCACTTTACTCATTTATTCACTAACACCTGGTAGGAAATAATATTCTAGATCAAGTTGAAAGGTTATTCTGACAATAATGGAATGTATAGAACTAGGCATGAGGGACAGAGAAAGCAAGAAAAGTGGGGGATGGGAGGGCAAACTGATGAAGCAGCAGTTAGGTCAGTTGCCTGGATTTCTGATTCAAGTCCTGGGCCTAGTGGGAAGCAATCAGTGTGAACAACTAAAATAAAAGTAATGATGCCTCTTTCTTCTTTCTCTGCTAGCCTGCCTACTCAACCTTCATTCCTGCCTCCTCTCCTTAAAAAAAAAAAAAAAAAAAAAAGGTGGGGGTACATTTTAAATCTATATGTGGTAGGTGGCCTCTTTAAATAGGCAAACTATAAGAAGTAACAAAATTGCCCCTCTTTGGCTATATTTTTACCATGTCACTTTAAACGACCAATTATTTGTATCATGCCAGTTTAGAAATATGTTTAAAGCTGTGCTAAGACTGAACTGTCGGGATATGCCTCAAGAGTGCTTTGAAGAAGTGGCTTTGAAAGGATTGTTTTGGTATATAGATCTTCATTGCTTTTTGTTTTGTTTTTTTCCTTTGGAAGGGACAACATTAAGAAGTAAAGAATTCCAGTTTTGTGACCCACTTGGACCTGGTGGTGATTGGCCCAGGGAAGGGAACAGGCACATTAACTTGGAATTGAGGCTACCTGTAATTTGAGGACTTGAGCAAGGGAAAGATAAGCACACAAAAGTTTTTTTTGTCATTTTAATCTGATTATGAATGCTATTTAAATTATTTTTTTCTAAACTTCAAAAGCCACTTACTAAAGGTACCCAAGCGCTCTGACCACTTTCATACAAAGAAAAACACCAGAACTTATTTATAAGTATAAATATCTTAATTCCTCCATATATGCAAAAGCAAATAATTTCACTTTTCATATTGACATAATGAAGCAACTGAAGTCAAAACTGATTCCTACTCAGGTTTCAGAAAACCATTTCTCACATTTAAACAATCTAAGGGTAGTTTTTTTCCTTTAACTTGGATTAAATTTCTTTGCTTATTCACAAATAGGTCAGATAACGCAGCAAAATGGGATGGGTCTACTATAAATTCTTAATGCCATTCTAGAAGTGTTTTGTTGTTTACTGCATTAGTCAGCTAAAGAGACAAAGTACTCAACTTCTCTAAATAAAACTTGAAAACCTTTGGCCTAAACAGACAACATAGACCATTGGTTCTGTGAGCTGACCTGAGTCCAAACTTCTCACTTCTCCACACCCAGCCTCCTGAAGGCCTCCTATACCCGCCCCCACCATCAATCACACTGGTGGATTATGGTGGCTTTTGAGGTCCCTAGGATAAGAGTCAATTCAAAACCGTAGTTCAGCATCAATGAGAAATTTTATCCCCTTCCCCAATGCATAGTTATCCTTATAAATGAGTGTAGGTCTCTTTATAAAAAGTTAAAAGGAAAGTTTATATCTACAGAGGGATAAATAGCTAAATTTTCTACCTCTAAAATGGTTCTGCAACCTCATCTCTACCCCAGAGTAAATGTTTTCACTTATAGAGCAAGTATTTGTTATTTCATGTCACAGCTTTATTGCTAATTTACTTGTTTAGTAATTGCTGCTGTCTTGGCGAGTCTATTATGAGGAAGTTTCATGCCATCTGTCAACCTGCTGGTCTAATCAGGAATAGTGTGCTCAGACCTGGTTTTGAATTTCAGACAAGCACTTATTCTGTGAAGTCAGACAACTTACTTAAATTCAGATTCCCACCGATAATATGGTTCCAGTTCTATTTGCCACACAAGGTGACTGAAATAAGAACAAGTAAAATACATGGTAGACTGCAAAGCCTTTTGTACAATATGAGTCAGTACTGTATGGATAAACGTAAGCAGAATTGTTCCAAGTAGAAATCCCTGAAGGGTATCACAGAATGACATTTCTTGGATTTTCTAGGATTTTGTATAATGATAAGTCTTAACTACTCAATAGAATCATGTGATATGAACCTGTTTTGAATTTACTTTTTTAAGTGTTCATGTAATACTCAACAGAAAAAAACTGAAAACATTTTCCCCAAGATCTGGAGCAACAAGGATGTTCTCTCTCACCACTAGTATTCAGCATAGTTCTGGAAATCCTGGACAGAACAATAAGACAAGAAAAGGACATAAATCCAAATTGGAAATGAAGAAATCAAATTATCATTATTCCATGATGACATGATATACCTAGAAAACCCAAAACATCACCAAAAGCTGTTAGAATAAATATAGCAAAGTGGCAGGATATAAAATAAACATGAAAATCAGTAGCATTCCTATAAGCAAATAATGAACTAAAGAGAAATCAAGAAAAATTTCATTCCCAATCACCACCCCCAAAGAAAAAAAAACAACCTGGGTTTAAAGAGGTGAAAAACCTATACAGTGAAACTACATGACATTGATTGAAAAAGAAAAAAAAATCTAGAGAGATGGAAAACTATTCCATACTCATGGATCAGAAGAATTGATGTAGTTAAGGTGGCCAAATTACTCAAAGCAATATACTGATTTAATGCAATTCCTATCAAAATTCCAGGGATTTTTTAAGGTATATAATTGAATAAATAATACACTTGTATGGAACCCCAAAAGACTTCAAATAGCCAAAGCTTATCCTCAGAAAGAAAGTTGGAGGAAACTAGGGAGACTTCAAATTCTCAGATTGTCATCAAAGCAATATAATATTGGAACAAAGACAAACATCAAAATGAAATTGAGAGCCTAGAAATAAAACCACATTTATATGGGCAGCTAATCTATGACAAAGGAGCAAAGAACGTACAATGGAGGAAGAAGATCTATTAAACAAATGGTGCTGAGGAAATTGGACAGGCACATGACCAAAAAAAGTAGCTATATTACTCATTGTTACACAAAAATTAAAAACAGATCAAAGGCTCTGATGTAAGACCTGAAATAAAATACATACAGGAAGACAGAGAAAATGCTCTATGACATCAACCTCAAAGATGTCTTTGGGTAGGTAATAACCACAGCAAAGGAAACTAAAACTAAACAATTGGAGCTATATTACACTAAACAGTTTCTGTACATTGAAAGAAATCAATAAAACAAAGATTACTGAGTGGAAGAAGATAAACAGTATACATCAGATATGAACTTAATCTCCAAAATGCGTAGAGTTCATGTACCTCAACAGCTAAAAGCAAATGACCCACTCAAAAAAATGGACAAAAGAGTTGAATAGACATTGAGAAGACACACAAAAACTAAGGACAAATGAAAAAAATGCTTTACAATTTCCATCAGAGAAATGCAAATAAAAAACAATAAGTTACACCTCACACCAGTGAGAATGGCCTCTATCAAAAGACTGAAAATGAATGTTAAAGAGGGTTTGGAGAAAAATGAACTCTCCATACTGCTGGTAGGGCTGTAAATTACTGCAAACTCTTTGGAAAACTATGAAGATTCCTCAAAAAAATTAAGATCTACCATTCCATTCGGCGATCCCACTTAGAGGCATATATGCAGAGAACAAAAAGTAATCAGAAGCAATATCTACCCCATGTTGATAGCACAATTCACAATACCCAAAACATGGAAATAATGTACCCTTCAACAGATGACTGGACAAAGAAGCCGTGTTATATATATACTCAGTGGAATTTTATGCAACTGTTATAAAAGATAAAAGCATGCCTTTTATAACAACTTGGATGGAATCAGAGGTGACTACCCTAAGCAAAATTAGTCAGAAACAAAGAAATACAGGATAGTTTCACTTATGTGGACTGTTAAAAAGAAAAAACAATGGATGAAACAAAAATCACAGCAGGAAGGGCCTAGAGGGGAGGGAGGAGGGAGCAACGGAAGGGAAGAGTTAACAAGGTGGTAGTAAAAGGTACTAGATTGAGGACAGGTGGGTGTAATGCAAAATAGACACTGAGATGTGAATTCAGTATCCTAAAATGCTAATAGCAATGTAAATAAAAGACAAAAAAATGTTTAAAAAGAAAGTAAAAATTATATTTCTATTCTTAGATTCTATTTGTATATAGATATAAATCAGCATGTACATAAAGATACACATTTACACACTTAAAATATTGGGATCACATTTATAAATTGTATCTTGAAAAAAACTGTTTTCCAATATTAATAAATATTCTTCAAACCATCCTATATTCACAAAAAGTTAATGTACAATTATATTTACATTAATTGCTTGGAAAATCACTGATATAGTGCCTATTTAAATATTAATATACCTTATAGAGTATAGGGTATCTTAATACTCCCCCATTATCCTCAGATTCTCAAATGTATTCACTTTTGTTCAAATGCTGAAGACGACAGTCTAAATTCTAACTTCTAAATGAGACTTCTGGTTTCTGGCTGAACATGTAAAGAGTTTGAAAGTCATCACGTTCATCCTCAGAATACAAACAAAACGTCAAAAAATTCAGAACAACTCTTAGATGCATCAGAGAACTGAATGAACCACCATGGTAAACCACCACCTCAAAACCTGGAGAGACAAGTAGAAAAAGAATAACAATTTACTGGATTCTGCCAGCTGGACCAACTAGAACCAAAAAAATATATGAATAAAGAAAGATTAATTGCTGAAGACTAAACTTGAAATAGTTTAAGCGATCCAAATGACAGAAGCCAGTAACCTAAAAATACATCCCCAAGGAGAAAGCAAAGAAGAAAACAAAAGGCAAAATCAATCAAAACAAAACTATACCCATCCAACCTGAAACGAGAAAGAGAACAAAGTCATCATCTGGAGCAACATACAAAAGACATTACAAAACGACACTAAGCAGCTTATATATCAATAATCACCCTAAATGTTAATGGACTGAACTCACCAGTCAAATGAGGTGGCTGAATTGATTAAAAAGCATAACCAAACATTCTGCTGCATTCAGAAAATCCACCTTTTTCCAAAAGGTAAAAGCTCAAAATGAATGGCTAAAAGACAATCCTACAGTCAAAGGCAACCACAAAAGAGCAGGAACAGCTATACTCATACCAGATAAAACAGACTTCATCTAAAAAGCAAAACAAAAAACAGATGGACACCATATAATGATTAAAGGATCAATCCAGCAAGAAGACATAATGCTTATTAAGATACATGCACCAAATGAAGGCGCATCAAAATACATCAAGCAAGTGTTATCAGACCTGAAGGAAGACATTGACAGCAGCACAATAGTGGGGGACTTCAACACCCCACTTAAAACAATGGACGATCAACCAGGCAGAAAATTAACAGGGAAGCAGACACTTTAAATGACCATCTGGAACAGACAGCTCTAACAGACATTTAGCAATCACTTTATCTAACAACTACAGATTTCAGTATCTTCTCAAGTGCTCACGAAACATTCTCAAGGATAGATTGTGTGCTGGGACACAAAGTATCTCTCAACAAATTTACAAAGATTGAAGTCACCAAGCCTCCTCTCTGACCACAATGGCCTAAACTGGAAATCAACCACAAAAAGAAAGCTGGACGACCCCAAACTAATTGAAAACTCAACAATATGCTCCTGAAGGAATCTTGGAAAATACTTAGAGACAAATGAGAATGAGGACACGAGCTACCAAAATCTATAAGATGCAGCAAAAGCAGTACTAAGGGAAAAATTCATTGCAATTCAGGCCTATCTCAAGAAGCAAGAAAAATCGCAAATGAACGATTTAACTCTACATTTAAAGCAACTAGAGAAAGAAGAACAATTAAAGCCAAAAATCAGCAAAAGAAAGGAAACAATCAAAATTCAAGCAGAAAAAAATGAAATAGAAAACAAAAAAGACAATCCAGAAGCTCAATGAAACCAAAAGTTGGTTCTTTGAAAAAATAAAATTGACAAGTCACTGGCTAGATTCACAAAGAAAAAAAAAAGAAAATTCTCATAACTAGAATTATAAATGAAAGGGGAAAAGTTACAACAGATACCACAGAAACTTGAAACATCATAAGGGACTACTATGAACAGCTCAAAGCCGCCAATATGAAAAACCTTGAAGACATGGACAGATTTCTAGAAAAACATAGTTCACCAAGACTGAACCCAGAAGAACTGGAAAACCTGAACAGAACAATCACAAGCAAAGAAATTGAAGAAGTAATCAAGAGCCTCTCCAAAAATAAAAGCCCAGGTCCAGATGGCTTCTCCAATGCATTCTACCAAAACTTCAGAGAAGAATTAACACCTATTCTTCTCAAGCTGCTCCAAAATATTGAAGAACAAGGAACTCTCCCAAATACTTTTTATGAGGCTAACATTACACTGATACAAAAAACTAACAGAAGATGTCACCAAAAAAGAATATCAGACCAATATCTCTAATGAACATAGATGCAAAAATTCTTAACAAAATAGCAAATCGAATTCAACAATGCATCAAAAAGATCATCCACCATGACTAAGTGGGATGCATCTCAGGGATGCAAGGATGATTCAACATACATAAGTCTATTAATGTCATACACCATTATCAACAGCAAAGAGAAAAACCACATGATCATATCAATGGATGCAGGAAAAGCTTATGACAAGATCCAACACGCATTTATGATAAAAAAGAACCCATAAAATGGAAATAGAAGTTACATACCTCAACATAATAAAGGCTACAAATGAAAAGCCCGCAGCCAACATCATTGTCAATGGCAAAAAATTGAAAGCATCTCCTTTAGGTCAGGAACAAGGCACTGTTCTCACCACTGCTATTTACCATTGTACTGGATGTCTTATCCAGAGAAATTGGGCAAGAAAAGGAAATAAAAGGAATCCAAATTGGAAAGAAGGAAGTAAAACTCCCATTATTTGTAGATGACATGATTATATATATCGAAATTCCCAAAAATGCTATCAAAAACTTCTAGAACTCATCAATGAATAAAGTGAAGTAGCAGGCTACAAAATCAATGCACAAAAATCTGTTGCATTTTTATATGCAAACAACATGCTAGAAGAAAACAAAATTACACCATTTAAAAAAAGTTAAACGAATGAAATACCTGGACATATACCTAATAAAGGAAGTAAAAGATCTTTACGAGAAAACTACAAGTCCTTCTTAAACAAAATAGAGGAGGACACAAAGAAATGGAAAGACATCCCCTGCTTGTGTCTAGGAAGAATCAATATCATTAAAATAGACATCTTACCCAAAGTAATATATAGGTTTAATGCAATCCCTGTTAAAATCCCACAGGCTTATTTCCAGGAAATAGAACAAAAAGTCTTAAAATTTATGGAACGACAAAAGACCCCAAATAGCCAAAGCAATCATTAGAAAAAATAACAAATCTGGAGGTATTTCACTTCCAGACTTTCAACTATATTACAAAGCAATAGTGATCAAAACAGTATGGTACTGAAATAATAACAGAGGCACAGATCAATGGAACAGAACTGAATCACCATAAACCGACCCACTCACAGATATTTAATCTATGGCAAAGGAGCCAAAATCATACAATAGAAGAAGGAAAGTCTCTTCAACAAAAGGTATTGGGAAAACTGGAGAGCCACATGCAAAAGAATGAAGCTAGACCACTCTCTAAAACCATTCGCAAAAATTAATTCAAAATGGATTAGACTCTTGGACATAAGACCAGAAACCATAACATTCTTAGAAGACAACATAGGAAAGACTTTCCATGACATCAGTCACAGAGAAGTCTTTGGAGTCTCAATTCCACCATCAAGGGGAACCTAAAGAAAAATAAACACCTGGGACTACATTAAACTAAGGAGCTTCTTCACAACAAAAGAAAACAACAACAAAAGGAAACCTACTAACTGGGAGAAGATATTTGCATTTGATATTTCCAACAAAGGCTTAATATCTAAACTATACAAAGAACACATAAAGCTCAACAACAGAAGAACAGGCAATCCAATTAAAAAATGGGAGAAGGAATTGGAGAGACACTTTTCTGAAGAGGATATACAGATGGCCAACGAACACATGAAATTATGTTCCTAGTCAATGACTATCAGGGAAATTCAGATTGAAACACCAATGAGGTATCACCTTACACCTGAAAGACTGGCTGTTATCCAAAAGTCTGGAAACAACAAATGCTGGTGAGGATGTGGAGAAAAGGATAACTTTCACACTGTTGATGGGAGTGCAAATTGGTACAAGCCCTATGGAGAACAGTTTGGAGATTCCTCAAAAAACTGAAGATGGAAATCCCATCTGATTCTGTCATTCCCCTTCTGGGCATCTACCCAAAAGATACAAAAACACCCATCCGCAGAGATGTATGCACCCCCATGTTTTTGTGGCCCTATTCACAATAGCTAAGAACTGAAAATTACCTAAGTGCCCAAAATCAAATGAATGGATAAAGAAGATGTGGTCCATGTATACAGTGGAAGACTACACAGCCCTTAGAAAATATGAAACTGTCATTTGAATCAACATGGATGGAACTAGAGGGGATTACGCTAAGTGAAACAAGTCAAAAGAAGAAAGATACCAGGTGACCTCACTCATCGGTAGAATGTGAATAGACCAAAAAAAGGAACAGATGAAACATAACCAACCCTGAAACATTTGCACCTGAACTAAGGTCACTAAAAGGGAATGGGGCAGGCAGGGGCAAATAGTGGCAGAGCCCACTGGACAATGGGGAAGAACACTTGGTGATTTGGTGTAGGGCATGGTGTATTGAAATATATCTTTGAAATGGGGAACCTATACATATAAAACTATTTTAATGTATAGAATAAATACTATAATTAATAAATAACAAAAAAATGACAGGAACTCTAGTTTTAGGTGGGAGGGGGTGGGACTCTACACCTGCATGAGTTTTACCTCCAGTACCCACATCAGATTCTTACTGCAAAGACCAAAAAAATAAAAATTTCTTTCACCCGAGAGGAAAACTAACCATTTTGAAACACTCCCAGAGAATTCTGTTCTAACAAAGTCGACCTGCCTTATAAGAACCTAATTCCAGCTCTTTCTAGTCTTCCTGTTTCATCTTAGAAGTGAAGACAAACCATTCCCCTCCTTTCACAGTCTCATAACCATACTGATAGGACTTCTTATAACAGCAAGGGAATACAGCTGAAAAGAACCGGAAGGCTCAGACCCTTTTTAAGGGTCTCTATGGAAACTCAGTGATAAAAGTGGTGAGAAAAATACAGACACCAGAGAAAATTGTAGCTTCAGACACCACTATTATAATAAACCATAAATATAGGCTCACATCTGGCCAGCTTACCTCAATTCTTTTTTTTTCAATACATCATGCCTGACTTTCAACCAGGTATACTAAGATATAGCAAACACAATCTGTTAAGATAGGGCAAGCATCAGACCAGACTCTGAAATTATTAACCAGGAATTTAAAATAGCTAGGATAAATAAATTAGGGACTCCAATAGAAAAAAAAAATGAACAACATGCAAGAACAGCTGGGTAATATAAACAGAGAAACTCTTAAGGAAGGAAACTCTAGAAATCAAAAACATTGTAACCAGAATGAAAATGGCTTTGAAGAGCACATCAACAGACTGGATATAGACAAGGAGAGAATCAGTGAACCTGAAGGTAGGCCAGTGGAAAGTTTACCAAACTGAGAAGCAATGAGAAAAACTGAAAAAAAAACAACAAAAGAAAACAAAAACACTGTGACAATGAAAAAGTGACACAATTGTGTGACTTGATTTTTATCTATAATCCACTCTTGGTGGGAAAAGAGACAAGGGGACAGATTTCTTCCAACTAGCCCCTGCCCTACGCTTTTGGGAATATTCACTAAAATATTCATTGGAATAACAGAAAATCAGTATTTCTTTATTGGGGTTGGACAAAAAAAGGAGTTAATTCTCTATTTGTTTGCTTTTTGTGGAGTCATCTTAATCGTAACCATTAACACTGAGAACACATTTTGGCAAACAATTTTCCACAGCTGGGATGAGCAAACTGTTTTCGTAAAATGAAGTTGTATCAACACATTCATTTACATATAGTTTTATTTATGAAAATATTTATTTCCTTGTATAATCTTTTGTAACTGCTTTTTGTGCTATAATGGCTAAGTTACGGCTAAGCTAGTTGCCACAGAGACCATTTGACCAGAGACCTAGAATATCTACCATCTAATCCTTTACAGAAAAAAATTGCCCATCCATCTTGTAAAGAAGGAAAGGGGATGCTATTTTATAGAAATCGTAACCCTCTTCAGTCCCACTTATTTTACACTACTGTGAGCACTGTGTAAACTAAGAAGTGAGACCTCAGTATAATGGTGGTCCTTATGGTGGGAACGGTTGATGCTGACCTCAGTAACTATCCGAGGATAATAAACTGATCTCTTAACTACATTTGGTGTAATATTCTACAGCACTTGAATCTTCTCTGAGTAAGAAAGTAGTCAAGCTTCATAATCCCTGCTGCTAAAGAGTTTGTGGTCCTGGCAAAAACAATATATATTGTCCCATCTGCCCAATAGCTGCCTGAAATGTAACACCTTACATTACATAAAACACATTTTCCTTATATCAGAGGGGCATGTGTTTAACTTTTCAGCTCACCAAAGATTTGTCATACACTTCAAATATGTCAGAGGTGGGTACTGAGTACAAAATAAAAAAGATACAATCACAGCTGTAGGATAGTTAAATGTTTACCTTAAGGAGAAACTAATTTCTTCATCACAGCAGTGAAGTTGGGCTACATCTTGGACCCTAATCAAATATCTGTTTGCTTCTGAGAGAGTCTATGAAATAAAAAACAAATTATACATTTTTAGAAAATATGATGTCCCACTACTTCTGAACCATTTTATATCCCAAAATATGTAGGTGTTGAGTAGAATTCAATTCACTTATGAAAAGGGGGATGTCTTCATTTATAAAACAACTTTTCTTTAGAAAGACTATAGATTTGACATTGAAAACTATATTTTAGAGTGTTGTCCTATTTTTAAAACCATGGAAATTATTGTTTTATTTATAAATGCTTTCCAAGTTTCAGAAAAGAAATGAGTTGGTGAGTAAGAAGGATCTATCAAGAGGAAGTGAATGATTTGCTACAATTAAATAGTCAGATCCTTGTACAGATCTGGCCATGGAGATGATCACTTGAAATAAACAGTGATTCAGAGATAAAGTTCTTGAACTCTGAGTTCCAAGATTTGACTTTTTGTAATCAAGTTAAGTCCGTTTTTTGTCTCCTACCCAAATATGCATATCCAAATTGTCTCCCCAATTTGATCTAATAAAAATAACATCTACTTTAATTCAATATAATTCATGTATTGAGCTCCTACTATATGCCAAATACTAGAAGACAAGTAAATCACAGCCCATCCTTAAAGAAACTCTCAGCCTTATGAATAAAAGTTTGCAATAAAATGCGACAGGGTATTGTAGGATATCTAGAAAGGAGCAATTCACAGCTCAAAAGCAAGAGGTTGGGGAAAATTTACAAGGATGATGATGAGTGAATTGGATTTTTAGATGATTAGGAGATCATCCAGTGGAGTCTAAAAGGAAAGTAATTTCTGACAAAAAAAAAGCATGGGCAAACCACAAGTCTGTGAGGAGAGGCAAATATTAGCTGAGAATTGTGAGAAAATCTGTGTCTTGATCATAAGATGGTGGGCAAAACAGTAAGAGAAAAGGTAGAGTGAGACTATAAAATCATCTACAGATAACAGCTAACAGAGGATTTCTAACATTTCATCAGATATTCTTAGTGTGCAGAATCATATACCAGGTGCTATGTACAGAAAGATAGAGAATAGAAGACATAGCCCATTAGCTCAAAGGATATCAGGATGACAGTAACAGCAAGCAAGGCACTAAGACTGTCAGGTCACTTGTGTTTCTTCTCACATGGTAGATAACAACGATGTGAAATGTGAGAGCCGGGCAGCACTTGGCACATTGCAGACATTCAGCAGATGTTGGCTGAATTGACATCTGTATGACTGCTTTTGCCAGTGACTTGGGGTTATATGTGTGAGTCTGAGATATAGCAAGTATGTCAGAGCACGTACAGGACAGCCGCAGATGATGCGCTGGATGTCTGACAGCCGGTCTTTCATATTGGCATTTTGCTTCATCTAGAAAACGAAGTGGTTTTAGGCAAGTTAAAGTTCTGAGATTTTTATACATAAAAGAAATACATTTAAAATATTTATGGTACTTGATACAGGACTCAGTGTTTTCATTAACTATAATAAAAATCTTCCTTTTCTGTGCCCAATATTTTTCCAGAAAGAGAAAAATGACAAAACTATATTCAAAAAGCATCTCCTGGGTATAATGTACTAGTTTACATTCAGCCCAGGCGCCTGTGCACTTTGCTCATCGCAATGATGATGTTTTCATAATGATAGCACTGTGCTCCAAGATGCTGAATTTTTCAGAGAGTAATGACTACTGTGATTACTAAGGCAGGAAAGCTAATTAACACACTAAAAGTTACTTTCAAAAACGGAAAAATCAATTCAAATACTCCATTCTTCCAACTTTCTCATTAGTAAAGGTTTTATTATACTCATGCAGACATCAAAAAACATCCTGCCTTATTTCGACTTAAAACACTTATTGCTCAAAATTTACTGCATACAATGATTTCACATTAAAAGGAGGAAAGACATTGTTTGAAGCAAAGACCACTGTAAGATGAGGTACCTCAGGATCTTTGAATTATAATTCCACAAAGGCATCATAACCTTTTTAAAGGACACAGACTCTTATCAGCAACCAACCTGATCTATATAATCTTTATATTTTTTGATTTGGTCAATTGCAGTGGTCAAGTCCCCACGGTCAACATGTTCTGCAGGAGTATGAAGCCTCAGAGCGTAGAGAAGATTAATATATTCTTCAAATCTTCGGGATGGGTACAAAAACAGCTCCGGTAAGCTGTGTGAGACAGAGCAAAGGGAACCCTAGACTCTACCTGGAGGTCAGAGAATGCCCAGTATTGGGATGCCCAGCTGTGCTCTCCCTCAGAACTTACCTCAGCATCTTGGTAACAATGGTCTTATCGTGCCTCTTCAGGAAAGCTCGGAAAGCTGGTACCATTTCTCTGCACTAAAAGGTGAGCATTGCATTGTCAAAATTTTGCTCTTTCATATAGTAAGGTGTGTTCAACCAGGGGAGCATGATCTAAGATAACAGGGCAGCATCTACATCTAATCAAATTGTTACTAGTACTACTGGTGCTTACTAATATGCTAAGTATATTGTATTAATAATACCACAGACCTAATTCTATTCATTTAACATAATCAGTGTAAACAAATAAAAACAGTCTTGGCAACTAGGTCAGACTGCATTTGAATTCAAATTCTAATCTAATTCATTGTGGTCTTAATAATGTTACTTAACTTGTCTGAGCCTCTGTTTTCTCATGAGCATTACAGCTAATGCTTGGAGTGAGAAGGAAAAGCCTGTCCATAAAGTACCTGTCACACAGAAAATGTTATTTCCATATTATAAGATGACTGTGAGTAGTCCCCTGTAATACTGTCAGCCATGTTTTCCAATGTGACATTATAAATATGCTCCAGTGTACTTAATATCTTTTTTCATTTGAGGTAACATTTGTTTTTAACATTGTTTAAGTTTCAAGCATGCATCCTTATACTTCAATGTCTGTATGTATCCTACCTTGTGATCATCACCCAAAGTCTACTTTCCATCTAGCACCATGCCAGCAAACCCCTTTACTCATTTTATCTGCCCCCTACTTAATATCTGTTTCTAAATTCATTCGTCACCACCATTTGTAACACCCAGGAAGTTACGTCAGCTTTCTTAGTAGAAATATGCCTTTAAAATGCCAGTAATGCTAGTTTCTAGAAATCAGACATTCGCCAATATCAATAATACTTATTCTGTACTTATATGCACACCCTATGCTAGTAAAATGGATGTTATTATTAACCATAAAAAATGGCACCGATTTGTTTGTGATAATAGGTGAAGCTTTGCTCCAATTCTTATCCTCAAGGGTAGTTCTATGTGACCTGAAGGGAAGGCCTAGAGACAGGGAGGCCTGTGCATAGTTCCTGACCTCTGTTCATCTGCCTTTGTAGTACTCTTCCCACCCCACCCAGGGTGCTGAGACCTTGCTGGACAACTCCATCTTGTGAAAGGTGTCTTATACACACAGGCTCTGGGCCTCAGGGCAGATAGGTAGATGTGGCCAAAGTGGACAGTGAACATTGACAGAAATGTGCCACCATGTCACAAAGGAGTCTTTTCTGTAACATTTTTGATACAAATTAAGGAGGAAAAAAAATGTCATTAGAAGAGGTTCCAGCAAGAGTAGCAAGTGATGCAGAAGGGAATTGAGTACCTTGGTCAGGTGCTTATGGCATAATTCACAAGTCACAGAAAAAATGGCTTTTAATAAACTCTCTAAGGAGTGTAAGACCAAGAAATTCCTTCTTTCATAGTGAGATTTCACAAACTGAGTAACCTTATTCCAAGAACCATATGAATTATTCATTCCTTTTTTCCAGAAGAATTGAATTTGTCAAGACCACACAGGACAGCAGTGGCAGAGTGTATTCAGAGCTTAGAGTCTTGCTTTTACCCTAATGATCTGAACATTTTCCTGTAAATGAGCCACAGAGTATCCAGGGCAGAGGAAAGTCTGCAGTTTGTATGAGGATTAGTTCAGTTCCTGGACCCTGCTTTCTGTCAAGCACTATACTAGGCCCTTGTGATAGAAACTTACATGAGTCAAGGTCCCCAGCCTCAGAGAGTTCACCACAAAGTGGAGGAGATCTGGAAGCTAAGAGTAGGGAAGAAGTCTTTCCTGTGACAGTCCTCCAGTTACAGAGCTAATTAAGTGCCTGGACAGTCAACTCAACTGTTTACCTTCTCAATCGTTTTCAGAACAACAGGATAATTGTTGAAGAAATTGGTATATATGTTCAACTGCCTTCCAAATTTTATGAATATTTCCCCCACGCAGTGAGCTGGGCCCCATTCCTGTAGTCTGTCTCTCAGGTTCCCTAGAAATTGTCTGCAATATGAAAAAAGCATGACCATGAATATTGGTCAATGATAACCCATAAACTTAAAACATAAATTGGTTATCACTAGTACAGCCTGAACACTAGTACACTCATTAATGGACAGTCATTAATGGAAGACTTTTGTCAAATGTTTTTGTCTTGTTGCAGAGCTGTGGAGATTTGACAGGAAAGGATGAACCGGTAAATGAGGAAGCAGGCTGACTGTGGGAGAATCCCACCTCTTCATCTTAATTACTTGAGTCAGAACCCCTGCTGGCCCCACAGGCCTGCCCCCACAGCCCATTCCCACACCATCAGCCAGTGAAAGTTTTCCTGAGGAGAGTGTTCCACCCGCTTCAGTAGTTGAATGCCATAAACTTCACCCTGCCCATTTCCCCGTGGGTCGAAGGTGGTGCCTCTGTCAGCTGCCATTGGCCTTGGCAATTGGAAGAGGCTTAGTACAGCCTCTTCATTTTGTAGCTGTTTGGCTCCATTGAGGGTGAGGAACTTGATCCAAGTTACCTAGAGAATTACCAGCAACAAGGCACAAGTTCCATTTGTCTTACTTTACCACCAGTGCAGATGCTCACTTTTCTCTGTCAGCTGTTGTATACTCAAAATACACTATTATCAGGGTGCCCTAGTGGCTCAGTGGTTAAGTCTGTGACCTCCACATGCATTCCAAGGACCCAGGTTCACAACCCAGGGCCGGGGGTAACAAGCAAGATGAACAACTAAATAAAAAGAAATAAAAATGCTTCTTCCTCCTCTCTCTGTCTGCCTGCCTACTCACCTTTATTCCTGCCTGCACCTCTCCAAATATATAAAATTGTTATGTTGATCACACCCCACCCCCAGCCTTGGGTTCTCTAAGCAAAGGAGCCTAATGCCCTAATCCCATTAAATCATTTAGTTGTTTTTGTGCTGTTCAACTGCTGTTTAAGAAGGACTTCATATGTTCTTCCTTCCCATTGTCTTTTGTGTGAACAATATATTGAATACAGAATCCATAGGCAATGAGGCAGAATACACCCTGGAGAATCATCACTGCCAGTCCCACTCCAGTGGCAAGAATCCCCTCTTCTGTGAGAAGATCCAGGTCCGCAAAGGAACAGAGAATGATTAGCCTTCTATACAGTTTTTTAAACTATTAAGTGTGGGCTTCTCCCACTGCATAATGAAAACTTCAGTAAATATAATCCAGGGCTTACCTGTTGAGATTTAAAATCTGAAGAATGTCAGAGAAAATGATCTGGATATTTGCAGCACTCAGGATTGCTCTGTTCGACTTCAGTGCTGCTTTCAGTGGCGTTACATACACATCTCTCACTATCTCCAGCATCTGCACATATTTCCTCTCACTCTGTAAGAGTTCCCCAACAACTTGAGTTCTCCTTTCAGCAGAGTTCATCTGGAGCTGTCTCTCCTGCAGAAAAGCATTAAGAATTCAGAGGGAAAACAATCCCTCTTTCCAGACTTACAGTCTCAAAAAGCCCAAACATCAGAGGAAACGGAGAAACAGAAGTGCTGAGCAGTCTGCAGGTCACTCTGCGATGCCACTGTCTGGTTTGTTATCTGCACTGCGGAAGGGAAGCTTCACAGTGGACAGTGAAGGATCCCACTGATACCTGTTTGTCCCAGGATCAGCAAATAGCCCTCCCCTCAGGTTGGTTGGACTCCATAGTAAAAGAGGTTTCTAATCTTGGATCCCTGAGGCAGGTGGAGACTTGACTTTCAGCCCTCTATCCCTCTGAGTTCAGAACGAAGTTCTGGGCACAGGAGTCAAGCTTCTGTCCCTCCCTGTTGTTTGACCTTAGCGAAGTCATTTAACTTTAATAACTTCTTTCTCCGTTATGAAGTTTGGTTATTGACATCTGCTTTGCAGGATTCTGAAACTGAGATGTGCTAATGAGTGTGTATGTGTGTTGAATGGCAAAGCACTGGGCGTGTGCTGTTGTGATACAGAAAAGGATGAAGCCTTTATTTGCAGCCTCCTCCACGCACGCCCCTTTCCAAGCAGAAAGTGGGAGCCGTCAGAGTTATGTAAATTGTGCTCACTATTGGAAATCAGACCAGAAGTGAGTGGATCAGTAAAAAAACTTGAATGTTCTGTGCCATTTCTTCAGATGCCATCCTAGTGTCATATTAGAATATCATGGGGTATCACAGAGACTGTTCTTACTCCCAAGGTCTTATATCTCCATCTCCTTAATACAAATTATTTTAGTTCAGAGCTTATTTAAAAGAAAGATCTACCAGCTTGACTCCCCTCAACTTATATTTGTTTTTTTGTTTTTTTACGCCCCCCCCCGCCCCCGATGAGAAACTTTAAAGGAAAAGAAAGAGTTAACCAGAATAAAGGCTAAAGGGTTTTCATTGCCATTAGCAAACCAAATGGAAAATATTAATGTAATAATTGGTTTACCAGCTTGACCAGTAGTTCAAATTTTGAATCATTTTTGCTGAGATTTGATTTCGTGTCCCAAGAATTGTCTTGCATAACATTTCTTTCCTGAGGATTCAATGCAGATCAGATTATTTGGATGCAAGCCTGGGCCTCTCTGAATGCCCCATGCAGGCCAGACCCACAGGAGGCTCTCAGTCTACAACTCCACTCACAAGGTAAAGTTAATGTTTAAAAAACAATAATCTTTAGCTTCCTGGGAGCTGCATTATACTTGAGAAATTAAGTTCAGGGCAGCTCTTGTCCCCCTAGGAGCCAGGGTGTGATATTGTGAGTCAGGCTCCTCACAGTTTAAGGAAACAGGCTTTCCTGGGTAAGAGGCTTGTCTCAGCTCTCCTCCCGCACTTGGTAGCTGAAGGCAAACAGTTTATCTGACTTTTCAAACACTAGAAGAAAAACCTTACCGTACTCTTTATAATGTACCCCTTTTCACCTAACAAAAATGCTTAGAAACAATTGTAGATGTCTTTCCACTTCCTCTTCCTTGTTCTCTGTTGTTCATTATTCTTGCCTATGAAAGACCACATTTAAAATAAAATAGCCCACTTGGTTGCCTGTCACCTCCCAGGGCCCACACTAGCCTTGAATCAAGGGTCTCGAATTTGTGGGGAGCACTAATGATTAAAGGTCAGTACCTTTTCTAGTCAAAGATATCAAGAGGTGGGGGGGGGGGAGAAATATCAGTTTTAAACAAGACTCCTTTTGCCTTGCTCTCCTCAGGCAAAAAGGAAGGTTTTTTTTGCATCCAAACCTATTCTGATACTGCCTGAAGCCTTGTGTCAGAGCCGTGGTCCCCAGTGCCTCCCTGGTCTGCAGGAGGCCCCACCGGACACGTCAGCACCAGAGTCTAGCAGTCTTTTCCTGTCTTCCCTGTTAGTGACTGTCCCTTCTCAGCCCCATGAGGCAGGAAAGCCCCCTTTGAATTCTGACGGAACCATTCCAAACTTGTATCTGGCTGGAACACGCTCTTGTTTTTTAAATAAATAATAGCGCAGACATAATATTTATACTGAAAAATGACAACTTCCACCAGTCAGTGGCAACACCAATGGCTGTGTAGGCATAAGGGATTGTAGACATGAAATGAAAATCAAACTCCAGCCGTCTGGGCCAAAGGGAACCCAAACAGTACAGAATCTGATGTGGCTCTCTGGGAAGAGTGAAGCACCCTCCTCTTGGATGTCAGAAGCGGTGCAGGCTCCCATAATTCAAGTGCAGCCGTTGGTGTGGCCCCCCAACCATCCCAGTGACTGCAGAGCCTGCTGCTCACACTGGGGCTGTTTCCCCTCTGGCTCCCCGGCAGCTGTTTTTCAGCAACAATGATAATTTTACCTGGAAAGCTCTCAACTTGTCTCTTCTTCTAAAAACTTCATTTTCATGGATTATTATTAAAAAAGGGTATTTTGTAGTTTTGTACCATGAGAAGCACTTAAGCCACTTAAAAGCAATGTTGTCCTGCCTGACTGGAAATTCGGACCTGGTTTCCATCAGTTTGCTAAAAGTCAATTTGGGCAAACACACACCCAACAAACTACCTCCAAGGTGCCCAACAGAGGTTTAGGTTTCCTAACAAGGGTGCTACACACACACGCACACGCACACGCACACACTCTCCCTCCCTCTCCTGCATGTAGAGTGCCTGAACGCCCCACCCCCAGTCTGCCACGCCTGGTTTCTGCTCTAAAAAATATGGTGAGTCTAATTTCATGTGTCAGCTTGACTGGGCTATGGATTGACTAGACATTTGGTCAAGCATTATTCTCAGTGTGTCTGTTAGGGTGTTTCGGGGAAAAATTAACATTTAAATCATTAGACTATAAATCAGGTGCCTTCCCTAAAATGGATGGGCTTCAGCCAATCAGTTGAAGACCTGACTACAACAAGAAGGCTGACCCTTCTGGGAGTAAGAGAGAATTCATCTGCCTGACAACCTTTAAACCGGGACACTGGCTCTTTCCTGGCTTTGGATTTGAACTGGAGCATCAGCTCTTCCTGGCTTTGAACTAGAACTAAACCGTCGTCTCTCCTGGGTCGCCAGCTTACTGACTCAGGACTTGTCAGCTTCCAACACTGCATGAGCCAATTACTTATAACAAATCTTTATTTGTCTATATATATATATATATATATATATATATATATATATATATATATCCTATTGATTCTGTTTCTCTGGAGAACCCTAAGATGTGGTCCATGAGCATTTAGGGGTAGGGCAGGAGGGGAAATGGGCCTTTTATCTACCTACAAAGGACTTAGATACCCCTGGAAATGTGGTTATTAAGGCTTCTCTCAGGGAGGATGCTTATAGTTGGAAAGCAAGAGCCTCTTCAGGAGAGAGGGGTAAGCTCAAGGGCATACACTGTTGACGACAAACGGACGGACTGGATATATATGGCACTTTCATTTTGCTGAGCAAGTTTGGGACAGCTTAGCAGAGGGGACGCTGGTACTAGTAGTTCCCTTTGTCTGCCCACCCCAACCTCTACAGAAGTGTTAACAGACTTCCAGAACATCAGATTAGCAGGGCAACAGCAGCTAGGGGAGCCCACAGTCCGTTCCCACTAAAGCTCCATAATGAGTCAGTGTTAGGTGTGGTCCCCTGTCCTCCAGCTGTCAAAGATAGGTGACTTTTCTACGGGCATAAAATTTTTCTAGAGTGACATTTTCATAGATATCGGCTTTCTGGATGATAACGCAATGTTCATTGTTTCTCAAATTCTGATAACTTCACTTAACCAGAAATAGAGGGATTCTAAAGACAGAGCTGCCAAAATCCTTCTTTTTTGCCTGAAGAACTAGATTCAAAATCAGTTCTTTTTCTTTTATGAATCTGAATCCTACTAAGAAAAGAAAAATTATTTTTAAAAGTTTCGCAGGTAAAAGTGTTCTGGGCTGTCAGTGGAAAAAAGAATTCCTGTAGGTTTTCTCAGGACTCTGTCGCACGAGTACAAGACAAAACGCAAATGCTCAACTCTTCCCTCGTGACCCGTCAATACAGTGCAGCGTGTGCTTCTACGTGGCTTAAGTGCTTCTCACAGTATAAAATTGCAGAACACCTTTTTAATAATTATCCATGAAATGAAGTTTTGGGAAGAAAAGACAAGTTGAGAGCTTCCCAGGTAGAATTATCCTTGTTGCGATGTATTTCGTAATCACGTCTGTCTTAATAGCATAAAAATGCAGCAATAACTTTACCTTCAAGAATGAATTAGATGTTACGTTTGGGTTACATTTTGTCAGAATAACATTGTCTTCAAAATCTTCGCTCTTGGCACTACATTTCTTCTGCAGAAAATGTGACAAAAATTCCAGAGGTTTGTCCTGAAAAATACCCCCCGCAAGAATTTTTGTTTAAAACAGTCATCGGAAACACAAGTCAACATAAGTGTAGGAGAAGACAGGACACATCTTTAGTAGTTTTTTGCTTTCTACTGAATTGACTTACACGTCCAAAAAACACAGTAATTATTCTCTGATCAGAGTCAGTATGTGGGACATTCTAGCTGATCTTGTTTCTCAACTTACTGTCACAATCCATTAGGACGCCAAGGTCTTACCGGAGGGTCTCAAGATCTCAGAACCAAAAAGGCTCACAATGACCTCTTAATCAGATGAGGGAAGGGGACGGATGGGATCTTGTTTCTTGGAGGTAAGAAAGCCTGGGAGAGAGGCTACCACAGCAGAATTACTGGGGAAAACATCCTGTGAGGCTCCCAAATTTGGCTCAAGGTGTAAGTTTGAGTGCTCCCAAATTATATCATACAGGTCATTTTTAAACAAGTAGGTGGCAGCGAGTATACTAAACACCAAGCACATTGAGCACTTTTTACTGTTTTGGGAGACTGCAGGATCTTGCAGGGCCCTGGTATTGTCCCTGTGAATGTCCCTGATAGTTCAAAGCTCATCCAGGTCTTTATTCCTTGGACTTCCCAAGATTTGGCGAGAGTGCCTCAAGCTGAATCTTCGGAGAAGACTAAGCATGGCCAAGTGCAAAGTCTCAGGCTCATCTTTACCATCTGCTAACTGTGGAGATGCCTGGTAGTTACGCAAATGCCAAGTAGAAACCAAAGTAGAGACATGATAGATGAACAGAGAGTGTGTAGAGACATGTTAGATTTATCCACGAAATAGGCACTACAATGGAGGGCAAGGATTTGTGAATCTCCTCCTGCAAAATAAGGACCTTATATGGCATCGGTTGTGCTAATCTCACCCCTCATCCTGCCTCATCACCTTCCCAGAACTGAAGGTGACATATTCAATTTCCTGTCACCTTGCTGTCTGCTTAAGGCAGGTTGGCATTCTGCATGCTGCTCCTCCTCCTCAGTTCCTGGTATATGAAGTGACTTTTCTGGAAGAGGATCTAAGATTTACTTCTGATGAAAACGCTTCTCGGGGCCTCCCCTGACTTGTCCCTTCCTAAATTGCTGATGTGCTTATTTGTACTCTTTTGGGTTCTGTTTGTTCCTTCCTCTCCCATCTAGCCTCCTTTTTCCTTCGTCTTTTTATATTTGACTTTATTTGTTCTCCGTTTTTCTGTCATAGTATTAATTATTTTAACTGTTGAATAATGTTTATGTGAACTTTAAAGTCAATAATATGTTTTGTAAAGAAGTCACTCTGAATTTCAAGACAAAGGGCAATGCATAATACAACTTTTTAATAACTTAAATAATCCTATTTTTCTATTTTATGTCCCCAATCCAGCTGAAACCCAGAACCTTTCAATGGCTATTTCTTCAAAGTGATGCTATTTCTCTCAGGAATTGTGCCCCCAGGGGCATCCAAAGGTTAAAAAACAGTAGGTCCAACTAAAAGTGTAGTTAAGTGTGGGTGCTTTTACAGTTTGCTTTCTTCAAAGAAACACTTACAGGATTTTCTCTTGAAAGTTCCGTCAATCCATCTGCCAGAGCTTGTGACATTTCCTGGTTATTCAGAGTGTTAGCCACACTCATGGCATCACGCATGAACTGCCCTGGAAAAAAAAAAAAAAAATGGCCGGATTTTCTTGACCAACATTATACAAGAGATATGGCTACGAAGAAAACAACTCAGTCCTCACAGTTGCAAAGAATGAGTAAAACTTGTGTTATGACATGAGGCTTATTGCCCATAAAAGCATAAAATGAGCAGCAACAACTGCGGTTTATAAAAAGTCCCCACCCCGGCACATGTGACAGTGAGCAAGGTCTATAAACTGATCAAGAAAGAGGACATGTGAAAAGGGACCTTAACAGTTTAGATTTAGATTCTTGATTCCATCCCAAGTTCTTCCACATTCTTTTTTACCTTGTACCCCAAAACATGATAATCTTAAGTCCATGGGAAATGACACACTCATACACACAAAGAGATCTTTTACTCTTTTTTGATATTTTGAACAGCATGCATTTGCATGAAAATGATTTTCCATTTGATTTCTCGTTGCTTACTTAGATCATTAAAATATTTCTAGCTTGAAAAAATTCATCTTTTTGCTTTTCTCTCTAGTCCTTAATATGTAAGGAAGAACCAAAAATAATTTCTCTTTTGTAGCCTCTCTTAAATACTGAATGACTATCTATTAAATGTGGTAGAGTCAGGAGCAGTATGTAAAATCAGGAAGACATCCCCTCCAAAGACATAAATGTTTTTGGAGACATTTATGTAATGAGATGCGGGGCATATAAGTGTAAATCGAGGTTAAATAAGGAGCAGGACAGGGGATGGAGGAAAGTAAGTGAGGTGTAGTAGATACACACTGACTTGATTTAGAGGGTGTTGAGGTCAGATGGGATGAATTAAGATAAACTGAATAGGTAGTTAAAGCTGGGGGTGGAGTTGCTTATTTACCCCATGACAAAAAAAGCAAAGAAAAAAAGCCACTTATTTCAAGAAATGGACTGATTCTGGTGAAGATTCAGCTTTACAAAGGAAGTTGTTTCCCAAGACCCTTGTGATACTTTGATCATGAGTGTGAGCGGTAGATGGGAAAATAAATTCAGTGATGCCCAGTAGTTCTAGCAGAAGACCCCAGAGCTCGTCACCACATTATGTATTTTAGATAGAAAATAAAAAAGGACACAATTCTACAACAATTTAAGTCACTGGGGCTGTGGTCTAAGAGGTGCTTAACTTTTACAGCAAATTAGAATGAGAAAAAGGCAGAGCTCTCTGCCTTGCAGAAGACCAAGAATTTTGTCAAAGTAAATCATTTACTGACAAGGGATTAATAAAATGGTAAATTTTTAAAATAAACCAGTTTCAGCATTTTAAAGACGATATATCTGTTCTTAGTGGATCTGTATTACAGGAAAGGCCAGACAAGGATTAGGTAATTCCTAAACGCACATTCAGTCTGAATGTGCAGACTTGACAATTAACAGCAGCAGATGTAGCAAAAGTCTCACCTATCATCCTGCCACTGATGTTCTTCTTCAGCTCCTTGAAGAGAGGACTTAACTGTTTCCTTACTGACTTCAGTGTGTCTTCCAAGAAGTCGGTGAGACAGGACCAAGTATGTAGCTTTGATTCGCTGAAGTAGATGGAAGGGGGAGTCCTTTCCCACCGTTGTCCCAGCCAGCCACTAAGAACTGACATAGGTTCTCTTTTGATTACGGCAGACTTGAGTTCAGATGAAAGAATTCTACTTTTTAAGCGCAACAAAAACCTTAGATGTGCCTATATCAGGTGTATTATCTTTTCTCATTAGAAGACTAAGACAAACTCCCATAGTTTGCTTTTAAAGAAATCAAAATTAGAGATTAGAGGAGATAATATTATACATTCCAGAGGGCACAGTGAATAGTGTCAAATGCCTATCTCTTGGCATAGGATATTTGCAATCAAATGTTAAAAACGGCTGGATTTCTGTATCAGGAAGTAAGTAATTACCTACGGAAGAATATATTGCTTTCTCCTTGCATCCTAAAAATGAAAAGAAAATCCCATTCTGCCTGCTTTCCTTATCATGCCATCCAATGTCATCCCCATGCAGCCAAATGTGTATCTTTCTTACATGGTGATAAGTTATCATCTCTCACTGACTGCAGTGGGTACTTGAGAACGTTTCTCTCCTTGGGAAGCACTGTGTGATGTTAAACTTGATTTCCCACCCTGAATGGGCAGATAGCCTTATTTGACAGACATACACATACTCTATTTTATTGGTTACATGTTAACATCTTTATAGTATGTTATTTTAGAAGGCAAATAATAAGAGAAGGTGAACAGAAGGACCGGGAAGCAGAGGAGAAAACGTTCCATGTTAGATCCAGGGTATGTGTGCTCTGCTAATTCTGCCTCTGCTCAGATATGCTATCATTTCATAATGTTGCCATGTAAGCTAAAATAAACAAGTGACTCCTGCTTCAATGTGGTTTTTGTTGTACCAATATGGGATATTTTCCCATACAGATTTCCAATCATGCCAGTTTACCCTGTTCGTGAAAAGCCCTTGGCATTTGGGATGAGAGAGGCAATGCTTTATAGGTTTCTAAATCACCCCAAACCCTGTCTGGTAGGAGGCAAAGGAGCTTTAGAAGGGACTTGGTTCATGTTACTATAGCAAAGCAATTTGGTTCTCATGCTGATGAGTCAATGTTACATTTCAGTCTTATATTTGCAGCTTCAGCATCTAAATGAAATTTTGTTTACAGGTGTGTTTCCTCGTTTCTCCTCTCAGATAATGCTACAGCAATGGAACCTGAGCAAACCTCTTCACCCTCTCTTTGGAGTTTCAATCTTTTTTTCCAAATGAAACCATATTGATTCTATTTTACAATGAAAAATTCTTGGTACCACTTCTTTCTCTCATAGAGAGAACTATACTATGCATCAGCAACTATATATTTTTGTTTAACTGTTAAGGATGATGTTTTTAACAGTCTTTGCTAATGATGGTTTGAAGCAAATATCTGCAAGTGGAAAAAAAAAACTTCTAAGCAAGTGACTGAGTGATAGGAAATGACATCGTTTGAGTAGTGATAGCCTTCTGTGGAGAAGGAATGAAAGACCGTTACTAATTTTGGTCAGAACCGGTATTATTCTCTGTGCTTTGTCTGGTGCTCCTGAGTTGTGGGATGTTATTGAGCCTGGAGGCAGTTCCGGTGCACACTTACTGTGTTGGTAAGAGCCAGTTGCAATGCCAGTGGGGGCGGTAAATAACGTGCCAGTTAGTTGAGACAGCTGAGAAAGGACTTCCGTTCCTGCCTCTGCCAGTCAAAGAGACTCTCATTAGCACACTCACAGGTTTGGCGATGGAACAGTTAATTATTACTTGGGCGCACTAATGAGCTGGCCAAGAAAGGCCACACTAGCCATTCTCATCTTCAATTTAAATCCCTCATGGAATAGTCCTTAAACACATCACAGTTCACCTCAAGTGCTGAAGTCCAAACAAGTTATGAAGAGTGAACACCGGAGGGAAGAGGGTGTGAAATTCGACTTTGTGCTAGTTTTCAGATTAGGAAAACTCAGTTCAAAGATGGAAAAGTCAGTCTATGTTTTCTAAAATAATCTGACTCAAAGGCGATGTCTCATGATAAGAGAATAGAGTTTAGGCTACTAGTCACAGAAGACAGTTTTAAAACCATTAAATAGAATTGTCAAAATTTAGTGGGTCACTAATTGTACCCCCTTTTCAGTGACACAGCATAAAGGCTGAGTTACCGGACGTGGCATGTAGGATGAATTGTTTTGAATGAAATTAATATATCTGAAAATATATTTATATTAGTTGTGGTCTAAGAATAAAAATTACTCCAAACTCCTTCAATTGCTTAGAACAGCACGGCAATGGCTGAAAGGTCAGGCTGTCTCTCACTTACTGGTGTCTATATCTTAATTGACATATAGATCTACAAAATAAAATGGAGTCCAAAGTGTACCTACACATATACAATCAATTGATTTCAACAAATATGTGAATGGAATCCACTGGGAAAAGAACAGTCTTTATAAGGAATGGTGCTGTAACAGTTAGATATATGTATATAAAAAAAGAAAATTACAAAAAAACTCAATACCTTAAACACTATAAAAAATAATAAATCAAATAGATCACAAACCTGAATGTCAAATTTAAATCTACCAAATAATTTGAAGGAAAACATAGGCAAAAATCTTGTCCCCTAAGTTTTTAGATATGACACCAAAAGCATGATCTATAAAATAAAATGTTAATACATTTCACTTCATCAAAATTAAGAGCTTCTTTTCTTTTAAAACAACTGTTCAGGTGCACCCCTGTGGCTTAGGTGGCTAAGGTTCAGGTCAGGTAAAGCCCATGGACCCAGGTTTGAGATGCTGGGCAGGGGGCTGGGGGAGGGGAAATGTTTGCAAATCATTTTTCTAGAACACATAAAGAGCTCTCAATAGAAGTCAAACAACATAATGTTTTCGGAATCAAATGCTGCTGAGAAGTCAAAGCCAGGTGAGGACGGAGGAGGCAGCACTGAATTGGGCCACAGGAAAGTCAGTTAGAGTTTTCTAAAAGCAATTTCAATAAAGTGATGGCTTGAAGAACTTGATAATTGGAGGTGAGGGGGCCAGAGACAGAAGTATAGACCAGAGGTTCTCAAATTTGGGTCTCAGGATCAGCAAAATCACCATTACTTGGGAATGTGTTAGAAACGAACGCTCTCAGGTCCCATCCCAGACATACTGAATCAGAATCTCTAGGGTGGGACTCAGAAACATGTATCTAACAAGGCCTCTTGCTGATGAACCACTGGTATGGTCAACTCAAAAAGTCATGAGGGAAAGTAATGTGCTGTCTCTCTAAAGACTTGAGTTACTACAGCTGCTTCTGATTTACAGGAATGATCCCATAAAGAGAGGGAACTGAGCCTGTAGGGGAGGATCTGAGTATCGGAGTGAACTTCTGAGAAGGTGAAGGCTATGGGTACAGAGTCAAATGGAGTAGCTAAACTTTGATTTGAGGAGGGGTATTTTCTCCATCCTAACAGAAGAGCAGAGAATGAAGGTAAGAGGTGGAGGAGGTGGTGGATTTGGTGGTGGGAGGGAAATGAGGAAATTTTCTTAAGGAAGTAATAGGTAAGATCAGCATCTGAGAAAAGGTAATTCAAAAATTGACTAACGAGGAGAGGTGAGAAAATTGTCACCTCAAAGAGAGTCAATTTATCAAGAAAATGTGGAAGGATTGCTTAGCAGTGCTGCTATCTCATTTGCTACTTAGGCATCAAAGAAAAATTGGACCAATAAAAATAATTGTGTTGTTTTTTCTAATACTCTTCAGTTGCATTAGTTCAAGCAGGCATAGGTGAGGCAGAAGACTGTGCTTTAATCAGCATTGGGATTTAGTCAGGAGAGAGACAAAGTTGTTCAGATTTTCTTTGCAAGAGAGCAAAGATGAACCATTATGTCCAAGTTCGACAAGGAAGGAACCCAGGACAAAGGTGCGTGATACAGAGTATAAAAACAGGTGTGCGCAAACTGCAGGTCTTGAGGCAAAGAACGGCTCAAGTGAGAATGTTTGACAGTGTGATTTGGAAGAGGAGCTCAGAAAGACGAATGCTCAAGATGAAGAATTCAGAGGTAGCACAGATGCAATGCCTGAGAGGGTAAAGAGGGATTTTTGGATTGAGAAGCCAAGTCTTCTGGTTGACCTAAGGTCCTAAGAGTTTGTCCAGGTGAAAATTATATTTGATAAGCATTTGGAAGACTGTTTTAGAGCCCAGAATGGTGGTGAAAAATCTATTGTCTGAGTGTCACTAAATTTAAGACTACTTTTATGCCCCCAGATCTGTTGTTCTTTTCCCTTAGTCTCCTACCTTTCAACATTGTATTCTTCCATATGCTTCCTTGCTTTTTCTTCTACTCCAGTTAAAAATTTCATTTTGTTCTTATAAAAACAATACTAGTTATTACAGAAAATAGAGGCAAATAAGAGATTTTAAAAAAGGAATAAAAATAAAAGGTGGTAAAGTCACTTATCATCCCCAACTATCGTGATGACCTTGATATATATCTTTCCAAACCCTTTTCTATACACTCCCCACCACCACCTTCGCCCACACATACACAGAGTATAAACCCTGGGATCACACCATCCATCTTCTTTGCAGTCTACTCATAAAACTGGTATTTTTTTTTTTTAAAGGAAAGGTGTAGGCAGGAATGAAGGTGAGTAGGCAGGCAGGCAGGGAGAGGAAGAAGCACCTTATTTTTCATTTAGTTGTTCACACTGGTTTCGCGCTCCCACCACAACTCTCTCTCCGACCCTGGGACTCGAACCCAGAGGTATGTGGCCTGTGCTCCTTCGGAAGAGATTGACCTAACTGCTGCTCCACCAGCGTGTGCCTATGAAACTGATCTTAAAAGCAGAAAATCTGGCACACCCTTGTGACTCATGCAACTAGGTTGTAGATTACATAAAGTTCAAAGACCCAGGTTCCATACTTGGGGTGGTGGGTAGTGAGAAAAGTAGAAAATCTGAAACACATCTATTTTTTCACCACCATTCTGGGCTCTAAAACAATCTTCCTAAATCTTTCTAAAACAAATTTGGGTCAAATAATAATTTTCACCTGGACGAACTCTCAGGACCTTAGGTCAACCAGAAGAGCTGGCTTCTCAATCCAGACATTTAGAGATAGGTGTTAATTTCTCCTTGCTACATAGTTGAGATTATGTAACTCTAATAACAGTGTAAAACATTTTTATGATAGTTTGAATCTTGTTTGCTTTTTATTTCATTCCCCTCCTTTCCTCCCACACCCCCACAACCCCTCAACTTTCTCTGGACTGAAACTTGCCAGGCCATGCCTTGCAGGTGTTGAATAGTCCAATGAAGTTTGAGGAGTAAGAAGAACTTTAACTTACATTTCCCTAAGGAATGAGTACTACACAGTTTGGAAAAAATTAATTTCACACTACTTTGCTCCTGCTCTACTTCGGTTAAAATATAAAATAACCCATGAATGTAAGTTTTTATTTAACAAGTAACAAAAAAGTGACTTTCACTTATTAATCTGACATCATCTTCAAGTACCGAAATCAGCTTTGCATTATGGTGACTGATACTAAATATAGGCAGGCACTTAAATTACGTGAGCAACCCCAGTGATCATTAGCTACATTCATCTTTATAAAACACTCCATTGCTTTTCATATTGTAATGTATTGAAATATTTATATTGCTATTTAGTGTTATTATTTATTTACATTATTTTAATAGTCTCAAGTCCTGCAAGGTCAGGTACCATTCTCACTTAGATAAACTTGCTGAAGGTCACAGCTAAGGAGGAATAAGTAGTAGGGAGTCAAGTCTTGGTCTTTGGGCACCAAATTCTTGCTCACTCATTTTAGGTTCAGTACATAGCAGGGAGATTTTCCTCAGAGTGATCAAGTATGGTTCCTATTCTTTTCAAGTCCTGTATTGTGAAAGTCAATTTTACTGTGTTTTCTAGAAAAAGTACCGATAATGCTCTTGGCTGGCTCTTGTCATGAGTGACCTTATTTCCACAGGGACAGGTAACTCTAATCATCAGTCCCAATCCCTTCCCTCCTAAATGTGAAGAAAGGAAGGAAAGGAGCGTAAAATGTAACTGAATCATTTGATCCAAGGCCATATCACAAATTCACAAGATAGTATCAAAAAGTAGGCAAGACTGCCGGCTTTCAACACTAACCTGATGCTCCAAGTGGCACAAACAGGTCCACGTGACCCCCTTCTTCTTCTGGGGCCACACAGCTTCCTAATTTCTCCCAGAAGTCTCTCACTTCAGGCCTCAATAAATTTTTAATGCCAATTTTATAGCCTGAGAAAAAATCAAAATGTCATATTTATTTCTTGTCACGTCATGAAGAAACACTCAGAATTAGTGAAAATACAACCACAATTCAAGAAATCAATTTCCATTCTTAAGACTAAGACCTGTAGGACACCTCTGCTTCAAAGTTCCACGTTAGGGCTGCAAAAGGTGCCACTGACCACATTCTCCTTCACATTCTGGATTTATTGACCACTGTGCACTGAGGTTTAGGATAGTTTCTCTGCCTCTACTGAGCAACAGTGATTCATAGCAAACTTTAAGGTGTATAATCAGACAAGTCCTGGGATTTTTGCAACCAAGTTCCAAATTAGAAATGTTCCATATAATGACCAATCAAAAAAATGTCTTTCAGAGAAGTAAGGCTCCCAGAAATGGTAAACATCACTGACACTCTCAATTCCTGGGAATTCTATGCAGTGATTCAGCTAATTCTGTGCAACGATCTGCACCCCTTTCTAAAGGAGTCCTAGAGACCCTGCATTCCTAACCCCGCCGTAATGAAACATTTCCTTCCCATCAAGGGGTCTAACTATATAATGGAAGGACCTCTTTAGATGACTGAAATAAGACATTTCATTTAGGTCTTTTAACTGTTAAGTTGTAATCATTTTCTTCTCCTTAAGGCAAAATTATTTTGGAAAAGACCATAATTATATAAAAGCAAGCATTTGTTTTATTATTGCTACTATTGCTTAAAAAAAAAAAAAAGTAAGCAAAGAAAACGCTATTTGGAAACCTTTCTCATCTGGAAAACAAAATAAAGCTGAGATCAGAAATCCCTAACAAGTTCTCCCCTCATATGAGGTGAACCTATCACCACAGTCTGAACGTGGGATACTTCTCAACTATGTAAAGAGCTACCACGTAATTAGTAATTAATTTAAGCTCCAAACAAATAGCTGTGCATTACTTTTGGGAGAAATACAAAGCTGAATATGGAACACAACTTGCTCCAGGCACAGGTAAATTAAACAAAAAAGCAAAAGTAAGGTAAACCAAAACCAAGAGCGTTAGTTCTTGCAAATAAAATTCACTGCAAATAATCAAATGATCCAAGTATGCCTGAGCTCCAGCCACAGAGATAGTTCAATGGGTGATTTGGGTATGAACTCTACCATTTAGTGAGTTTCCTGCCAGTTGGATCTTTGACCATCTTATTCTCTGTCTTCTCTCATCCCACAAAGATGGAAGAATTCATGTTAGTGAAATCTAAAACAATTCTATCTTAGGTATAAACAAGAAAGAGTGCAAGCTATAGTATGAGGAAGAATCAAAATAGAACATTTACTTCTGAAACACTCATTACCTCTTTTCCCCTCAAAAAAGAGTATCCATTGAAAAATTTAAAAGATGGCATTGTACAAGTCTATAAGATCAGCCAATCCTTCCCTTTGTGGGATGAGCCTTTTGGGAGCATAACGAATGTCAGTGCGCACGAATTTGTAGGTCTTCGTATTTGCTGCTATTAGAATTGCTTCACTTTCATCAAATTTTAAAAACTGTGCATCAAAGGGCACAATCAACAGGGTGAAATACAACAGACAGGACAGGAGAAAATATTTGCAAATCATGTATCTGACAAGAGGTTAATACCCAGACTTTATAAAGAACATGTACAACTCAAGAACAAATAATCAAGTAACTCAGTTTACAAATAGGCAAAGGACTTGAATGGACATTTCCGCAAAGAAGATATACCAATGAAAAAGCATACGCAAAGATGTCAGCATCACTAATTATGAAAGAATGCAAATCAAAGTCAGATGGATATCACTTAAAACTCTTTAGAAAAGTCATTGGCTGTCCAAACAACAGAAAATAACAGGTGTTGAGGGGGATGTAAATGAATTGAAACCCACATACACTACTGGTGTGGTTGTAAAATGGTATAGCCATCATAGAAAATAATATGGCATTTTCTTGAATTATTAAAAATACAATTACCAATTGATCTAACAATTTCACTTCTGGGTGTATGTAGAAATGAATAGAAAGCAGGATCTCCAGGAAGTGTTTGCACACCCATGTTGTTCATGACACTCTTATTCACAACAGCCAAGAAGTGGAAGCAACACATTTGTCCATCAACAAATGAACAGCCTAAGTGGTGCTTTTCCAGAGGTGTAAGAGAAATTAGAGCAATCTTCCCTGTGAGTTGATTCAGCATTGGATCTGAGCAGCTTGGTAAATTCTGTTAGATCTAGAATAAGTTAGCAGTGTATCAGGGTATTAAGATGATTATAAACTGTAACAATACACAATAGCAATCAACTCAGGCATCTTGGATTCTTCTGATGATGTTCTTTAAATAAGAAAATAGTACTGTCTTAGGAGTATACATCAAATGCAATATTACTCCACCTTAAAAAAGGAAAGGAATCCTGTTATAATGCTATGGCATAGGTGAACCTTGAGGATATTACATTAAGTAAAATAAACCAGTCACAAAAATTCAAATATTGTATGATTCTGTTTATTTGAGGTATCTAAATTAGTTAAACTCACAGGAACAGGAAGTAGAATGGTAATTCCTAGGGACTAAGTGGCATTGTTATTTTATGTATCAGAGTTCATTTTATGCGTCAGCTTGACTAGACCACAGGAACTGGTGTGACCATAAAGGTGTTTTAGACGATACACTGAACATCTGAATAGGCAGACTGAGTCAAGTAGGTTGGGTGGGTTTCAGCTAATCAGCTGAAGAACTGAAGACCAAAAAGTGACCGTCCCTTAAATATGAGGGAGCGCCTGTTGCTTGCCTACTTTGAGCTAGGATACCAAATCTCTTAGCAAACTGAAAATGAAAGAATAATCTTAAGGTTGTACATATGAGCAGGCACTGCATCAGTGTCAAGTTGGTTGTTCTTTCCAATCCCCAGTCTTACCTTGGAGTAAATTGATTTCTCTGTTATCTCCATCACTAAATATCCCCATGCTCTGTGCCTTCTGCCCATCTAGAGCTTTTTCTATGAGGTAAATGAGGCTCTCCAGGGTGATGCCACTGTGTTCATACACCACAGAAATGACGCCAGTCCTAACACTGTCCACCACCATCTAGAAATGAAACCAAAGTTCATTACTTAGAAGACAAAAATTAATTAATAAAATATGATGTCTATGGAACCAGCTATGATTTTTAAAGGCTATGGGGCTTGTCTTTTTAGAAATTATGTAAGATAGCAACACATAGCTCAGGCAACTAAGACACAGGATCTAAAAAATTCATGGACCTGAGTTCAAGACCCATAGCTGGAGAAATAAAAGAAAAAAATTATGGAGGAGGAAGATAAGCTTTCCCTTTTATTGGTTTCTTTTTAAATTATTTTAGTTATTTTCTAATCTTAAAAGAAACAATAAAGTATAACTATAATTATAGGAGATAAATATTATTAACAATAAGGTTGCTTTCTTCCAATCTTTTTATCTTTGTACACAGCCATGCTCAGAGACATACATACAGCTTAAAAAAAAAAATTAAGATCATACAATTTTATAATTGACTTCTTAAATATATGTAGTTTTCCTCTCAATTATGAATTTGAATTAATTGATAACATTTATTGATATTTCTATTTAAATAAATATTATAACCACTAATCTTTGAATTCAGCAGCCAAAAAACATTCCATTGTGACAAAGTTAACTTTTCATTGGCCATATATCCCCTAGGACAGATGAGCAGCAGACAGGTTGGAAAATCATTGAAGTCATTGATTTTTTTTCCCCCAAAACCTCATGCCACTGTGTGGAAGTCCCAGTTCAACTGAATATAGGTCTTCCACATGGTTACATCCTATTTGTGTTTAAACCCCATTATTAAGTAGGTAAGCATGGCATAGTCTCATATAAAGAAAATGGACACATTTATACCAGTTTACTCACCCACACACTATCCCCAATTATCTTCTGTGCCCATCATGATGAATTTCTAAACATTAGGGAAACTACTGGTGGACCACCCAGGGACCAAGACTCTGATCTTGCTTTCCTATGAATTGACTTAGCTATCCAGTTGTAAATGACCAAAGTCAATTCCTAGATGCCCAGAAAGAGAAATGACTTATCTTGAAAGGAATCCTTTTGTCACAGATAGAAATTTTTTTAAAGAAACTTTCTAGGTGAGTCAATGAATATAGCCTTCTGAATGTCTTTCCTTACACATGTCCCTGTGCGTGTATGAATGCATATAGACACCCTCACATATAAGCAAATGCATGATTTGTTTTACTTGTACTTTTATTTTTCCTCACTATTCATATTAAAATGTGCTCTTTCTATAATGACATATTCAACTTAATGGCACCCTCAAATAAATCATGAAATAAGAATTCTGACATTCTGATGGTGGTTATGTGATATTAAATAGTTTGGGCATTCCAAAAAAGCTGTAAAATAATTCTTAATCACCTTGCTATTTTTTAGGATTAAATTTAACAAATTCAACTCAAGAAGAATTTATTAGACATCTACTAAGTGCAAGGCAGTTTTGACCTTTGAAATTAAAAAAGCAATTTTGATTTTTAAGATTATCTTTATTGTTTCTGATTTTTAATACTGTTTTGCATCTGTAAATTTCCACTTAGAAACTGCCACTTTTGTCTTAAGAGCAGGATCATTTTCAGACCATGTAGTGTTCATAATCACCATATAGTCCTAGTGTGGGCGAAGAGCCCCTGATTCAGACGAGGCCTCCTAGCACACTCTGTACCTCATATGCAGGGAGCTGAGATGATATTAATATGAAGTGCGGCTGGAGTGCATATGAAGAGCTATCATTTTTGGAAACTGCAGGCCAGTTTTTCTTTGAAAATAAAGAATAGGAATGGCTTCCAGAAATATTGTTCCTATAGGGAAAAAAGGAAGAAAGTGTGAGATTGTCATTTTTCTCTTAATTTGACTTTGATATGAGAGCACCAATATGTTCTCTGGGCTTCAGTTACACTGTTCAAGGCTGGTGCCTCTGTAACCATTTTCTCCCTTCATTTCTAGGGTCAGTAGTAAATGGGGCTGCTGGCAGGGAGAGGGAGGACAGAGCTCCCCTCTGGGTCTCTCCCCCTCCCCCTCCCTGGCTCCCTCCTCCCCCTCCATTTGTGGGACATCAGAAAGGACTCTTAGAAATTACTTAGCTTTTGTGAGACACTTAAAATGAATGGAGAGATATACTCAGAGGTTCAAAACATTTTAAAAATTTGTAGCTAATTCTTAACTTCCTTCATCATGTGGGCTTCAGTGTTTTTCTGGGGAATGTCTCCATGCCCCACACCCCTACATTATCATTTGGATACACTCCATAAAAGCATTTCTGGAAAAAATATTATTTTTGCTCAATAATTTATATAGAAAATGTAATACATCTGCAATATAGCCTCTTTGCAAGGTTAATGATATTTGAAGTGTGCCTTATGTATGGCTCAGGTGACTGAGAAGACTGGGGTGCAGACCACACAAAGTCCAGGAGGAGGGTTCAAGGACCAAAGTCAAGGAGAGAAAGACCAGAATAATTAAGTAAAAATGCTTCTTCCTTCTCTCTCTCCCTCCTTCCTTCTTCCCTTTAAAAATAAAACTTGAAAAATAAAATTGGGATGTCAAAAATTTCCTTCTTCAGAAAGCAGGCTAGAGACCACTCTTGTTGAAGATTAAAGAATGATCTCTATGCTTTTTCATAGGATAGGAGCTGTGTTCTGCATGTTGGTTCAATTCTCTAGAGTAAAATCTGGGTACCGTGGGATGGTCTTGATCCTTTAGTAGATGGGCTTTGCTTACCGCTTGGGCAAAGCTTCTAAGGATGCCAAAACAAGCTGTTTCTCCAAAGCTTCATGTAATCCCACTCGATCCCTCACAGTCTGGGAGAGACGTGGCTGGCATTTGGATTTTAACAATCTAGAGCAGCATGTTCCACTCATCCAAGGGGGTCGAACTTTGAGTAACTCCTCTGAAAAACAAGCAACAGCAGGCTGGGCCGCTACCTTCAGCAGCTCCGGGCCAAGTCTGCAGAGATAAGGGCAGCAGCAACCAAGCCTCTAGGGCAGAGCTCCAAATGGCATCCTTGCAGCCCCTGGGACGGCTGTTTGCATTTCTCTTCCTCCCAGCACTTTGGCTGCACCTAACCGTCGTTTCGGGTCAGAGAGCAGGCAACTCTTTCTTGGTGGAAACCACTTAATCAATTTATAGCCTTCACATTCATTTCTGCCTTTCTTCTTGGCTTCAAGTAACTTCCCACTTTGTTATGATCTCACAAGACGGTGAGTCAGTGAATAAAAACTGTGAAAACTCAAATCAGTGTTGTTGATTACTTTTACACACTGCAAATCAGAAGAATTAGCTGAAAGCTGTATCTGTCTCCATCCCTTTCCATTACTTCCATTCCCATTTACTCCCTCTTCATTAATGCCAGTTCTCTTGTCCTGAATCTATATGTTTATTTGCTTTTACTTAATATATATTATATAATACAGATAAATATTATACATACATCTTCTCTCTCTTTGTTTTTGAGAGAATAGCAAGGGAGGTACTGATGTTTGATCTTACATATTTCATCTGAATCTTTTTTCATATTAACTTAAAATATATAGTGAAGAGAAAAAGAGCCTGTTTTGAAAATACTTTAGAGCATGCCACCCACATGCTATTGCACTCTCCTCCTGGGGGAAATGTGTATGCAAATCCAATTGTCTAAAACAGTTGGTAAGAAATATATTTCAAAATGCACATACTTTTACGTAAGGCAATTTTTTCCCAGATTATTTTCCGTAGGCACTTTTCTCTTTGTCTTTCCTGTAGCTCTTCATCTTCTGTTTTGGGCTCATTCAGGGTCCCATAAATAGCAGAGGCTTCCCGAGGTGTTAGCCAATCTAAGTTAGACACACAAGCAATGTAATGGTGCTTCCAAGCACCATACTCATTATCTGCTGGTGTATAGGGCAGAAACCATCCAAACTTGATGCATTTGGGCCTCCATAAGCAGTCCTTCAGAAAAAAAAAAGAAATGGGAATGATGAGTTGCAAAAAAATATTTTTTAAAGGACAATTCCTTAGTAATAATGTTTTTAGATACACAGATAATTTTGTTGTGTTAGACTAAGATTTCTAGTATTGTTGACTTGGCATCTAAACTTGACTCTGAAAAATAAGAAGCATACATTCCTTCACAGGAAAAGATTCTTTGATGAACATATATATGTATAATTTATATGCATACATGTGTATATATATATGGATATTGTGATATATATGTGTGTATATATATGTATATATATATATATAATACAGTATTCCACCCACAGGCTATTGAAGAAAAAGAGTGCTATCCTTCTGGGGTGTGGGGATATGTATCTTAATCCAATTGTCTAGTTGTCTCTACAACAGTTGGAAAGAAATAAATTTCAAAATGCACTCACTTTTATGTAGGGAAATTTTTCTCCAGATTTACTTATATATATATATTAGACATCTTTGTATACTTACCCAAAGCTTCCATAGTATTTGGTTATGTTAACCTTAGATTCTGAGAAGTCTGCTTCTAGCAGTGGTGTAGTAGTTTCAGACCAACCCTCCCACTGAAAACCACCCTGATTTATCTGTATGATTCTCTATGGGATCAGTTCTTACATATGAGAACTGTGAAATCAAGAGAGTTCAATATAGTTGAATATCTAGACAAAATAATATAGAAATACCTGAAGACATTATGAAGCTAGTAACACAACATGGAGTTTGTAACCAATACCTGATATAGAAGAGAAACCTGGAGAGGTAAGCCTGACACTTGGCATCAGTTATTAATTCCAGATATTTGACAGTTCTGAGTAAGATAAGGCTTAAGCTGAGAAGTGGAGCAGAATGGCTGAAAGACTTACAATAAAGAAAGTTATTCTCACAGGGAAGAGAGGAGACAAATTGAAATCCAGGATTCATGAAGAGGAAGAGCCCTAATAATCACACCTGAATTTCAGTTGAGATGCTGAATTCAGTTAATTATAATGAGAAATTAGACCCCCATCACCAGGATTGAAGCTAGCACTGAAATATCTCATTCTGATTGAATTCAAGTGATCTGTTCCTAACCCAACCATATGCCAGAAGCAAAGCAAATTATCTCTGAGGAAGATAACATTATCCAGAGACTTAAATTATCACATGAATTTTGTATACTCAGTATCTGGTACTCAATCAAAGATAATCAGGCACACAAAAAGAGAAATACTGTTCTTTATTTTGGTTTTTAGTAAATAGAGAGAGATGCGTAGGAGATCCAGACTTTGTAATTGTCAGACATGAATTTTTCAAACACAAAATTAATCTTACAGATAAAATAGGTAGAAAATTTTGGCAAAGAATCAAAACAACATTATAGATAGAAAGATGCAACAACTAAAATTTAGCACTCAATGGAAATGTTTAATAACAGGTTAGAATCCAACAAAAGAGATAGTTGTGACACTGAAGAACAGACCAGAAGAAAAATCCAGACTGAAACACTGAAGCAAAAGGTTTGGAAATACATATAAGTATTGGAATCTCAAGGAAAAAAAGGGAAATAGTGGAACAAAAGCAGTATATGAGGAGATATCATCTAAAAACTTTTCAAAACTGATAAAAGACAGTAAACAAAGCAAAACACAAAACAGGATAAACACACAGACATACATATACACACACACACACCTACGTACAAAAATGCTAAAAGCAAATGACAAAGAAAAAGACATCTCCAAAATTCAATAGAAAAACGAACTCTCAACCTAGAATTCAAATTCCAAGTGAAATATTTTTCAAATATGAAAGTGAAATAAAGACATTTTCAGAGAAACAAAAATAAAAACTTGTTTAGATGCACTGAAAAAATATTAAAGAGAATCCAGAAGGTAAATGACCCCAAATGGAAACTTGAAATACAGGAAATTATGAGTCACAACAGAAAGTCAGGAGTGATTACATATAAATAAATATTGACTATGTAAAGCAATAATAATGTATTTATAATACATATATGTGTATATAACACACTTATGTATTTAAGTGTGTTTGTGTATTATTATGTGTGTATGTGCACAAAAACTAAAATGATGTATTTTTAGAAAGCATAGAGACTAACTATGCAAATGAAGTTACAGAATTGTAAGCTCCTTGTATTATCTCAGAAGTGGTAAATGAACTAGAATATGTTCTGTAATCTCTACAGTAGCCTTGACAGAACTACCAAATAATTATTAACTAGCAATCTTAAAAATATTTAAGTCCTGGGTGGACCCTGCTGGAGCAGCAGTTGGGTCAATCCAAGAGCTCAGCCCACATATCCTTGGGTTGGAGTCCTGGGTTGGGTTGGGTGGGCAGGGGAGGTGAGGGGCTGTGTCGAACAACCAGTGTGAATAACTAATTTAAATAATAAAATGCTGCTTCCTCCTCTTCCTATCTGTCTGCCTATTTGCCTTCATTCCCACCTACACCTTTTCTTTAAAAAAAAGAAATTTAAGTACTGGTTCACCCTGGTGGAGTAGTGGTTTGTTCCCACTGCTTCCAGCTGAGCACAGTCCACATACATCCCAAGGACCTGGGATCATATCCCAAGGCCATGGGGAGCAATAAATTAATAAAAAATAAAAATATTTCTTTCTCCTTTCTCTTCCTATTTAAGTACTGCAAAAAAGACCAAGAGAAAAAAAGTGTGTGTATATATACATTATGTGTGTTTATGTAAATAAATATAACATGAAACAAAAAATAGTAAAAGGGTGTATTTAAAGCCCTAATATATCAGTATTTACATAGATGTAAAAGACTATCCCAGTTAAATGTCAGATGGTCAAATGTTAAAAAAAACAGCTACCACCACCATATTCTGTTGACAAGACACACGGCTTAAACGTAAGGACAGAGAAAGAAGGACAGTGAAAACAAGACAATATACCATGAAAGAACTAAGCTTGGGCTCTCATACACCATAAATCTAGGGGGTACAGTTAGGTTTTGTACATGGCCCCTTCGTAGAGACAAGTTATTCTCAGAGAACATGAACTCAACTCAGACGAAACAAACAAAAAGAACTCCACTTTGTACAATTTAAAGATGTAAATTTACTTTTACTTACAGGTTGTCTACATTTTTTATTAAACCCTTTAAAAGAAAGTGAGGGAAGAAATTCAGAGACAACATTAAAAGTAGAAAATGTTGAATATCTAGATTGATATTCCTTGACAGATGTTAGCCAAAGAGCAATCAGTTGAAGTTGGAGTCATACAGCAATTTTCTCTCTTACTTTACTGTAAGAATACAGTACATATCATACATATAACACAAAATACATAGTAATCACCTATTTATTGCTGAGGTTCCAGGTTTCAACCAGCTATTAGTAGCTACTAGTAGTTAAGTTCTGGCAGAATCAAAAGTTATTTGTGGACTTCGGGGGGAAATTGCAGGGATCAGTGTCCCAACCTTTATGTTGTTCAAGGGTCAACTCTACTGTATTTAACTTATTCCCATTTTTTTACCTTTAAGGGTAAGTTAATTATGGTTCAGATACACTCAGCTAGTGCCTCATTATGGATTACATTGTATTTGTGCCCTAGGAAGTGACAAGTAGTTTCACCTGTTCAGTCAAAAACTTCCAGTGCCAGCTGACTTGTGCAGCTGCGCACAGATCTTTCGGATTCAGAAAGGAAAAGATAGAGAGAGAAATGAAGCGTGGTAACACAGTAGAAAAATCCACTTTGAACACTTGCATCCTCTCTGAAAACCAGTCTTGGATAAACCTAAAAAGAAAGAGAGAAATTTAGTCCAGAATACTATTATTTAGAAAGAACTAAAAATCCAGTCTAACTAGGTCATTGTTCTTTCTGTAATATTCTACCTATTAAAAAATATAAATCCTAAATAGCAAGGCTAGATTTTGAAAAGTGTCCACTTCTAATAATCCATTATCAAGAGGAAAATGAATAACAAAAATAACTTACATCCACAGGGAGGAAAAATCTGTAATAAACTTAGTTATTTAAGCTATAAATCTGGAATTTTTCCCCCCTTTTCCCTTATTGCCAATTTAATAAATCAGCAAGTCCTATCTGCTCTACCTCCAAATCTAACCATTTTTCCATCTCTATTGCTCTCATTCTGGTCCAAGGCCCTCAACTTTTCCAGCACTTTTTTTAACAGCCCCCTCATTGACTACTTGCTTCTAGTCTTCTCAAATCCCACTCTGCACACAGAAGTTCAAGTTGTTTAAGTGTAAATTACCTGTCACTCATACAAATAATACCCTGCAATGACGTCCCAATACTATCAGAATACAAGCCAATAGTGGTGAAACAGTAAATACCTCCCCCCACCCCACCACTAACATTAGGAACAAAGCAAGAATGTTCTCTCTCACTACTTCATTTATATATGTCAGAAGTCTTAGCTAGTTTAATAAGACAAGAAAAAAGAGCATATTGAAAAGGAGGCAATAAGGCTTCCTCAATTCATGGACCATGTGTGTAGAATTACAAAACAGCTGTTAGAAACAACTATGAAATCTGCTCAACAGCTATTTTTTATTTTATTTTATTTTATTGAAGAAACATCATTTTGCAACATATATAGGTTTCAGGTAGATAGCATTACAATTCAACATCTATATACGTTACATAATGTTTCCCACCAAAAGACTAATTTCCATCTAATTTCCATACAATTGACTTTTACCCAGTTTACCCATCTCTTCTCCCCCTTCCCCACAAGTGACTCCTACTTGTTCTCAAATCTACGATTTTGATTTGGTTTGATTTGTTAATAGGTTTTGTTTCTTTTTCAAGTTTCATGTGTATAACCTTAATTAAGTTGAACTTATTAGCACAGAATTGTTGAAAATTTTATTATCTTTTTAATGTTTATAGAATCTATAGCAACAGCTTCTTTTCCATGATAGGAATCATTGGTTTTCTCTCCTTTTCCCTTGGTTTCTCTTCCTAGGTTAGCAATAAATAATTAATTTAACATCTTTTTTCTTTTTTAAAGTAAGTATTTAAATTACATATTTATTGAAGCTATACATGCATCCCATGCGCTAAGATATGTTGTATTTTCATTATCATTCATTTGAAATATTTTCTAATTTCCCTTCCGATTTCTTCTTCAGCCACAAGTTATATATAAGTGAGTTAATTCTAAATATTTGGGAATTTTCTAGGTATTTTATTTTCATTAATCTCAAATTGTACTTCATTTTTATCGTACACTTAATAAGACTTTGACACTTTGAAATCTTATTTTGTGAACCAGGAAATGATCTATCTTGGTGAACATGAATTTACCTATGAAAGAAACACATGTTGGAAGTTGTTGGGTTTAATTTTTGATAAATAATAAGTCAAAGTAGTCGAGAAGACTGTTCAAGTCTTCTATATTTTTACCGATCTTTTGTTTAGTGTTTAGTTGTTAATTCTGTCAGGTTTTGTTTGCTGTAATTTGAAGCTCTGTTATTTGATACACTTCTTTACAATTAAGACTCTGATGAATTGATCCTTTTTTCATTATCAAATGCCCCTCTCTATTTCTCTGGTAATATTCCTTATCTTGAGTTCATTTTGTCTGATATTAATATTGAAATTCTACCTTTATACACTTACTATTTGCATGCTATTTTTCTATCCTTTTACTTTTTAATCAGTGTATTTAGATTTAAAATGTGTCTCTTGTTGTCAGTATACAGTTAGATCATGTTGTTCTAGTTTATTTGACTTTCATCTTTCATTTGACCTGGCATAGGGTAGGTCAAGTTCCAGAAAGTTCTAATTTGAAATGAAGATGGCACCTCTAATTAGGGCCAAAAATTCCTTAATTACTTTATGAACTAGCTGCTGAATGAGCATTAGACCTAGAGACAGATTTGACCACTAATTTACCAAATTTACTAAATTCACCAAAACTGATGATTTGACAGGAACCTCAACTATAAGTCTTGGAAGAAGGAAAATGTCTGCCTTGCAATAGAACATCAACTAATATACAGAAAGGGGATCAAGAAATTAGAAAATCACCACTTGGAAGCCATCATAATAATTATTGCTTCAGGTAAGACTCATTCATGGATGCTAAAACTGGTGAGTGAAAGTTTGATGAAGAACAGGATATTTGCATAGATTAAAATACTTGTTAATTAATTTAAAATACTGCCAGACATTTAAATTACTTATTAATAATACAAAACACTTAATAAATTACCATCTTAACTAAGTGATAAAAGCAACATCAGAAGCAACAGGACAAACTGACATGATATGCCCCCTAAATGATCCACTGAGAAGAACACATCAGATTCTTTGGTGGACCTGCTGAGAATGTATAACCTGAACACAATCTTGAAGAAACAGCAGCCAACCACAAATTGAGTATCATTCAAAAGTATCAGATCTGCATTCTTCAAAAATGTCGAGGTGGATATAGAGACATGACAACTAAATACAGTAGGTGACCCTAGATTGACTTCTGAACCAAGAAGGAAAGGAGCAATCCAGAATATCTGAATGAAACCCAAGGATTGGATGATAGTATTGTATCAATGCTGATTTCCAGATATTGGGGGTGTACTTTGATTTTTCAAGAGTGTCCTTCATAGGAAGCATGAAATGCTTAGGGTTAATGGAGATTTGTGTTTGCAACATGTTTCAAGTGTTTCAGAATAATAAGGCAAAGATGGTAAAATGTCATCAACTGAAGAATTCAGATGAAAATATAAAGGAATTAATTATACTATTTTGTAACTTTTCTGTAAGTTAAAATGATTGCAAAATAAAAAAGGTGATGGATTTATTGGTGATTTTTTTTTTCTTTTGTTAAAGGATATGCTACCTACTTCAGTTCCAAGGTTCAATAACTATTGTTTGGTGTTAATAGTCTCTTGGTGTTAAACTAAGTCATGGTTCTTTTTGATGACTGTTCACATAAGCTCGTCACACTGATACAAAATAGAATGACTTAAAATAAAGTGGGTTAGCATGTTAATCTGAGGAAAATATGTGTATCTGTACTGGATAAGAAGGAAGGCAAAGAATAGAGTTGTGCTTGTCTAAGCTTCCACAGAACTGTCACTTGGGTGTCCTCTCAGTATTGAAACAGAGAACCATTCAAGTTGAATGAGACAGTGACGGTACCAAGAACAGTTAATCCCAGTGGATCACTGACCCAACTCCTCTTTGTTGGAGGTAGGCTTCAGAATCATTTCACTGGTCCTGGAGAGACAATTTGCTTTCATTTGAAAGTATAAAACCAATCAATAAAATAAGAGGCTAACCAGGGATATTTTCAGCCTTCTTTTCAAAAATGGGTCTCGGTATCTTTGGAGTGTTTGGCCCCAACCTCTATGTCACTCGACAGTGTCAATTGCTCCTTTCCAGAGAAGAAAAAGAGAAGAACTTAATCTGAGTTGACTTTTTAAATAAGCCTTAATTACACATGCTTTATATTTGTCCCTAGTCTGTGTTGTTACAAGGACACTCTCAAGGATAATGAAACTTAAGCAAGGAAGAAAAATGCTTCATTCACATTTAAAAAAGAATCAGTACACGAGCAGAAGAACTAGAGTAGTTTGTAGTAATGACATTGTGGCTCATTGCATTTTAGTTAATGCTGCAAAGTAAGAAATCCATGAAGAGAAATAACAACATGCAGGGAAACAACGAACAAAATGTGCTTTGCTCATTTATTGTGACAAGGATCATTTCACTTAAATAATTCATGACAATGCTTTGCAGTGTGCTGCTGCATGTACAATGTGTACTTTGCAAAAATAACGAGGCTCAGAATTATGGGACTTGAATCTAATTTTCTGCTCTTAAATCTCTGATAAGTGAAAAAGAAAGCTGCGTAAAAAGAGATAAAAATGACTGGGAAAACAACTGGAACAGGTGCCTGGAAAGGAGCGAGTGGCACGGGTGGGGCTCCCAGGCTGGTCCCTGTCTTCTCGTTCTCTCGGTAGCTCCATTTGCCTTGTCTCCTGGCTTCCCAACTACTCTGCAGCACGGTGAGGGTCTGTAGCAGGTGGGCTGCCAAGCAGATGCCAATGTCATATGGAGTAATGTTTGGGATTGTGGTAAAAAGGAAATGGAAGGCCATCTACTACAGCTTCCCATGATTGAGAACAAAGATGGGTGTGGGTAACTAATAAGGAGCAGTGATTGAACAGTTTTCTAAAAAATATTTTAAAATCATTTCTATATTTTGGTTCATAGTCATATGAATACACATAAGCATAAATAGTAGATGGTTGTTGCAGCCTGCTGGCTCAAGAGCTAAGTCCTGGCCTGGAATGTGGACCATGTAAAGCACAAAGACCCAGATTCACAACCTGGGGCCTGGGGTGATGCCCAAAATAAACAAAAGTGCTTCTGCCTCCTCTTTCTTCTTTAAAAAAAAAAAAAGATGGTTTATCTGGATGGTGGGATTATCGGTTACTGTTATTTTTTTCTTTCTACTTACCCATATATTCCAATACTTCTACAAAAGCTGCTATTTTTATTGACTAGAAGGCCCATGGCTTCCACACGTATCATCCACTTCAGGAAGAACATTTGTCCTCCTGTCTTGGATTATCTAAATCTGCATATCCTTTAGACCCCAACCTAAATGTTGGAACCACAGAGGTGTCGTTGCTCCCTTGGACCAAGTGTTTTCCCCATTAATTTTCCTTCATTCTTAGCACAATCATAGCTATTTATTTGATATCTATTGGGCTGTCCAGGCCTGCCCTGGATTGTGGAAAATAAAGAATAAGGCATGCCTATAGATTTGTCATTGTTATATAACTGCATTGACTTCCCAGGTGTGATACTTATTCTATGACTTGTGGCCAGTGAGACAATATCTGAGGAAGGAGTAAGAAACTATTTGGAACCAGTAAGGTAGATCCAAGTCAAAAGGCTAAAAGGCTATTTGTTGCAACAGTATCAGTAGCCATTTAAAGTGATGACAGTGAATTTTTAGGGTAAAATTTCTGGACAAAATCCTTCTCATTCCCCAATAGGCTGACAATTCCTGCTGCATTTTGGGAGGCTCCTGTCACTCACTAAGCCTCCCTACTTAATACCATCTCATGTCCTTGAATGAAACCTGCGTCCTTTACACTTGCTGGGCACTTAGAGTAACTGAAGCACTGTATTTGTGTTTCCATTCCTGCTGACCCTCAAACTCAGTCCTCTTGTGGACTTACTCACCATTAAAATTCTGTCTTCTCTGCTGGACTATGAGCCCCATAAAACAAGGCATGGTGGCTGTCTCGTTTGCACCTCTGACCCCAGCACCTAGTATGCTGCTTTTAACTGGCCAGGGGCTAAGCCAATATGTGTAAATTAAAATTAAGAATGGAAAACAATGAACACTTAAAAACAGCAAAACTCACTGCTTACATTTAGTAATTGCCTATTGTCACTATAACAGATTACCATCAAATTTAGTGACTTCGACACACGTATTGTCTCAGAGTCTTGGAGGTCAGAAGTTTGAAACTAGTTTCACTGAGCTGCAGTCAAGGTGTTAGCAGGGCTGGGTCCTTCTGGCAGCTCTGGGGTGAGGAGAAGAATCTGTGTTCTGGCTGTTTTTCGGGTTCTTGTAGCTACCTGCGTTGCCTGGTTCATGGTCCCTTGTTCTATCTTCTAAGCCAGCAGCACAGAAATTCCAGATCTCTCCAGCTCTTCCATTTCTTTCATCATCACACTGCCCTATCATCTGATACTGATATCCCCTGTGTCCCTCTTATAAAGACCGTAATGAAGACGTTGAACAGTGCAGGATAATCTCTCCCTCTCAAAATCCTAATCACATCCACAGAGTCCCTTTGCCAAGTAACAATCACAGGTTCCAGGGACTGGGTGTGGACATATCTGGAGGCTATTATTCAGCCTACCATCTTGCTGTAACTTTTGAGACATAGGAAAACACCCCCAAATATTACAACGGTGCTACATTTCTATTTATGACATATTTGTACTGTCAAGCATCCAGTAATAGGCAAAGACATTCCCCTTTCCTACTTAGAAAAAGCTTTGTTCTACTAAAATGTGAACTTCAGAGGGCAGGAATATTTTACACTGTTTCGTGGTGAACTCACTCACCCTATATTGTGCATGTTACACAGTGGGCAGCCAGTACGTCACTGTGTGTTGAACGCTGAATGAACTGACTTCAACTTTTGCACCCAACGTATGATTCCCTTTCTTGAGGCAAAATAACCTCAATTTCTATAGAACCACCAACTAGAACTACCATCCCTGGCTTAACCAAAAGTACACAATCAAGGCTAAGTCAATTCAAGTGAGTCAATCTCCTGACCACAGAAATTGGTCAGATGTGGGCAAGGACCTAAATTCGTCCAATAAGACTGAAGTCCAAACTAAGAAACTCTTTTTATTCTTTTGGACATAACTGAGGCAAGTTAATAATGAATCCATGACTGCTGAAGGCAGAGCAGAGGGACAGAAAGAAGTCAATGGTTTTACGATTGAGCTTCTAGATCAAATTTCAATTGCACCAAACTAACCTCTGGATTTTTCAGTTGTATGAGTACGTATAAAAGTTTTTTTTTTATTATTTGCATCAACTTTAGTTATTTATAAGGAAACATATGCCATAACCACTAAGAATCACAGCAAGTGAAAGATGAAAAAGGCACCTACACTAAGAGGACAAATAATTGTGTTTTACTGCACTGAGACTAGAAGGAAAGGGACACTCTTATAGACTGTGTTCCTGTCTCAAGGAGGAGTGGAGTCAAGAAGTGGAAGAAGCTTTGGAGCCTTCAGGTCACCCAGGCCTTGAGTCTTACACTTGGCCGTGTACTGAATCACCTTGGCAACTTGATAAAAAACAGCCTCCTCAGCTCCATCTTGAGTATGTTGGATCAACGTCTTTGTGGGTGCAGGTCATTAGTCTGTGTTTTTATGAACTTCAAGTGACTCTGGTGGACCCACCCCTTCTCAGCTTCGATGAACTTGACTTCCCGTTGGTAGAAGAGGCAGCCTAGCAGATTCCGATGCTGAGGTCAAGTGCAAAGCACTGAATATATGTACGGTGATCTTAGACATATGTAGAACTCCTCTGGAAAAGCTGAATTAATTAAATATTTAAGCTCTGCATGAGAGCGTGAGGGACTCTCCCCTATATGTAAAGGACATCAATTGGACTGTCAACCGCATTTTGCTTTTGCAAATCCTCCTGGTTTTCAGCTCCATTCTGAAGGGTTGCTATGACCAGAGAGGTGACTACTAGGTAAATGGATTATTGTGGACAAGTTTTAGTCTATATTTTACCTTTAGCTTCAAGCAATAAGGAAAAACAGCCCAACTTCAGGGTTAGTGAATTCAAGGACTCAGTGGGGACATTAAGGGTCAATAACCTCCCATGCTTCCACTCTGCCTACTGAGCTGTGTGCCCTGGTCCTCCAACTTTTACCCTGAGGCACTTCCCAAGTGACTGACAACCTTGAGGGGAGATATTCACACAAACAAAGACCACAGGCTAGGAGGGAGGATGAGGCACATCTCGTCCTGAAGTCCCTGTGTACGTTGCTTTGAGAGTGAAGAGACTCTCAGAAGCTCTCTAGAACCCACTCCCTTAAGTCTCATTAGGCGGAATTAACATCTCCTTGCCATGTCCTAAACCAGGCAGATCAAGGAGAATGGATCTATCAGGCTTCTGTCCGACCTAGCTCACCTTTGATGGGACAGGGTGACCAGCAAGCATTGAGGCACATGATATCTGGGGAAATAGGGCTTCCATGAGGAAGCAGAGGAAGTAAGGAATGGTGCAGGTTGGCTGCAATTAACTGTGTTCATCCCATTAAATGGAAATTGCGGGAAAATCTCTAGCTACCTGAGCTTCTGATTTACTCAACTTTATTTATAGATACCTGCCTCTTCATCATGCCTATTGATCTCAGTCCTTGCTTCTCTTCATGTTTGAGATACTCCTTGTGGGTATTTCTTAGGTGGACAAAACTATTTTAATATCTGGTAGTGTAACTCTTATTCATTATCTCTATATTTAAACTCTTCTTATGCATGTGCTTTTCCATGTTAGTTTTAGAATAAGTTCTCAGTGTCCATAAGAAACTCTGATCTGGGGCTTTGTATTGAGATTGATTTGAACTGGAAAACTAATTTGGAGAGAATGTTATCTTTATGCATTAGTTAGCCTATCTATCCAAGGCTTTGTTTTGGGGGTTTTCTTTACTATCCTTTAACACAAGTGTGTGATTTCCTTCATAAGGGTCTTGCACTTATCTTTTTTTTTTAATGCAACACAGGGATGCATTGCTGAGAGAAAGGAGTGAGTAGGAACTTATGTAACATTGTTGGAATCTGAGGATCTACCCCAGCCCAAAGCTAGACAAATCTTAAGTCAATAAATTCCTTTTTCTTCTTAAACTGGTTTGAATTCCAGTTCTGCTATTTTCACTTGAAAGTATTTTGACCGTGACATCAAAAGAATACACAGAAAGGGTAGGAGAAATGACGACAAGCATTCCTGGATGCTTACTGTGTACTCAGGGCATGTTATTTCTGCTTCTAAGAGCTGTGAGCCAACTTGGGTCTCAGGCACTTCTCCTGCTTTGCCATATCCTCTTGGACAACCTAAGGAGATACTTACACGCAGAACAGAGACAAATGATCTCTGAAAGCTTGTCTCCGTATTCCAGTGAGAGATCTGTGAATTTGACACTGATGCAGAGGCTAAAAGTACAGTTGGCAGATACGGAAGCTAACATCATGCACTTTTAAAATAGTTTGTAGTATTATCAAGGCTGCTACATCTGGGAAGCGGAGCAATGAACAACTTTAAGAGGTACTGTCCACACAGATGACTGTGAAATAGAAACCCTGGAGTTGACTTGCACTCTTGGGTTCATACTGTTCATAATTACCTTCATAATTTCTTTCAGAATTGTTTTATAGAGGTCTTGAATCAATTAAATAATAAAAAGTGTTGAATGACGCAAAGTATAATAAATCTCTTATAATCTCTAGAACATTCAAGTACACAGATTTTGTCTAATGTAAGCCAATGATCTACCCACCATCTACACTTCCTCTACTCCCAACTCTACCTAATTAAACAACTTTGGGTTTGGGGGTTCTTTTCCTTTCCTTTTAAACTCAAGGACTTTCTTTCTTAGCTTCATTTTCTCCTAAAAATCACCCCCACAATAAATGCCAATAATTCATGAGGTTGCCTATGACCATATGCTCTCTGTGGAAGGACAGGAACAGGTCCAGAATAGGAGCTGAAGAAAGGAAGGCATCAGGGTAACCTCAATTTCCAGACTTGTCTTGAAAGTTAAGAAATCACTGTGTCTTTGAATATTTTCCTCTCCTCTCCACCACCTCCACACAGAAAGATTCTCCTATTGAATGAATGTATAGTAAGTCAGAGGGAAGTAGCTAATCTCTATTCAACATTCACCTGAGAGTACCTTGTCTAGGCGTGACTTGGTGGACTAGTGGATAAGGCCACCAAATATAGGTCACATACATCCCAAGGATCCAGGTTTGAGACCCAGGGCCAGGAAAATAATTAAAATTAACAACTAAATGAAATAAATACGTTTCTTCCACCTCACTTCCTGCCCTCCTTCCTCTGCTTGCCTTTATTCCTGCCTGAACCTTTCCTTTAAAGAGAAAAAAAAAAAGACTATCTTGTCTCTGAATAATGTATATACCAGATTTCCTCCCAGGTTATAAGACAGACATCCCAGAGGTTGCTTAGAAAAGGTGGGCATATTGAGGTGGCAGTTGGGAGTGGTAGGTATTCCTTTTAATTACATATTGATCAGTACATCTTTCTGCCCTCCAACCCCATTTCCAGTCAGCACTGGTTGAGACAAATGAGAGGGTTCATCCTTCTTTGTCTCTTACACACACACACACACACACACACACACACACACACACACACACACACCCGAAGATCAGTCCATCTCGTAGGAATGCAGTTGCATGAATTTTGACCCACCCACAGCGAAAGCTACAAGTCTGAACAACTCCGGTCCTGAAATGAAAAACCTTGTGTGAGGCATTATCTGCTGCTGAGCAGAGACAATTTGGAACCAGTCCGCCAGCGTGGCTAGGAGAGGGGTTCCAGCTTCTCAGAGATTTTTCCAGTGGGACTGGTGCAAACAACCCAGTTTCCAGTTTCCTTTAAGGAGTCACAGAAAAAATAAGACTATCGATTGGCAGAGGGGTGACACCCCTGAAAACCATTAGACAAGCTGACATACAAGCAAAATGGATTAGGGGAAAATGTCATGATAAATATACATAAAAACTGCTGAAAAATGTGAAAATTGCTGGAGGAAGCCTTCCCGGGAGAGGTGACATTGAAGTTAGAGGGAGAATTTGCAGTGCGGAGAGCTGAAGAAACTGAGCCTTTGAAAAATGTCTGCATATCATAACATTTCATTTAAAAATCTTAGAATGTAATAATATGAAATATTCGGATAGATATTTGAATGCAGCTGATAGAGAACAAGAACATTTTATGAAAAGTAGTGACAACATATTCTTTCCCAACACTTTAGTGTTGTTCAAGGTTTATGACTATAATTGCCTGAATTAAAACAAAATTCTTTAGAAATTATGAAAAAAAATATCCGAAACAACGCTTTTTCTGTCTTGAAAATGAGATTTTGAACAAATCTAGTCCAGCTGACATATAAAGATTTCTGGCCATTAAATAATAACAGTTCTTTCTTTTGTGTGCAAGTTTATTCACAATTATTAAAGAATGGGGACTACAAAAATTTGTTTCAAAAGAGATGCTTAGTAATTGAATGTTGGTTTCAGCATTACCATTTGACCAACAATTTTGTTCCTAGATATACACCTAAAATAAATAAAAATACCCACAGAGAAAAACCGACAGATAAGTAAAATATAGCATCTCCATACAATGGACGGTTATTTGGGAATAAAGAAGAAAGACGTACAGACACAGCTGCAAATGGATGAATTCTGAGAACACTATAATATATGAAAGTAGTCACAAAAGATCATATATTATATGGCTCCATTTATGGAATAAAAAGTCCAGGAAAGGCAAATTTATAGAGATAGAAAGTAGATCAGTGGTTGCTCAGGTCTGGAGTAGAGATAAGAAACTGCTCATGGGTAGGGGTTGGGATTCTGGAGGTGATGAAGATGTTCTAAACTCAGATTGTGGTGATAGTCACACAATTCTGTGAATGTACTAGAATCATTGAATTATATCTTTTAAATGAATTGATTGTATTCTATGTGAACTCCATCTCACATTCTATGTTTCTATGTCTATATCTCATATTCTATGTTTAAAAGAGAGTTGATTTCAGTAATTTTAATATAAAAAAGAAAATGAGCTGGGCTTTTAGATTTTTTTTTAAGGAATGGTGCAAGTAGGAATGAAGGTGAGTAGGCAGGCAGTCAGCAAGAAAGAGAAGGAAGAAGCACTTTATTTTTATTTAGTTGTTTACACTGGTTGTTTTCCCCCCAGACCCAGAACTCAAACCCAGGAGTATGTGGCCTGTGCTTCTTTGGAGGTGACTGACCCAACCACTACTCCACCTGCGCTTTAGATTTAATTAATACCAAGCACAGGTCAAATTAGATTAGACTATCTGCATGTAGTATCTGGGTAAGAGAAAAGAAATGGCTGACTGAAAGAGTGGGAAGTACTATATGATGGGTTTAATCTAGTGTTTGGAAAATGAACAGATTAATTTTCAACCACATAAACTACCACTACAAATTAAAGATGGGTTCAGGATGCCAAATCTCGAGACCAGAAACTGACATACAGCTTTCCCTGAAATCAGTAACCCAGAATATGCAATAACAGTGTCCTAGAATGATGAGAGCCACCCAGCTCTCTGCCCACAAACAAGCTGCTATCATACGAAGCAGTGAGCTTTCACCAAACAGGTTCATGCCATAGCCTTGTCCCAAGAAAAGAGGAATTCAGACACCAGACAAAAGAAGCAACTTCCAGGAATAAAGTGTCAAGGAACCTCAAAATATACCACAAGATCTCTAATGACCTCCAGTGGCTACAGTGGAAATTGCTTGGTTTATCATACTAGACCGTGTTGGAGTAAGCAGAAACCTATCCAATGACTACCATAAAACTCCCTTCTCTCTGATTTTTAAGTAGTGATTGAAGGGCTTATTTGTCTGTAGCCTGTTTTTGCAGCCTCTCTCAGCACCGCCAGGAAGCTGTTTGTCTTCCTCCAGTGACTTTTAACTCATCAGGGACAGTCAGGTAACAATCCACTGTGCCTCTAGAGAGGCGGGAGGAAGCTGATCATCAAGAAAGTGAGCAAGTAGGCAGGAGAGATGAAATGACTGATGCAAAGAGAGGATAGGAAAGAAATGCAAGAAAGAGTGGAGGCAGGCACTGAAAACTAATATAAAGTCAATTTGGTCTCACACAATTCTCAGATACTTTGGGGAAGCTAAGTTCAAAGACTATCCTCGATCCCTAATCTTACCACCAGGTGGTAGTGAAAGAAACTAACATCCCAGGATGCCAACCTGGAGTTTCACTAACCAAAATTAGTAAATAAGCCCAAACCACTCGACACAGTCTCTTCGCTAGGCCTGATGAAATCCCAACTCTGTCCTTTGGATGAAAGTTTCACATAATTCAGAAAGGACAGAGTTCCAGACACAAGATTATTATTAGCCCATTGTTGGCCTCTGGCTGCCAGGAATCCTCTGATTAACAAGGTCATTTATTTGGGGATGAAGCCTGGGAAACAATCTGTAAAAGCACCTGCTACCGGACTGGCTGGATTCTTCAGCCATGTCCAGGCATGCTGGAAGAATCAGGAAATTTTGGTCTGTCCACAGATCTCAATACTTCTCAATTCACCGGAGTTCATTTCTGACATTCATCTGGCAAGTTAACAAGACACTAGTTGCTCTGAGAATAATTAATGTCTGATATTCGCTACGCCATTAGCAAAGTATCTGGCAATGACTGAGACGTAGTTTATCACCCCTAGGATATTCATTCCCTATCAGAACCCTAGCTTCCCCCAGGTATAATTTCAACTAACATATTCAAATGTCACACTGTCTTTGCTGGAGTATTTTACAGTAAATTACAGACATAACAGGAGAAAAAAGTTAAAATAAAAGTTGTTATATAAGTCTTGCTTGTTGCTAGCACTGTTACTTCTCAGATAGTTTTCAGATCCAACCACTAATGCCACAAATATTTATGGAGTACCTACCTAAGTGCCAGGTATTTATTTGAAATGTCTTGTCTGAATTTGATAAATTTGTTTGATAAATTGAAGGAGAATTTAATATGCTAAGAGAATGTTTAAAAATTCACTAGTTGAAGCTACTTGTAAGTTTTGGTAAAAACTAAACATCCCACTAAGGTATGAAGGTTTTAAGGCCCAAAGACTCTAACTCATTCTCAGGGAGGAAGCAGGCACTAGAAGAATCCACTTAGAAAACTTCAATGTCAATGGTTTAATTTTTTTCTAGGAAAAGGAAAAAAAAACTTTAAAGATTGTATAAACTTTTTATGATAGTACATAAACATTTACTACATTTTTATTTACTATATTTTATTTAAGAACCAATGAAAAATCACAGCATTAGACTGTATTTACCTTAATTGTGATTTAGTGCATCGTAAAAAGATGGTGAATAAGAATTCTTGACGTTGCTTGTTAGTCCAGAGGTCAAACCAATGACTTATAAGAGCAACTCTTTCCTGAAAAAGCTATAAGGGAGGAGGGGATGACATTTTTCTTGAGGGTGAATACATGCTTAGTTGCTAGGCAACCTGTAGGCAGTCAAACAACCTCATAGCTAATATTTGCATAGCACATTACAGTTCCCAGAGCATTTTCATGTATGTACTGTCTCTCTAACAGTTAAACTTCTTTTTATCAAAGGATACAGGCAAGACCTGGCTTGCTGAATGGGGTGGTGGGAAAGGCTGGCAGGTATATAATTACAGAGGGACCCAAGGAGAGCCTCTTCAGAAAACAAAGAGGAAATGAATCCTAGCTCTTGTTTCTGCCCAACTACTGTGGCCTGGGGAAACATTCCAAACATTTCATCTTGAAAACATACAGAAGCTACACTTGTTTGTGAAATCAGGTCATTTGAAAGATGATTTTACTAACCCACAGTCCTCTGTCTTCATAATGCCCCCTAAACTGTAAGTTAATAAATATTGCAAAAAAAGCCATTGTTAAGAGTATCTTCAGGGAAGACATGCACCAAGGGCCAGTGTCACCTCCCCATATCAGATTTCAGTCCAGCTTTGCTTAGATGAGATATTATAAGCTCACTGTCTTTATTATTAGGTCAGACTTGGGGCCCAGCCAGGCCTGCCTTCATTCCTTGTGAACAGGACTGAACTACTCATCAGCTCTGATGACCCAGTGAAATTTCTCCATTAAGGTCTTGCCAAGCAACTGGAGCCATGGAATGACTACCTTCTACATTCCCTTTCAAAGGAGGGGAGATCCCCAGGCCACAATGAACCATAGAGCCGACACGAGAGGGAAGAAAGGGTTAAAGAAACACAGAAATATACATGAACATTCTCCGCACCAAACACCACTAAAAGCGCATCCTTTTTTTCCTCCTGACATTAAAGCAACCAGTGGATGTCCTGAAGATTTCTATTTTGTCCCTGGAGGAACAGAGTGAAAGGGGAGGCATACCTTGAACATCTCACAAAATAGGAAGTGGGAATTAGGGCAAGAAGAGACAATCTTCGGGACAGACAACTGTAGGTCTGTTTTTGTTTAAAGTAACTCAAACTACATTTTAGAGGTTTTTTTTTTTTTTTTTGATATGGTAATATAAAACACACAATATTATAGTAACATTAACCTTACAAATCAAACTTGTTTTATTCTAGAGTGTGTCACTCACCTGTCTATTTAACGATTTGTTGCTAAAAGGTGTCCAGGAGCTGAATCTTGTGTGGAAGCTCTCCATTTCCAGAGTTTTCCTGGATGAATCCCCAACTGACATCTCAGCAAATTTTCTTCTTCTAGTCCTAGGAACTATAGGTTCATATTAATAGATATTTTGTCAAGATCACCAAGAAACATCAAGTATATTAATGCTGTCCTTAGAGGAATTACAGAATTACAGAAATTCATTTCCATGTATATATGCATACGAATATAATTACAGTAACACATATATGAAGGTATAGTTATATCCTCATATGAAAATTATATAGACCCTTCCTACATCACCATAGATCATATGGAAAAGGTGCAGGTTATAAAAGCTATAGACCTAGGTTTGAGACCCAGAGCTAGAAAATAGAATCTATTAAGAAAAAAAAAAAAGAAATATAGATAGATATTCACACAAGATAATAGATAATACAAATATATATAAGGAGTTCATCATGAACTCCAAATAACTGTAATTTATTGTCTTAATTTATTTGTATCCAAATATGAATTCAAGCTAGAGTTTTGTTTTTGTTTTTTGTTTTCCTTTTCTGGGAAAATTACATACTCAGAAATTAGAATTCTTTATCAGCCAGAAATGTTGATATTTTCTCTCCCTAAAAAAGAAAGGGTTCAAGAGTTCAAAAAGCAAGAGTGGGTAGCAAGTTTCAACCTGCCTACCTGCCTACCTGCCTACCTTTTGAAGATAAAAGTCAAAGAGGATACAGATGAAAAAAATAGGTTACTGTATCAGTTACCTATTGCTGCATAACAAATTATCCCAATATCCAACAATTCAAACAACAAACCCTTATTATCTCAAAGTTTCTATGGGTCAGGAATTCAGGCACTGTTTAGTGGGTACCTACTAAGGCTGCCATAACAAAATACTACAGACGAAGGAAATTCAGTTTTTCACAGGTCTGAAGGCTAGAAATTCAAGATCAAGGGGCAGTCAGAGACCTCTCTTCCTGGCTTGTGGAGGGCTGCTTTCTTGCTCTGTGCTCACAAGGCCTTTCTTCTGTGCATACATGGAGGGGATGAGGGAGAGCTGGTGTCTCCTCCTCTTTTTATAAAAACACAGTCCTATTGGATTAAGACTTCACCCTTAGACCTCATTTTATCTTTAGTACTCTTTATAGATCCTATATACAAATATAGTAACCTTGGGGATTAGAGCTTCAAATCTGAAAGGGGGAGGGGCACAATTCAGTCCACAGGCGCTTCAAGGTCTCACATGAGGTGTGCAATCGAAGTGCTGGCTCATCCGTAGGACATGAAGCTCATTCACGTAGCTGTTGTCAGGGTTCAGTTGCTCATGGGCTGTTGGATCAAAGACCTTAGTTCTCATTGGCTGACAGGAGATCTTGCCTTCCTTGTTACATGGGCCTCTCCATGTGCAGTTCACATGGCAACTGGCTTCCATCAGAATGAGTAGATGAAAAAGTAAGAGCAGGCACATGAAAGGGAAGCCATAGTCTTTTCATAACCCAACCTCAAATATGAGACTTAATCACTTTTGCTCCAGCTCTATTAGTTGAAATTAAGTTACTAGGAATAGAACAAAAAGAAATTTTAATTTGTATGGAATCACCAAGGATCTCAAATAACCAAAGCAATCATAAGAAAAAAAAGTGGCAGCATCACACTCTCAGATTTTGAACTATACTACACAGTGATAGTGATCAAAACTGTATGTACTGGATCGGATTTTGAACTTAATACTAAAAAGTATAAAATAACCCATTAACAAATTTCATAGCAATTATGTTAAAATGCTATCTGGATAGGCTGGCTTAGGTAAATATATATTAAAGTGAAAAAAAAACTGCATGTACTGGAATAAAAGTAAATATGCAGATCAGTAAAATAGAAATGACTCACCAGAAGTAGACTCACACATATATGATCATTTAATTTATGACAAAGATGTCAAGAGCATATGATGGAGAAAGGAAAGTTTTTTCAACAAATGGTATTGGGAAAACTAGTCACATGTAAAAATATGAGTCTAGATCACTCTCTAACACCACATACAAAAATTAATTCAAAATAGATTAAAGACTTGGATGTCAGACTAAAAACCATAAAATACTTAGAAGAAAACACTGGCAATATATTCTGCGACATTGGTCTTAGAAAAGTCTTCAGGGACTTAACTCCAGCAGCAAAGGAAATAAAAACAAAAATAAATAACTTAGAACAACATCAAACTGAAGAACTTCTGCACAGTAAAGGAAACTCACTAAAACTGAAAGACCTCCTTTTGAATGAGAGAAGATATTTGCACATCATACACCTGACAAGGGCTTAATAACCAAAAAAAATAAAAAACCCATAAAATTCAACAACAGAAGAACAAACAACCCAACTGAAAAAATGGGGAAATTGGCAGGAGATCTGAATAGACAGTTCTTCAAAGAAGGGCACGTGAAAAAAATATTCCTCCTTTCTTATTATTAGGGGATTGCAAATCAAAACAACAATGAGATATCACATTACACTTGTGAGAATGGCTATTACCCAAAAGACTTAAAACAACAAATATTGGTGAGGATGCAGAGAAATGGAACACTCCTACACTGTTAGTGGGAGTGTAAATTGGTGCAATCTTTATGGAAAGCAGTATGGAGATTCTTCAAAAAATTGAGAATGGAAATCCCATCATCCTACTTATGGGCATTTACCCAAAACACACAAAACCATGAATTCACAGAGATATATGTGCCCTCGTGTTTATCACAGAATTATTTATAATAGCCAAGAATTGAAAACTACCTAAATGCTCATCATCAGATAAATGGATAAAGAAGATGTGGTATATATACACCATAGAATACTACACTGCCCTAAAGATGACATCCTATCATTGTGACAACATGGATGGAACTAGAGGGGATTATGCTAAGTGCATAAATCAGAAGGAGAAAGACAAATACTGGATGATCTCACTCCTATGTGGACTATAAAGAAACAAAGCAAACAAACAGACAAAGTAAGAACCAATCCTTAGACACTGACAATAGAGGAGAGGTCACGGGCAGGGAAGGAAGTAAAGGGGCAGGAACAAGTAGTGTGTATATGGGGTTGGAGGAGTCCAATGGACAGTTGTGAAGGATTTTCAGTAATTTGGTGGTAGATATGGTATGTTGACATATATTTCATAGAGAACCTGCATATGAGGGCTTGTATTATTTTATTAATCAAAGTTAACAATAAAAATTAAAAAACAAGAATAATCAGCTATATGACACACAGAATACAAAATTTTCAAAAAAATCAAGTCACTAGGTCCAGCCCACACTGAATTGGAAAGGACTGTACAAGATAATAAACAATAATGAAGTCTATCAAAGTTCATCTTTGGGTCAGTTTCCTTCCTTTCCCACATGTAGAACACACAAATAGAATGGTAAAAAAAAAAATATGATTCCTATTTCAGGCTACTAAATTTGGGGATAGTTTGTTTTCCAGCACAAAATGAGAAAGCTGCATGTTGATGAGCATCAAGTACTCTCATTACAGCTGGTGAAAATGTAAATTGGTATACTTTCCAAAGTGTTTGGAATCATTTCCTAAATTTGAAAGTATGCATATATATAACCCAAAAGAAATGAATGCACTTCTGGACCAAATATATTCACCAAAGTATTCACAGCTATACCTGATAGCTCCAAACTAGAAACCCAAGTATCCACTGACACAGGGAAAGATAAAGGTATTGTTATATATTCAAGTAATAGGATGCCATACATTAATTGGCAATCTGCTGCTTACACAAAAATATGGATTAATTGTGAACAATAAGTGATTGAACAGGAGAAGCTGGAAAAAATAATGTTTTGTATGGTTTCATTTATACAAAATCCTAAACTATAGCGTTAGAAGTTAGGATGGTGTTTACCTATGGGGAGGAAAGAGAGCAGTGACTGGGAGGGACAAGAGAGGTGACTCTGGGGTGTGGGTATTGATCTAGTGGTGGAAACCCAGGTGAGTTCACTTCATAATCCATTAAGTTCTAGACTGGTGATTTTCATAGTTCTCTATACCTTCTTTTCAACAAACAAGTTTTTTTAAGGTATTTACAATATCAAACACTATTAAGTTACTAGGAAAAAAGTACAGATGTTATGAGGAACATTGTAAAACTTAAACACTAGTCACTTTAAAGCCCTAAATAAATGAATAGATACATTTTATTCCTGAAGTAGAAATTCAGAAGGCGTGCCCTGGTACCTTAGGTGATGAGTCTGTGACTCCAGTGTAGTCCGTGTAAAGCCTAAGGACCTGAGTTTGTGACCTGGGGCAGGAGGAGACAGCTAACATGAACAACTAAATAAACAAATGCTTCTTTCTCTTCTTTCTTCCTTTCTGTCTACTTACCTTCATTCCTTTCTCCTTAAAAAACAACAACTCAGAAGAATGAAGATATTCTTTCTCTCAATTTGATCTATAGATCTGCAATTTTAATTTTAAAAATTCCAACAGTAGTTAATAGATAGTGTTCTCTCTCTCTCTCTCTCTCTCTCTCCTCTCTCTCTCTCTCTCTCTCTCTCTCTCTCTCTCTCTCTCTCTCTCTCTCTCTCTCTCTCTCTCTGTAATTTGAAAATATGATTGTAAAATATTTATGGAAATTTAAATAGTCAAAAATGTTCAATACTACACAGCCATAAAAAAGATGAAATTCTATCATTTGTGACGACATGGATGGAACTAGCGGGGATTATGTTAAGTGAAATAAGTCAGAAGGAGAAAGACAAACAGTGGATGATCTCACTCCTATGTGGACTATAAAGAAACAAAGCAAACAAAGAGACAAAACAAAACCCAATCCTTGGACATTGACAATAGAACTGAGGTTACCGGCAGGGAAGGGGACATAGGATCCGATGGACAGTCAAAAATAGTTAACACGGTATGGAAGAAAATGGAGGAAAATGTGTTTTTAGATACCCAGACTTACCACAAAGCTGTACTAATAGAGGGTACGGTATTACTATGGATAGACATCTAAACCAGCGGAACAAGAGAAAGTCCAAAATAGATTAATGTATCCATGGGCACTTGTCAAGTGATAAAGAGAAAGAGATCCATTTTTTATTTATAGATAACAGAGTAACTATTTAAAAAAAATTAGACTACTTCACAATATACACGCCCCCCCCCCACCATCTGAAGGCTTTTTATAAATAAAACTAATTGCAGAGGAGGGGGTGGGCAAATTAAACGAAAGAGGTCAATTATATGGTGAATGATGAAATTGGACTGCTGGTAGTGAACTCACTGTATTATGTACAGATGTTGATTTACAATGATGTGCAACTTAAACCTATATAACTTAAGATGCAATGCTCCTTCAACAATTTTTTAAATAAACTGCTAAATAAGAAAAAAAATAAAATTCAAACAATTTTATAGGGTGAATCCCCAAAAGACAGAATTAAAACAATGGATGATGTCAGAGAAAAAGATTTTGGACCAATCTTAGGGGAGGAAATAATTACTTTCATAGCTGACTCAGGAGGCATATCAACTAATGGAGATATGAAAACAAAAATTGAACAACTACTTGTCAGTGAATGTCTAGCATCAGAAATGTCTAAATTTGTAATCAACCCTTGTAGCTGTAAGTTCCCAGAAGAGAGCAGAACTTAACCTGGAAAAACTGAAGAAACTTATCTCAAAAGAATCTGAGAATAAAACATTTGCAGAACTTCTGTTCTTACCACATGAGACAAAAGCACATTTAAAAAATGAACATATTGGAAAGGCATGTCTCACATTAGGAACAGTTTTATAAATATTACATAAGGGCAGCTTGACATAAAGAGCATCAGAATTGGACCCCCTCCTCAAACTGAAGCTTCAGAGTAATTTAGCTTCCAAGCCTCAGTTTCTCTATAGAAAGCAAGGAAATGATATGTCTTGGCAGAGTACAGCATAAGATGTGCTGTTCAGATAAAAATCTCATGGCAATGTGGGAAACTAAATACCTCCTTCTGAATCAACATTAAATCAAAACAAATCTTTGGTTTCATAAGATGCCCAGCTGTTGTTATATGAAATTCCTCTAAGAACCAACATAAGAAATTTTTATTTAGCAAGTTCTCAACACTGTTATTATCCTGTGTGTTAAGAAATCACTGAGCTACATAATGAGTGGAACACTAGAGGGAGAATAGTTGCTATCTCCGTGGGTGAGTTTACAAATGTAAGTACAGTATATCATAAATAGATAAAAGAGAAATAAGTAAATATGGATTAATATGTAGATTAAAATGTCCACAGTATTACTTTTACTCCCTAAGTATCAACTTGGTGAACTAATTCATCTCAGGGAAATAAGGAATACTAATGATCACTACTTCTTTAAACAGAATGATTTGGTTTTGTATTCCAATATTTTAATTAAGGTAACTGATTTGTAACACATTTTAAATTTTAGTACAGGCTAACTCTTTATCAAATATATAATAATACACCATGCTCACCACAAAATTTCTAGTAATCCTCTACCACTGTCCATTGCTCCCACTTCCAACACTCTCTTCCTCCCCTCTCATAACCTTCCTGTTGTTGGTGCCCAAGGGTTATTTTTTGTTTTGTCTATTCTTTTGCTTTGTTTCTTAATATTCCACCTGTGGGATCATCTGGCATTTGTCTTTCTCCTTCTGACTTATTTCACTTAACATAATCCTATCTAATAGTTTCATTTATGTTGTCACAAATGGCAATATTTCATCTATTTTTATAGCTGTTAATATACCATTATGTGTGTATATCTGCATCTATAAATGTTCACCATATTTTCATTAGCCATTCATTTATCAACAAATGAGTACTTAGATTGTTTCCATTTCTTGGCTATTATAAATGACAGTGCAATGACTATAAGGGTGCATATATCTTTTATAATTCGTGTTTTCATATTCTTCAGATAGATGCCTAGAAGTGGAATTGGTAGATCATAGGATAGTTTTATTTTTAACTCTTTGAGGAACTTCCTAAGGTGGTTGCACTGATTTACATTTCCAAAAATAGTACATAAGAATTTCTGTTTTCTCCACACCTTCAAGACTGGCTGTCTGTAGTCTTTTTTATATAGGCATTCTCACATGTGTGAGGTGATAAATCAATATTGTTTTGATTTGAATTTCCCTAAAAATAACTTATGATGAGCATTTTTTCATGTGCCTGTTGGCCATCCACATGTCTTCTTTAGAGAAATGTCTATTCAGATCTTCTGCCCATGTTTCTATTGTGTTGATTGTCTTTTGTTATTGTTGTTGGGTTTTATAATTCATTGTATATCTTTGATATTAAGCCCTTGTCAGATGTGTGATGTGTAAATATCTTCTCCCATTCATTTGGCTCTCCTTTTGTTCTGATGGTTTTTGCTTATAGAAGCTTTCTAGTTTGATATAGTCCCATTTGTTTATTTTTGTTTTTGTTCTTGCTACTGGAGTCAAGTTTCCAAAGACATCTCTAAGGTCATTATCATGTAACTATTTGTTAAAAACACTTTTCTTTCTTTATTACATGCTGTTGGATCCCATGTAGTAAATTAACTGACCATATGTATGTTTTAGTTCTAGGAACTCAATTTTATTCCACTGACTCATGTGTCTGTTTTTATTCAGTACCACATTGTTTTGATTACTATCACTTTCTAGTATAGCTTGAAAATCAGGAGTTGATACCTCCATTTCCTGTAATTCAGTGGAGATACCACCAAACCTCTGTTATTTTATTTATTTATTTATTTTCATGTTTTCTTTGGTTGTTTGGGTCTTTTGTGATTCCATACAAATGTAAAATTGTTTTTCCTCTATTTCCTTGAAAAAATTCAGCATTTAATATTCTCCAAACTGTAGCTCCATAAGATATTAATATATATCTCAGACAAATAGGATCTATTGTTAAATATGCTTGGGAGATGATTGAGAAAATTTAAATGTTTCTTTTTGGCAGGATGTTTTGGAATCTTTAAGGTGCTGATAATCACAGCAAATATTTGAGAGGAGAAAATCCTATATAGCACTCTCCTTGTTCCTTGTCATAGCAGCCTATCATAGTGTATACTGGTTATCTAACATTGTTATTGTTGGGGGCAGAAAATAGAGCAAGGTTGAAGTGGGAGTTAGCAGAACATCAAGGACACCAGGCCCAGAGCATCTGGCGAAGGCCGCCATGGGAAAGCACTGGAGCATTGTGTTCTTGTAACTGTTCGCTCCTGAAATAAGAGAGATATAGTTATGTAGTTAGAGAGCAAAGGGCTGCATCAGCAAATTCAACGTAGCTTTAAACTTTCTTGCATAAGCTGCTTCAAGCAATTCTGTGTATGGACTCAATAAACAGGTGGAGGGCAGGATGTTCAGGGCTCTCAGTCCATGAGTCTGTTGGCCCCCTGACCCCACCTTTCTATCATCTCACTCTCTTGAGTCTCAGTCTCCTGAAGCGCCCTCCTCCTCACCCCTGTTCCCGGGAGCAATCCCGGTAGTTATCTTAGTGGTTATCAAATACTACATTGCTAATTGTGACAACACCCATGGATTAAAAACAATACACATTTATTGTCTCACAGTTTCTCTGATTAGGAGTCTAGATAGGCCTTAACTTGGATCCTCTGGCTTGGGGTTTCTCACAATCCAGTGTCAGCTAGGGATTTAGGCATCCCGAACCTAGAATGAGAAGGATTCACTTACAAGCTCATGTGAGTGGTTGTTGGGAAGATTTATTTTCTTACAGATTGTTGGTACAAGGCCTTCAGTTATATGCTGACTGTTAGTTGGAGGTTTCCATCCCATATGAACTTCCCCATAGCTTGGCTCACAAAATGGTAGCTAGCTTCCACCCAAGTAAGCAAGCAGGAGGGCAAGAAAGGACAGGCAAGACAGAAGCTAGAGTCGTTGTGAAACATAATTCAGATTTGATATACCATCGCTTTTTCATTAATCAGCAAATTTAGTCAGCAAGTAATACATGGGTGCCACCCAGTTTTGTAAATAAAGTTTTACTGGAACACAGATAATCAACTTGTCTTTGTATTGTCTACTATAACAGCTGAAGTGAATGAGAAAGAGAATATCTGGCCCATAAGTTAAAAATATCTACTACTTTACAGTAAAAATTTGCAATGCTACCTTAGAAACAAGTTTAGCTCACACTTGAGTGGTGGAGACTCACAAATGTATGAATAGCAGGAAGCTGGAATCATTGGAGTCATTTTGGAAGCTGCTTACCACAAAGTGCCTACCATCGAGTAGGTACTTGGAAAGCATTTTCTCAATGATTAAGTAAATAATTTATTTTCCTTATTCAAGTGCTAAAAAGCAAGTTGCTAGTTAAGAAAAGTCAATTTCTTTCACTAATTATTAGGGTTCGACAACTGTGTCACAATTGTGACAAATTTATCAACTGATATTATCTCTTGTTAGTAATTTCCATCAATATGTTAAATAATCTATATGGTACAATTAGAATTGAATTAATATACAGAACTAACAGATTACTCTTTCATAACATCAGCAAATTAGAAAAAAAGGAAATATTTTAGGATACATATTTGAGGTGAAAATTCACTCTGGTAAGAATACTTACTGTGAAGTGTTTTTATAATATGACCAATATCTTCAAATACCAAGAGAGAAAATCTAAGTGTATTTTTTATCTTTTCTGCATCCCTTCTTCAAAAGTCAAAATAATGTATCACCAAATTCTTCCTTATTTAGTATTTTTGTTTTATTAAAAAAAAATTGAAAGTATTTTTTATTAAGATGCCCATTTACATCAATGATAGATCATCCAGTCAGAAAATCAATAAGAAAACATTGACTGTAAGTGACACAATAAACCAGTTGGACTTAACAGATACATACATGTAAAACATTCCATCCAAAAGCAACACAATATACATTCTTCTCAAGTGTATGTGGAGTTTTTTCCAAGACAGATCATATGTTTGGGCACAATATAAGTTTTAATCAATTTAAAATAATTCTAGAAATCATATCCAGCATCTTTTCCAACCACAATGGTATGAAATTATAATTACAAGAAGAAACTGGAAAAATTCACATATATGTGGAGATTAAACAACATCTTATTGAACAACAAATAGGTCAAAGAAGAAATCAACAGAAAACTTTAAAAATACCTTGAAATAAATGAAAATGGAAATATAACACACCAAAATTCATAAGATGCTGCAAAAACAGTTCTAAGAGGGAAGGGCATAGTGATAAATGTCTATCTTAATTAATAAGAAAAGTCTCAAACATATGAACTAATTTAATACCTCAAGGAACTAGAAAAAGAACAAATAAAGCCCAAAGTTATTAGAAGGAAATAAATAACAAAGATCAGCACAGAAATAAATTAGAGACTAAAAAAGACAATAAAATGAAAAATGAAAAAATGAAATTAAGAGCTGGTTATTTGAAAGAAGAAACAAAATTGACAAACCTTTAGCAAGATCTACCAAGCAAAAAAAGACTAAAATAAATAAAACCAGAAGTGGAAGAGATGTTACATCTACCAGTAGAGAATTACAAAGGATTACAAGAGACTACAGTAAGCTCCCACTTACCCTTACAGATGGATACTTTAAAGCTGTGACTTTAAGTGAAACAACCATAATAAAACTAGGTCCTCAAAAATAATGTTTTCTTCCATATCCACAAGAATTGGAACATTATAGAAAATGACATTGAGCAAAAGACATAATTTGAGAACCTGCTATACTATGAATAATTATATGCCCCAAATTAGAAAATCTAGAAGAAATGGATGAATTCCTAGAAACATAGCCTATCAAAACTGAATAATGATGAAACAGAAAATCTAAACAGACGAGATTGGATCAATTGTCAATAACCTACCAAACAACAACAAAGAAGTCTGGGACAGATGGCTTCACTGGTGAAATCAACCAAACTTTCAAAGAATTAATACCAGTTCTTCTTAAATTCTTCAAAAAATAGAAGAAAATTCTTCCAACCACATTTAATAAGGCCAGCATTACCCTGATACCAAAACCAGAAAAAGATTCCAGAAGAAAAGAAAATTACAGGACAATATCCCTGATAAACAGAGGCAAAAATCCTCTGCAAAATATTAACAAACCAAATTCAACAATACATTGAAAGGATGATACAATATGATCAAGTGGAATTTATTCTAGGGATGCAAGGATGGTTCAACATCTCCTAATCAGTCAATGTGATTACATATTAGCAAAAAAAAGGGATAAAAATCATATGATCATCCCAAAAGAAGCAGAATAAAACATCTGACAAAATTCAACATCCATTTATAATTAAAAAAAACCAATCAAACAAAACCTCTAGGCACACCCATGTGGCTCAGGCAGCTAATGCAACTAAGTTACAGGCCATGTAATGCCCAAGGACCCAGGTTTGAGACCAGGAGTCAGGAGGGAAAAAAATTCAAACACCAAAAAAGCTAGAAAATTGGGAATGTGTCTCAACCTAATAGAGGTCATCTATGACAAGTATACAACTAATATCAGCTCTCCCTCTAAGACCAGGAACAAGACAAGAATGAGGACTCTTGTTGAATTTTATTCAACATAGTACTGTATTTCTCCTTTTCTTACACAAAGTAGAATGTCAATCCTGGAAGAGTAAAGGTGATAGGTGCTACATAGCTCAGAGCAGAGTTTCCCACTGAAATGAATTTCCCGTGTGGTTGATGCAAACTAGAGACCTCTTTCTTAACTTCATTCTGTGAAACCAGGTCTCTACATATTTCTAAACTTGATGCAGGAAGGACATAAAATGGGGGACCCAAATTTGTGAATCTTCTCATTTGTAACTAGATTCGACAAACAAAATCAAAAGTGGGTGAAGAGAGAGTGTAATATGCTATATGAACATCGTAATCTTTGTTTGAGTGGCTGCTGTATCATTGTGTCAGGAAAGCTCTTTGCTGTACACTACTGGCTGGTTTAATCCTCAAGTTCACCCTGAGAGTTCAGTTACAGAAGAGAACGGCTGAATAAAGAAAATCATCCAAGATCACACAGGAAGTTAACTATCAAGTTTTTAAATTATACTGGATTTTTCCAAAAGTGTAAATGTAACTTGAATTGGATATAGGATCGCTGAGATAATTTGGAGCTTCAATTTCTATTTTGTTTGATTAATCTTAATATTGACAAGAACCTCAGCAATCGTCACTTGCACCTCCATGCCTAACAAAAGAAAAAAGATTTTTAAAAAGGAAAGGGCCTGTTGCATGACACAGCCAGATTAAGGGGTGAGATGGTGAGATGGCGGGGTAACTGCCAGTACATACAGAGCTAAATCCTTGCTGAGAAAATTCAGACCCATGTTGTTATCAACTCTATGTCCACAGGTGATTTGTTACATAACTGAAGAAATGTAAATTAATCTGGTCCTGCTCCACCCAAGACAGAGTGACTTAGAGCAAAAATAAACATAAAACATTATTCTCTGGCACAAAGAGACGTACATCTGAGGACTTTATAAGTCACACATGCAAATGAGCAATGATTCATTTATTCTGTTACCTAAAACTTAATCCCTTAATTATGCCTCTCAAGTGGCTGTCTGGTGTGAAAGACTGCAGAATATTTAAAACAAACAAACAAAAAGTAAGTGTGAGTGGTGAAAAAGCAGAAGTGAAGGATATATTCCAGTTAATTGGAATGTCCTATATTCTAGGCAAGGAGAAACAACTCATTTTGAACATAAATCGGTATGTAATGTTTATTAAATGCATGAATAATGCACAGCCTAAGTGACATGTTTTGAGGAAATATGTGCTATTAATAGCACGAGGGGTGATGGGAAAAAAACCATAGTGAGTCAGAACTAGATGTGATCAAATGCTAGATTTGACCACTAATTTTAAAAAAGTTTAAAATTAGGCGTGCCTTGGTGGCCTAGTCGTTTAGTTCACCCGGCACAGTCCACATACATCCCGTGGGTTCAAGATGTGGTGGGGGGCGGGGCAGAGAAACAACCAAGATGAACAACTAAGTAAAATAAATAAAGTGCTTTTTTTTGCCTTCTGCCTACTTGACTTCATTTCTGTCTGCATCTTTCCTTTAAAAATAACACACACACACTATAAAATTAAAGCTCTAAAGGAAGCAACTGTACTATTTAAATTCATTCAGGACAAGTGACCAGTTATTGTTGAGTTAAAACATTTAATCCTTAACTCCTTTCTCCCACTGAAAGAATTGGTTTTAGAGTACGGTTTCTGAGGAGCACGTTGTCAAGATGGGCCTGAAAACAACTGCAATGGGTAGTCCTGAGTTTTAATACAGATGATGTCAGAATATTCTTTCCTGATATTTTGGGCAAGATTTATTATTTTTATTTAAGGAACTGTGCAGGCAGGAGAGAGGAGGAAGAAGTGTCTTACTGTTTGATTGTAATAAGCGCGAACCCGGATCCTTGGGATGTACGTGGACAGTGGCCGGAGGACTTAACCACGAAGCTACCAGGGCACGTATGGGAAGTTTATTAACAAGCACAGCACGAGAAGTTTCTAAAATGTTCATATAAGCTCCACGGTTTCAATGGTTTGTCCCATTCATCAAATCTCAGCATGTGAACTAGGGCGAAACAGGTCTACCCCCGAACTCTGCGCAGATGCTCTGTATTTTTCCTTCCTCTCCACTCCCTCCTCGCCTCCGGCACGAGGGAGGCGATTGGTGTGACCCCCTCTGAAGTCATCTGACGAGCTGTGCTTGCAAAGCGCTCCCTCCACTACTTGACTTCTTTCCTATCGCAAACGAGTGCTCCGCAGGAGGTCAGTGTGCACCGGCCTTAGACCCGCTCCAAACCTGATCCTACGTCGACTGAGTTTCTCCCCGCCGCCACTTCGGTTTCTGGACAATGAAGTTGCTGCCTAAGTTCTCCCAGGTTTGGACGAGCCCAGCGCTCCGCCTCCACGCTGCGTAAGGTGTTCCGAGCTACCTGGCCACAACAACCCGGCCGGGGCGCTGTGTCTGTAGGGTCCCAAGCAATAGATTCGCGGCCCAGAAGCCGAGAGCTTTACCTCCGGGAGGCGGCTGAGACCCGGCTCGGCGCCGCAGCCTTTTCTTCTTCGGTCAGCGAAGGAAAGTGCGCGCAAGCTCTGCAGGCCGTCGCGGGGCCGAGCGGCGGAGCCTCCGTCTCCATGGGGACCGCCAGCGGCGGCCCACGCCCCGCCCTCTGCTCACAGCGCCCGCACCCTGCCCGGGGTTGCCACCCGCGGTGATGACTTACCGCAGCGCACAAAGCCGGTTTAGTCCGGTTACCAGGCTCCGAGTGCCAGGTGCGGTGCCGCCGCTCCCCTCGTCACCGACCTCGTTCCTTTGGCACGCTCCCGGGAGCCTGCAGCCGTGGGATCCTGCACGTCTGAGCGCGCGGAGTGAGAGAAGCGGCCAGACGTCCCGGCTGCGCGTTGCCCAGGAGAGACTTGGACACAGATGCCAACGTTTGCTTGATCTCAAAGCCCGCAATGTTAAGGCCCTGCGATAGGGAAGGTGGGGTTTCTTACCTTCAGCAAATCCGCGGAATATTTTAATACTTATTACCAGTTTTAGCATTGCCCAGGAGGTACCAAACACCACGACCAAAACCAAAACCAAAAACCAAAATTTATGCTTTGTAAGTAGTTTCTAATTCTGGTCAAAATGTCTTCATATTTGATCATTAGAAAACCATATAAATGGGATGACCTAATTTTTGTAAATACACAAGAATTCTGGAAATACAGATGTAGTTTTTGCTAAGCTAGATTTTTCAATCATCTGTACTTCAAATCTTTTTACAATGAACTGCAACACCTCTTTTATTCAAATCCAAGCACCTCCTTTTTTCTATTGCTTTTAACATGTTTAAACAGTGTGAAAGGATACAAATTATATAGACTGAAGTTTTGTTGCTTGGGCCCATATACCGGACACCTTTACACAAAGACCAAATGAACAAACAAGGTCAATCTGCAGCCCTGTAGTGACAGGAAATCCACAGCGAAGAGCTTTTGCTTTATTGTTTCAGGATCCATCCAAGAAAACTATTCAGGAGGCAGTTTGCTTTTGCTATTTCCACCTGTTTCCTCCCCCTGGCAACCCCTTGTTCTCTTAACTCAATAGACATTTCTAATATTGCATTTAACGTTCTGGTGGTTTTCTCATTTTAAAAAGTGGAATAAAAAAGATGGAATTAAAAATAATAAATGGATTCAATAAACTGATCAGTTTTTGAACTTAGAATGCCAAAAATTACTAAATCAATGAAAAAAATCATTCAGTGGCTTTCCACCCACCTCACTTCCAGTTAGTCTGTTCCCGTGGGCTAGAAACAAGAGGGAATAAACATAGTCTCTACAAGGTGAAGGCAACTGACCTATGAATGGATAAAGAAAAAGTGGCATAGTCATACGATGGAATAGGATGTGACCATGAAAAGCCAAGTACTGATACATGTTACATATGTATGAATCTGGAAAACATGCAAGACCTTGTATGATTCCATTTCTAGAAAAAGTCCAGAATAGGCAAATCCAGAGATACAAAGATTGGTTGCTGAGTGCTGGGGGATTTCAGTTGGGAAGTGACTGCTACTGGGTTTTTCCTGAGGTGAGGAAGATGTGTTAAAGACTGTGATGGGTGCATACCTCTGGAAAGCTACTAAAAACTACTGAATTGTACATTCTAAAAGATAAATTTTATGGTATATGATTATTATTCCATTGAAGGGGTGAAGCTAATGTCTCCTGAACATCATTGGTGTCAGTTATTGTACTAAGTATCTCATACACACTTTTTTAAAGATTTTTTTTTTATTACTATGCCTTTTTGGCACGATGAGCTGATTAACGTCACATTCTAGATGAAAAACAAGAATTAAAATCAAAGAAACTAAGTAAATGTAAATGAACACAAAGCTAAAAGACAGGATGAGGACTCGAATCAAGGTGTAAGTCATGTTAAAGCTCATGGTCTTCTCATTGAACAAATATTTCAGTGTAGCCAAGGTGCAAAATTTGAAAGAATGTTTCACAACCTCAAATTTTATGAACACAGTTTACTTTTGAGGATTGAACCCTTGTGTTCCCAGATTGAAGACTGGAGTTCTTTTCAAAACAGAGAGACTAATTTAAAATAATCACTTTATTAAAAATAGCAGATTTCACATATACTCATTTAACATTGTTGTCACTGGCCACTGGAAGCACACGAGTGTGTGCACCGATTGTCTAATGTAAACGGAAGCTGGGCTGCCACAAAAAGCCTGTGCGTCCTCCATTTATGTCAACACTGGGTTAAGTCTGGTGAGCTCAGGAAGGATAACCCTTCAGCCCGATCAATGTTTAATTAGCACAACACATTTCAAGTATAACCCCATAAGGCAACAATAAAAAGCACAGCAGCACAACATTTGTGTCACATTTTCTGATTCAGCCTTCAACAAGGCCTCTGGTTACGGTGAATTATAGCGAGTCACATGGACTAAAAGCAGTAAGTGAAAACAATCATTGCACTTGCACTTTAATTACTTTAATTCCTTATTGTGGAAGGTGATTCTGCTACTGGATTCAGCTGGAAAAGTGAAGAATGCTGCTGCTTCTTCAAGCCACAAGAAAACAATTGCATTTCTTTAGCTGGTAGAAGTATTTGGAACATCTTGTGCATCTGCCAAATGGAGTTTTTGTCTGCATTAATCAGTTAAGAAGATTTTCATTCTAGAATGAGTACTTCTTTCATTTAAATTTCCGGAAATTACACTGAGAAGAGACAGAGGTATTAAAAATATAAGGGATATGTTTAAAGGGAAAACACTTACATTGCTATTGAGAAATCTGGATGTGGTTAAGACATTTCTTTTCAAATGTAGTGAGGTAATTAATTATATTATGTCAAATACTAGAATTTGAAGGCTTTAAACAAACATTGAAACAAGACTGTCTTCCAGGTTCTAATAAAGCAGAGACATTTTAATGCAGCTAGAATTGCTTTAATGGTAAATTGCTGATTAGAAAGGCAAATATGAAAACACACTGGATTAAAAAAATCATTTGAGAAGATAACACTACACTTTATCATTATTGGGAAAACAATTTCTTTATAAAAGTCAAAAATAAAGTCATCAGAGTTATAAAACTTTTCTATAATTCTCTGAATTATTCTTCAAGAAGAAAAGAAGGAATTACTTCAAGAGGATGGAATTCCTGCACATATTATTTATTCCCTTCCTTTATTGCTGCTTTTCATTTTCCTCTTTTATATGTTACCCACCTGCTACCTGTTTTTCAAGACCCAGTTTAAACAATATGGATAAAGTGAGGATTACTTGCACAAATTTTACAGACTCATTTAAACTAAATGTTTAAGTTAATCCAGCATTAATTGAATGCTAACAATACATGGATGGCAAATGTGGCAAACATATAGACATGGGCATTGTCATCAGACATTCAAATTCAGTTGAAAGGCTGAATTTAATATAGATAAAAATCAACAGATAATAAAATAAAGTAGAAAGTTTGAGCTACAAAATGTTCTGTGGAAGCTACTTGATAGGGAAGAGTGGCCAGAGCTACTCCAGGAGGTATAGTCGAACAAAGGTACTGAGAGTGAACATGATGCAGTCTTAGGCATCTAGTGAACCATCTTGGTAGAAATAACAATATTGAAAAATATAAGAGAGTTGTGATCAAATTAAGAGCCTTTGAAAGATCTGACATGGCAAAAAAATGACAGGAAACTGGAATGCCAGAATGAAAGAAGTTTTATAAAGAAATGTAGTGGCAATATCTAAAGTCTACAGCAGCACTGTCCATTACAAATATAATGCAAGATCAGATATAATTTCTTAAAATGTATTTTATTTATACTAGTAAATATTTCAACATATATGATTATAAAAATTATTGAGCTATTTTACATTCTTTTCTCCCCACACTAAATCTTTGAAATTAGGTGTGCCTGCAAAACTGACAGCACATTTCAATCCAGACTAGCCACATTTCATGTGTTCAGTACTACATGGCTAGTGGCTGCCATATTGGACAGGACAGCTTTAGAGCTGAAACAGAAATGTGAAACAGAAATTATGGAATCAACTGGAAAGGACAGAGAATGAAGGAAGAATAAAAGGCATAACTGATGATACCTATAGTTAGGATTGGTAAATAATACCATGTCCATGCTCAATGGCAGATAGTGCCACGGCTGATTAACAATATTTGTTACAGTTACAGAGAGAATTTTTGAATCATCTTGGAGATTAAGTTAACAGAAGCACTGGTAACAGGGAAATTGGGAGGGAAAAGTCTGAATATAAGGAGAATATTTATTACAGATAAGAAAATTAGGGTTGCCATACTTTGCAAAATATTAAAGAGCAGCATATCAAAATTTGAAATGAAGTAATCCAAAGTCCATCTCTTGTGTTCTACCCTGTTGCCATGTTTAACTGTGGTAGTTGACTTGAGGAAGGTGGTGAGACATGTTAAGTCTAAATATTTAACAAAATCTCAGGTGATAGGCTAGCATATATGTAAGTTTCATAAGCACAGAAAGAAGATAAAGCATAGATGGACTATAAGGAAAAGAAAGCGACAACTACTCCAAAGAAGCCTCCCCTAAATAACTCATATCTTACCCCCATATTTAAGTCTTTCTTGATAATACCTCATATTAATATCACCCCACAGTTTACGTGGCTTCTCAAAACCTTGTTTTCTTTATCAGTAAAATGGGGACTATTAACACTGCCTACCAAAAGTAGAACCAAGTGAGATAAAGTATATAAAATCCTTCATACAATATAGTTGGTAAATTTTAAGTATTCAATAAAGATTAACTCTTAATTGCCATTAATGGATTTGTATATACCTCCTATTTGTTTATTTTTGTTATTGTAAAAATTCAGCAGCTATAAGATTATATATTATGAGAATAATAGTAATTTATACATTCTATATAGCTTAAAATACTTCATATACACATCATTACAGTGGGCAACTATCCATCATTATAGAGGACACTTGACTAGATTAAAAACTCTGGCCGTGGTTATTTTTAACAAAAAATGGAACCAAATTTCAACTATCAAATATCTTGATTCTATAACTAATATTCCTTCTAACCCCTCATTGGTTCAAAGGAATATCTTACCTCTTAAATTATTTAATAGGCAGGATCATTTATTACTATTTTTATATATCTCATATTGTGTCTATCACTGCGTTCAAAAATACATTTTGTAAAGTTCCTGAAATAATTGCTCTAAATTGAAATGCCAAAACCTTAATATTTCACATGTACCTTGGTGATTTCCTTCAAGTTAATCCTACAATACACTTTTTTATGCATCTGAAATATTCTAAGTAATGTTATTAAATTAAGTGCAGTCTGTATATTCAACTGCCATTTGGATAAGATTCAAAATATGACAAGTAGTCTAATACTGAATTCTCTTGATTAAAACTTGTAAAAAATTTGTTTCAAAAACTGAAGAACAATACAAAGCAAAGCAGAACAAAGCAGAATCAAACAAACTTTCAGCATTCAAAATAAGTAGAAAATTCCACTTGAAAACTACAGGGGAAGAGACATGTCCCAGTAAATAATAGGTATCTTTGTTCACTTAATTGGGACTATTCACCAGAAATTATGATTTGTAAACTTTTGTCTGCTGATATTTGGCAAAGGATACATGGAAGAATTCAATTCTTCTAACTATAAGAGAAAGAAAAAATAATTTTAATTTTTATAAGACAAATATAAGAGAATCATTGTTAACTATATATTTTAAAAGAAATTATTTTTCATTTAAGCTTTAAATGTAAAAGAAAAATACTAAAGAAAAAAACACAAAATCGTTATAAAGCAGTATTAGCATTTATTAGTTTTTAAAAGTATATAAGAGAATCTGTATGATAAAAAATGTTTTAAAAATATTCTTAAAACCAGACAATTATATCTCAAATAAGTTTCTAAAAAATGTTGCCATTTTAATGATGAAAAATCTTTAAAACCTTTATGAATTATATAAAGATTTCACATAATATTCAGATTTCAGTATGAGTTAGAATTAATCACCCCTATTTTAGAAGAGAAAAAAATGTGAGTTACAGAAATTGAAAACTAAATTTCCCAAAGCTACACAATTAAAATTCAAACGCAGACTCTGGACTAAATAAAAACTCAAATTTGGTGTTCTTTTCACCATACCATAATTTTATTGCAAATTCTCCTAAATGTATTGCAAATTAAGTTTATATTTGAGAAGAGGGACTTATCCCAAGGAAATACAAGACTGAACATAGTATTTGAAAGGGAAAATATAAGCTTGAAATTTTTAAAGCAAAGGCATATAATTTTCCTCATATTTACTTACATGTAATTACACACTCCCATATATTTACTTAAAAGAAAAGCAACAGAATTTAACCCTTTTTGTCATTACCAAATATGGAATCTGAAAATAAAGAATGTTGAATTCAATGCCTTATCCAAAAGAGTTAGAGAGACAAATTTAATGAACAGTTTTACACTTCTTGATATAAGATTCATCTATGGTGTTACAGGCTGAATTGTGTCCTTCAATACAAATGATTTAGTTCTAATCCCTAGCAACTCAGACAATGACTATACATAAAGATATAGTCTTTAAAGAAATAAAATAAGGTCATTAAGATGCATCTGAATTTGGGAAGACTGGTGTCTTTATAAGAGGACAAAAGCACCCAGGACTAGAGGGAGAATAACATGTGAATAAGAAGATGGCCACCTACAAGCCAATTAAGAGAAGCCTGAGAAGATATCAACCCTGCCAACACCTTGATTTCCAACTGAGTCACCAAAACTGAAAATTTCTGTTGCTTAAGCTACCCAGTTTATGGTACTCTTATGGCATGTGCAGCAAGATAATACAATATCAATGTACTAAATTACCACAAATACTGTTATTTAAGTTCTGTATCTAATAAGTAAGTCACTACCTGAATAATGTAAAGTGTTTTAATCATATCATGATCTTCGAACATACTATCTTGTATATCTTTAGATCTTATCATATATGGATACAAAGGAATATTTGCTTTTAGATTTACCAGTGTTCTCAGAATATACGCTAAGATGCAAATATAATAATTTCCTTGGAATATATATGTTTAAAAAAGTTAAAAATGGATGAAATTTGAAAAGATTAAGTGAAGTTAATTCAGACATTAAAAAGTTACATATGAGTGATTCCATTTATATGAAATGTCTAGAATCAGCAAATGCACAGAGACATAGAAGTAGATTAATGGGTGCTGGGGGATGCTGAGAGCAAAGAATTGAGTGAGACAGTTTCTTTCTGGGGTGATTAATTAGATAATGGTTATATGTGTACAATATTGTGAATATGCTAAAAACTACTGAATGATACTTTAAGATGGGTAGTTTTATTGCAATTAAAATTTTCATTTAAAAAAAGAGAAGAAAAAGAAATACACTCACATCAGAAAGAAGCCTATCCAGATTGGAATCACTGGCTGTTTTTCTCTTATCCTCAGGAAGTTCCTCTAACTCTCCATAGAGCTCCAAATTCAAGCGAGCTAATTTCTCCTGCATTCCCCGAACATGTTCCATCTGCTCAATGGAACATTCATTTCCTGAGGGAAAATTCCAGAACATTAATAAAGATTAGGTCAGTTCAAACTCATTATCTTGAGGAAAAACCTTTAAACTCTAGGTATTCCAAAAGAAATAGGTTTTCTTTCTTTTGGTAAATTACATTGTTAATGATTGCATATTTTCCATGTCTAATTACAAATCAAATATCTGACCAGATAAACAATGAGAGTGACCATGAGCACTAAAGCACTAAACGAAGGAGAAAGTTTTTTTTGTTTTTTTAGAAAACAAAGTTTTTCCTTAGGCAGAGAAAATATTTTTTTCAATAGTAATATATATATAGAAACAAGAGCACCCTAATCATGCCTAATTTGACAGTTACCATTTGAATATGACCTAACATTTTATAATAACTTGGGTAGAATTAAAGAGTCCTATGAGAATGTTAATAAAGGATCATTTTGCTCATTAGTTATGTATTCCTCCTTTAAGAAATATAAGTAAAAATATTTATGAAGCATTTAGGAATGTTATGAAGCATGGAAAAACAATGTTACATTTTCAATTGCATACAAGATAGAGCAAGAAAGCTTAACTGCTAAATTACAGGTCTTACATTCTTTGACTAGAGCGCTGTGACGTGATATCTACCCAGAGTAATTAATGTATTCATATAATATGTTATACATTGTTACACAGTTTAAGTATAGTCTCTGTAAACTTTTTCTTAATACCATTCTATTTATTTTTATTTAATTGCATATATTGGTTGTTCCATCTGGACCCAGGTCTTGAACCTGGGACCTTAGGATGCATGCGGGACTGCTCCCAGGCTGTACAAGACCATTAGACCACCAGGGAGCGCTCTGTAACTTCTTGATACTATAATTATTTTTCTCAAAAATTCTTTTTTTTAACCAAAGGTACTACAAAGGTCTACGATAGCGCATCTAAAGTTGAAGTCTATAGCTGAAATTAATATAAATTAATATAAGTTATAGTAAAGCTTCTGCTGGCTAGCTTTGTGACATCGTCATAAAATACATACTGTAAAAAGTTAAAGACCACTAGATTTTGAAGCTAGTTTACACCTTCAGAATCTTTCTTCAAAGTAAAATATTTCATATTTCCTCTATTTTAATGTTTTTCAACAATTGGTAACCTGAAAGGTGAAAGAAACACCTCAAGACAAATATGTGTGTATGTATCCATGTCCTTATCTATCCATACATATATATGGGGGGTACAATATAGAATAAAAATATAAAAAGGGAGAAATCATGAGAGAAAATAGAAGAGATTCAGAAAACCACCTCTGTGATCATGGCATTACTCATGCCAGTTAAGCATACATCTGGTTGCGAACATGGTTATCTGATTGGGGTGAGGAGAGGTCAGGGGAGGTGGAGGCGTTAGAGGAGAGGATAAGGAAGCAAAGGAATAAAAAAGTGAGGGATAGCACTTAACAAAAACAATTTGAATAGTCAATATAACATCAATAAAGCTTTTTAGAAATTTGTATGTTGATTACATTTATGCATTTTAGAAGATTCTCTATGTGTGTGCATTTAATAACCTTTGTTTTTTTTAAAAAAAATACTGGGGTTGCGGGAGGAAACCAAGATGAACAAGTTAAATAAAGTACTTCTTTCTCCTTTCTCTTCCTGCCTGCCTGCCTGCTTACCCACCTTCACTCCTGCCTGTAACTTTCTTTTAAACAAATAAAAACACTGGGGTAGGCGTGCCCTGGTGGAGTAGCTGGTGGAGTAGTGGTTAGGAAATGGGTTTCCGGCTTAGTACAATCCCCATATAACCCAAGGACCTGAGCTTGCATCCTGGGGCCAGGGAATCAATCAAGAAAAACAACTAAATAAAACCAATAAATGCTCCCTCCTCTCTCTGCCTGCCGGCATACCCTCAGTCTTGCCTGTACCGTTCCTTAAAAAAAAAAAAAAAATCTGGGGTATAATCATTTGTTGAAAAGGCTATTATTTCCTGTTTATTGGTCTTGTTTTTCTTATTGAAAATTATTTGGCCTAGATACATGCTTTTATTTCTGAACTCTCAATAGACCTTTCTGTTAAGCTATACGTCTATTCTTATGTCAGTACCATAATGACTTGATTATCATTTCTTTTTATTTTTGACATCAGGAAGTATGAGTCTTCCTACATGATTGTTTTCTTCAGGATTATTTGGCTATTCTAGATCCTCTGTAATTCCATGAGTTTTATTATCAGCTTGTCCATCTATAAAAAAGACAGCAGGGATTCTGGTAGAAATTGCATTGAACCTGTAGATCAATTTAAGGAGTATTGTCATCTTATCAAAGTTAAGTCTTCTGATCCATGAATATTGAATGTTTTTCCATTTATTTATGTCTTTAATTTTTTCAACAGTGTTGTGTACTTTTCCAAGTATAGGTTTTACACATTTTTTATTAAATTTATTTCTAAGTGTTTTATTCTTTATAATGCTGTTGTAAACAGATCTGTTTTAATTACATTTTCAGATTGTTCATTGCAAAAGCAAAAAATTGGAACTGATTTCTGTAGATTGATGATCATGTATTGTGTGCCTTGCTGAATTCATTTATAAATTCTAATAATGTTTAGTGGCATCATTAGAATTTTACATACACACATACACATATAAATACAGGGGGCATAATTTTATTATCAGAAAAAGCTTATATAGTAAGTTGTAAAAGCTGCAAGCTGAACATAAAAATTTTGGCCATGTACTTTGTTGAACTCAAACAATACTTATTCAGAGTGTGTACTAGATCAGTTAACTGCTCTGAACAAGAAAACCAGATTTTTTATATTAAAAAATCAGATATCCTAAGCAAGAAATTTAGGCTTAGAAACTTTTCAAACTAAGATGCTAAGTCTAAAATTTTTAGCTGAAGGAAGTGCCTTTTCTGTTAGACTTCTAAGATACTTATTCTATAAAAAAAACAACAGAAACTTTTTCCTGAAAATTTAGAAGACAAATTATATTCCCTGACATATGAAATCCAGGATAATTACATTTTATGCCTTTGGACTCTTTTCCTTAAATAAAATTAAATGATACTTAAAAGGAATCACCAAACAGAAGAAGAAAATAGGAAAATAAATATCTTGCAAAGAAAAACAGTAAAAAGAAATACCTATTGCTTACCAAATGCTTGAAGTTTTCCAGAATGAAAATCATTCAAAAGGCTTAGAAGCCCCCTCTCCATCTCCTGAACATCCGAGACATCAGTGAGAAAGGAGTGCTGGATTGGAGTGGACTGAGCAGCTTTTCCTTCTCCTCCCTGAGGTTTGCTCTTTTCTTTCATCACTCTGCAAAGATAATGAAATTTAAAAATGCATATAATTTTCTTTTAAAGGAGTTAATCAATTTTTTCAGGTTATTCTATATTAAATAAAATTAGTGATGTAAATGAAATTTCACTTAAAAAATCAGAATAAAATGCTAGAGCCAGTGATTTCAAGCCAGAAACAAAAGAAACAGGTTGTGAAAATCTCAAACAAATATATAATGTAGAACTATAAAAAGTCTGATTAATATGTTTATATAGTATGCTAATTCTTTGACTACAGAAAAAAAAAAACAAAAACGAACAGGGAATAGTAAGTCCTTTTTTACTATCCTCTATTTCAAATTTCATTTCTCAGTAAAACATATGACCACTTTCCCTTCTAAATTTTATCCTATTTGTTCCTTAAGCTATCATTCAACAAGTGGTTTTGAGACCCCTACACTGTAGTTGACTCTAGGTCAGATATTGGATATACAACAATACATCGGTCACTGCCCTGAAGAGTGCCCAGTGTAAGGAGAAAGGAAGACAAGTAAATACAACATCTCACATGATAAGAGTGTGAAAAACCTGTTCTCTTTGACTCCTTCAATTTTCTAAGGCCCCACATGTAGTCACTGAGTTCTATTATTGATTTATACCCATAAGTATATCTCTAATCTCTCTAGTTCTCTCCTTCTCCACTGCCATCATCCTATCACTTGACAAACTACTTCAGCAACTCCCCAACTGGTCTCTGCTGTTGTCTCTGATCCTTTCCTTTTCCAAAGAACAGTCAAGTCAATTTTGTATAACTAAACAAGAATCTCTTTTGCTTCCTAGAAATCCATTCTCTTCTTACTTGGCAATCCTCTGCCTACATTAACAACCTTTCCCTTACTGTCATCTTTGCCAGGCTACCTCTAAGCATCTACCATCCTTCAAGTCTCAGTTTACATGTTATTTCCTCAGGAAGGCGTTTAAAAAACCCTAGACATCCATATTCACATTAAAATCTAAGATAAAGTACTATAGACTATAAGATTTCAGTAAAGGAAACTTATAATCCTTTCAAAATTAAGTGTTTTTTTTTCAAGTAAGGTTTTAATGTTAGTCCATCATTTAACAATCCTCTCAAAAATTAGCCTGATATTCCTACAGCAATGTTTTTGATCATGTTATACTGTCTCATTTTATATTAAAATAAATCAATATAAAATCATTCAATAAAATTATTATGTGCAAATCCCCCCTAAAAGGACTATCTGGCACACAATAATGATTAATAGGGTTCCAGTCCTCAGAAAACCTATCTTATACAAGGCAGAGAAATAAAATTCCAAAGTAGAAAATGACAGTAAGATACAAGTAAACTGTTGTTAAGAATTTAGAGAAAGGATTGATTACCTTAAAATCTGCTGGCTTTCTTTTCTACCAGATACAACTTTATTCAAAATCAGATTCTAAATTAAGTTCCTCCAGGAGGGAAAACCCCTTTCCAATTTCATACTTTATTCAAGGGAAATCCTCGTAATTTGTTATTTAGTATTTATTAGAATGTTTTTTTCTAAGGGTCTTTGGCTATGTCCCTTTTGTTTCCTCAAAGAGACTATGAGAGCATCATCAAGGCAACAATCTTTTCTTTAATGTGATCCCAGTTACTAAGTGCTATTGCATTATTTCCTTAAGAGAGTCTCCTTAAGATGATCTTGTATCCGAAAGCAAATGTATTTAATCACAGAGGATTATGAAACGCTTTTTCTCTAAAGATGTTATTTTGTTTTCCAAAAATCTTAGTATTAGAAAATACATATACATTCAGTAGTAATATAAAACATTTACATTTTTGCTCCTATTTTCTTTAGAAATTGAAGACAAATTATGTTCAACAAGCATTAATAATGAGTAATAATAGATGGTGAGATTTTAGTTTCTTTAAGTTTCTTCTTTAAGCTTTTTCAGTTTGAATTTACAATAAACATGTCATTTCTATGAAAACCATGAAACAGCTCCTTTTTTAAAAATAAAAATTACCAAAGCACAAATACATGGTTTAGCTATTTTAAAAGACATCCAAAAACCACATATCTTCTTATCCAATTTCTGACTAGATATTGACATTGTCTACAAGTTTTCCTGCTCTGTATATTTTAAGAGATAAAATAAGTGCCTTCAAGTCAATCATTCATTTTACATTTTCCAATTTCTACACACTGATGCCTTCATAAATTTTTCTGAAATCACATATATGTGCCTCAATTATTTTATAAGTAAGAAAAAATGTTATAAGACTCAGTAGACTTAGTATTTGCCTTATAATATTTAATAGCATTTTGCTGTGATACTGCGAAAGAAAAGAACTCACCTTTTTAACTTTGGTCTCTGTGAAGTTGACTGTGACGCAGGATTTGAAAATCCTGTGCTTTTACTTACTGGAATGGCATTTTTTTTGGCACTAACAACCTGAGTAGAATGGGCACTAAAAGACTTAGGACTCCTCCTCTTCACTTTCCGCTCCTCCATTGTTTTAAGTTCCTTACTACACCAAGGCCAATTTCTTATGACCTAAAAAATACAGCAAAATTATACATGTATGCTATAGTATGTCCAAATGAAAGCGTTCCAAGGACTTCACAGACTGAAAGAAGATTAAAAATTTTAGAGGTCATTATATAAAGAATTGTAGAAAGCATAAAGATCGCTTAACTTTAAAGTAACATACTATGTACATAGAAACCCCAAGAAAAATTGCCAGTTAGAACATTTTTTCACCATTTTCTTTAATCATTCATCCCATAAATATTTACTATCTTCCACATACTAGACACCATTCTGGGGATTAGCGAGATGGTACTGAACAAGACAAAGTCCTTGCCTGAAAAAAAAAAAAAAGTTACAGGAGTCCCACTTTATGCGTCAGGGAGCTCAGGTACAGGCTATAAAAAAAATTATAGAAGACAACAATATACAGTCAATAAACAAATCATCTAGGTAGTATTTCCACGCTGACTAACACTTTAGGTGATCTCTAGGTCTGTCTGCTAAAATGTATTCTTAAGAGCAGAATCTTCATTTTAACAAGTGACTATAAACCTTATTTCAACTACCAAGCAAAAATTTCAGTTTCTGATTGGGAATAATATTGATTTTAATGTCTTGATCCAGTGGTCATGTAAAATGAAACATATTCCATGCTTATTTTGAACATACTTTATCTATTCCAAGACAACATGAAACGTTATTAAAAGTTTAGTTTTGCCAATATCGACAACAAGGATGCACTATAAAGTTACAACTAGCCTTTCACAGATAATGCATGCAAAGTCTATTTCCCCAATATTCACTTTTATTTTATATATTGACCACTTAATTTTCCTAACACTCACCCATATAAAAATAACCTCCTACATTTCCTTTTTATTTGTATACAATAGTACATTCTTCTTAATCATTGTTTCATGTTTCTGTAAGATGACATATATATATATATATACATATATATGTATATATATACATATATATACGTGGCATTTACCTTATCAGAGTGTAAAGTGCCTTACGAGCATTAGACTTTCATTTTTAGAGGTTGTGATGAACTTAATCATGACATTAAAACTCAAATCCATTGATGTTATTCCTAAAACACTTGAGAATTTTAATAAAAGTAGGTTTTTTGTTTGTTTTGCTATTGTCTGGACTCAGTAATACTCACACTGAGGTTTAAACCACTGGGGTCAACTGGTCCACCCTGATTCTAGACAATGAAAGCTGGATTTATGCTACTTCCAAAGAAGGCGGTATTTTTTAAAAGGGAAGACTAATGCCCAGTCTCTAATCTCAGATATCAAATGTAAATCCGCTTAAATCTCTGCTAATTTGTTTTCCTTTTAGCATTTTCAGTAACAGAACAGACATTTTGCGATTGTTTCAGCATGCAACACAAATTACATGGAACTTGAAAAACAACAGAATAGAGACAGTGGGATTACTAATTCTCTGAAGAGGCAAGGATCCGTATAAATATACACGCAAACACACTGGTCTTCAAATTTAATGATGCTAATATATATCTGGTGATACAAGAAAAAACAAAAACAAAGACAGGGAGTAAAGTGATATAAATAAACCAGTAGTGGTCGAAACTACGATGTTCTGAGAGGGCGGAACTCGAAATTTGTGTTTCTGGAAGTTGACTAACAACTCTCACAAGAGCTCCAAACTCTTTCCCGGATCCCAATCAGTAAAGACTCTTAGAGAAGGTCTTAGTAAACTCTTCGGAGTTAATCGCACACTGGATTTGAGAGCCAGCAACCCACAGCCTCCAAGCAGACCACTAGGAGCCCCTGCTGACTTCACCTCATTCCTTTTATCGCCCAGAACCCAGGGAAGGCCAGAGAGGGTTGTGGGGAGGGCACTATTGCGGGGGTGCCTTTGCTTCCATCGAATACCTGAGAAGTGGGTGCGGGTCTTCTCCCTCAAGCAGCAAAGATCCTGGAGTCTCCAACGCTACCACTTGAGCAGCAGCCGCCGACGCCACTGCTGCCTCCAGAGCCGGGGTCACATCACAGTCTCCGCACAGCCACAGCGCCCTTTGTTTACGGAAGTGAAGCAAGGAGGCGGAGCTTCCGTACGCACCCAGCCGGGAGCCGCGCCTCTTCCTGCTGCATCAGTAGCGCGGGCGTCTGCGTCCACGTCCACGCGGCTTCGTTACTTCCCTCGTTCTGCGTTTGCTGTACCTTCGCCGGGCGCGGAAAGGAGAACCCATGGCTGGACTTTTATATTGGGCTCTGTGACCCAGAAGCAGGACAGGATAGAGGATGGCGGTGGAGGCAGAATTGGAAACACATAGTACCCGTTCCGGAAGCTGCCCCGCCCCTCGGGGCGAGAGTTAGTGCCCGCGCACTACAATTCCCAGCATGCTATTAGAACACGCTGGGAGGCGGGACCGGAGTGTCGCCATAGCAACCCTCGCTGGATTGTTTCGGAGGGTTTGCCCGGATTTCTCAAGGTAAACCAACTTTGTCTTAGAGGCGGCGTGAAAAAGCTCGATTCGGTGAATCGACCCAGATGCTGAGCCCCGAAATCATATTTTCTTGCTTTTAGTCTATTTAGGATATGTATGTACATATGTATTTATATATATATACACAATTTTGTATATATATAAATAATTTCTTAAGCTCACTGCAGTTCTGAGGTAGCTGTTATAATTCCTGTTTTAGAAGTGAGGAATCTGACATTCAGAAACGCCAATACATCCTCGTCTCTCTGTCACCGGGACGTTTGTTCTGTGTGTTCCTCACTAGACATACTGCCACCGGAGAAGGAATTGCGGCTTAAAATGAGGGAAGAAATCTTGTTTCATTCCGTAGCCAGAAAGCCTTCCCTGTGTCGGTGTTAGGACTGAGGACGTTTTAGATTCATACACTTTTGGATTGAAGAGCCTTTGGAGAGCACCACAGACTCCTCCCGCATTTGCAAACAGTCAATCCTGTCTCCAGACTATGTCAGTGCCAGGAGGTAAAGCATAAATGAACCCGTGTCCTGGCTTCTAGTACGAGGTGTTCTTCCACATCAACCCATCCATTTTTTAAAAATTCTGAATTGTCTTAAAAATAAAAAGAGAACAAACGTAAATGTACTATTATCTAGGATGAATAGATGTTTTGTCATTTTGTGATTTTCAGTGAAAGAAATGGAACATTATGGGTAAGATTGTTACTCCCTAGTCCCAGGTACACTCTACTCTTCTCCTGAGAATCAGCTACCATCACAGATTTGATACATATTTTGCTAACCTATGTTGTTTTACTTTTGCTGTTTCTGTGTCTTTGTAAGCATTATGTAGAGTGACTATAGAAAACTTTTGAAGTTTTACATGAATGCCGTTATAGTTTGTGTTGCTCTACAACTTGACTTTTTCATCCAAGTCTGTGTTGACATCTACCCACATTGACCTAATCTGACTGGACTTCATTTGTGTAAACTACATAGTACTCTGTCAAGTAAGTTTGCTGCATGTTATTTGGAATTGCAATGGTGGTGGACATTTAGATTGTTTCCCATGTTTCACCCGCTGCAGACAATACTTTAGGGACAATCTTTCTAGTTCTTTTTTTTTTTTTTTTTAAATGCGTCTAATCTCTGAGTTGTTTTTTTTAATCTGTGCAAACCGAGTTTACAAACTGGTAATTCACAAGCTATTTTCACGTTTTACTGGTTGCTGACAATTAAAATTGAGGCAATAAGTGAATACCAAATGAATAGGTTATCCTAAGTAAACCAAGTCAGATAAAAACAAGCACCATATAATCTTGTATAGGTGGACTCTAAACCAAAAACTAAGCTCACAGATCATTAGGTCCGAGGGAGGGGTATGGGGAATGCATGAAGAGGGTCAAAAGATTAAAATGTAAAAAAGAAAAAGCAAACAAGCCTGTCCTGGAGGTAGTGGTTAAGTTTGTGCCTTTGACTGAGCACAGTCTATGTGCATCCTAAGAACGTGGGGTTGAGGATGGGACAACCAGGATGTAGAACTAGAATTTTACACACACACACACACACACACACACACACACACACACACACACTTTCTCTTCTGCCTGCTTGCCTCCATTCCTATCTTACCTCTTTTTTTTTAAAAGGGAATTATATCCCCATTTTTTCTTTCTAATTTCTCCTGATGAGCATAATTCCTCTTTCATTTATGAACTTGCAAGCATATGCAGTTTATATTTAGGCATGCCCTGGTGGAGTTGAGGTGCAGTCCACATAAATCCCAAGGTCCCAGGTTCATGTCTTAGGACCAGCCGGAACTGCCAAGATGAACAACTAAATAAAATAAAGTGCTTCTTCTTCTTCTCCCTTCCTTCCTTCCTGCCTCTGTTCACCTTCATTCCTGCTTGTACCTTTCCTTAAAAAGCAAAATAGAAGTTTGTATTTAAGAAAAAACAAAATAGTTTTGAGTGCCACTAAACACTAAGGGCCACCCCCAGATATTATAGTGACTAACATGGTGGTTCATAAACCCATAGCAGTGGATTCATTGGCTGCCTAATCAGTTGGTTTATAACTTTTGCACATTAAAAAAATCAAAGGAGTAAAAATAGCGTTTTTAGCATCCCATGAATAAATGGGAAAGCCTGATCACACTAGATCTGCATTGTTCTAATAACTTCTGTTCTAGGTAAAGAGCTGCTCCTCCTTTAGATCACTTCAAATGATCTCTAGAGTTTTGTTTGTTGTTTTTAAGAGAGGAAGGGAAGGAGGCAGTATTGAGAGGAGAAAGAAGCATCTTTATTTATTTAGTTTATTTTGGTTTTCTCTCTGGGTTTTACGTGGTCCACACCCCAGCCATCTCAGCCGTCGGTGTCACAAGGGTGCACCCATGATTATAGTTTTTATCTAAGACCATGCCTAGTACCCATCTAAGTCTGTGACATTTGTATTTGCAACCCCTAATATATTATAGGGACACAAGAAGGTACCCTTACAAATGTGCATGTGTCAGGTATTCCAAGTTCTGAATTGAGTCCCTATTTTGACCAGACATTGCTCTAGGATGTCAGGGTGCATTCATGAGTAAGATGGACAGGAGCATTATCAGAGATCTTATATTTTTGATAAAGGAGGCAGACAGTAAATTAGAATTTCATTTAGCAATAAATGCTCTGAAATAATAAAGTCACAGAGATACTGAAGAGGGAGTATCAGGAAAAACCTTCCTGAAAAGGCACCTTTGAGGTAGAAATATGAATCAAGTACAGGAGCCAGCCTTGGAATGTGACCTGGGGAAAGAGCCTCCTTGAATAAAACTTATGACGAAATTGGGTTTTTAGGCGCAAATGAGCTTGGCACATTTCAGGAAGCCAAAAGGGTTAGTGTAACTAAGTTCATTTAAATTAGGGAAAATAGGGACAGAGAGACATGAGTTAGAATCACAGAGGTACATTTTTGAGTGATGTATTTTACCTGAAATCTAGAGTTTCTCCCTGAAAGAAATTTTGCTCTTTGTGATTTGACCTCTCTGTCTCTCTGTCTCTGTCTCTCTGTCTCTCTGTCTCTCTCTATTTCCTTGCTTTCTTTTCTCTCTCTTTTCCGTCTTTCTACCCTTCCCTCCTGTTCTTCCTTTTAAAGGAAAGGTTAAAGAGGCAGGCAGGCAGGAAGAAAGAGGAGGAAGCAGCATTTTATTTAGTTGTTTATGTTGGTTGTCCCCTCTCCTGCCATTGGACCCAAACACACATCCTTAGGATGTACGTGGGCTGTATTTCTTTGGAAATAACTGCCTAGATTTCCTTTGAAAATTTCCTAAAAATATAGCCCTTTGAGATTAACTGGTAAATGCATTCCTTGTGTAAAGTTTTCTAGATACTTTCTTCCTAAAGACAGTATGTAGAGGATAGGAGTTTTGATCAGGACCGCTATTAGTAAAGGACCCAAACATGAACACACACCCTTATTATTTTAAGTATTTTATTGCTAACTGCTTTGGAAAATAAGGAGTAAACAACTGATCTGGAAAGTTACAAAGACTTAGCTATTTATGAAATTCTTACATATATGGCCTTTGGTAAATCTTCATTAGATTGTATGTTCCTTGAAGGCACATAACCTGTTTTATTTGATTTTACATCTTAAACACACTCCATAGAATGTAACATAAGCTACTTAATAAATATATGCTATCAGTGAATGTAGTTCTCTGATTTTTTTTTCTGAAAGTGATTTGAGCAGTTCCTCTTCAGTCCCCAAAGTCCAAAGATTAAGTCCAGTCATACTGCCAATGAGCTGACATCACTAAGGCCCAGGCAAATGCTCTTTTTCTTTTTCTTTCTTTTTTTTTCTTTCAACTGAGCAATTTGTATTTTTTGGTCTCAGTTTACCTACCAAAGAATCTGATGAACTAATCTTAAAGTTTGGGAAAATTGTTGACTGAGTATTTTAAAAATGTAATATTTGGGATAGTTTATGTTTGTGATTCTACAGAATTAATGTTTTAATCCAATCACACACGCACTTCTTGTTTAAGGCCAGGAATTAGGGGTGGTTATCAGCAAACTATGGGAATGACTCATCCTTCCAAGGCTGCTAAGAAACACCTTAGAAATAGCTTAAAGTATGGATGAGAAGGTAGAAAGAAAAGAAGGGAGAGTAAGGATGGAGAAGGAAGGTGGGGAGAGAACTTTATGTCTCTAATTAACAAGATTTTAAATGTTATTTAAAACTGAAACTGCTTCTACGCTGTCTTTGAGTTGTCATAATTCCTGTCAGTGGAGAAGTAAAAATTTATATAAGGGCAAGAAAAGGGATTAAAAAAAAAGAGAGAGGCAACTAGGTAGATGACCCCTTGTGTGTCATAATGCAGCAATGAGAGTTGGATATGCATGAGTGGGCCGGAGGCTGAATTTAGGGATATGAGACTGAGCGTATTGAATTGCGCCATAGAATAAAGTGGGAATTATTGTTCACTAGGGTAGAGAGTGGGGCTTGGGAAATGTTGCTAAACGACAGCAAAAAAGGGAGCAGAGGGAGAAAGGATACTTAAAATGAGTGTTCTTTAAAAAGAACAATGACATTTATTATTCACTTTGTAATAGTTACTCTTGCACCACACACACACATACTCTTCATGCTTCCAAACATCAAGATAGATCCCCTACAGATACAAAGCTTTGTGTATTTTAATCATTGTGGAAATCAAGAAAAAGGCATTGTGTTCATATCTTGAGTGATCTGGTAGAAAAAAAGAGCAATATTTGTACCACAATAAAGTGTTTCTAAAACTGAACTCTGTCAGATGAAGTTTAGCATCCAAGGCCAATGAACTATACTCTTTGTACTCTAAAAAAGAGGTGTAAAGAGAGAAATTTGCTACCATATGAATATTTGGGGCTATGTTTAATTTCATCTTAATCTTAAAGGACAGGGATACCTGAAATAACACCACTAGAAACATGGGAAATACTCATTAAATGAATGAATAAGTGAAGAGACGAATTTGACTTGTGATGGCACGTGGCAGAATGGCATGATTAATGAAATCAAGTGTCTCAGTAACTCATCCCTTATTCTGGAATTAGAAATTAGGTTAATTCTTCGTCATACCTACCTCTGATCTCCAGGTGGCAGTATTATCTCATATTTAGTTGTTGGGGCTAGATTTCCTGTACTTTTTTTGAGAAAAGGTAAGTAAATTAAGAACTTGGTTCTGTAGTTTATTTTTGTAACTGCATAGTGCCAAATAAGAAATAAAATGTAACTATTTGAAATTAGAGGTTTCTTCCCCAATTTTAACACAAATGAGAATTATTGGTGGTTTTCTAATTCAAGCAGTTTCCAGAACTTTGGTAAACCAGTTGTACTTTGTTTACAAAACAAACATTCCTTCAAATCCTGTGTGTATGTATATGTGTTTGTGAAGGAGATCAGAAATATGTCTAGAAATAAATCATCTCCCAACAACTACAGCAACGAGATTAAATATAGGATGGCCAGCTAACTTTGAATTTTAGATAATCGAAGAATACTTTATTCATGTAAGTATGTTGCATGCAATATTTGGGATCTAATTATACTAATAAAGTATCTGAAAATCAAATTTAACTACTCTTATAATTTTCTTTCCTAAATCTGGCAAGTTGTCAACAAAGAGTTTGTCGTTGTTAATTCCAAATTAAGCAAGCTTCACCAGGTCTTCAGGACACAGTGAGTGGTAGTTTCCTTATTTGGAGAGATAAGAAGGAAATATCTATAAGGTTTGGCTTCCTCCTTTAAGTCTAACTTTATTGCTTGCTCCTGATACTCTATCTGCTACTGTGGATCAGCCTTCCTCAGCTGAGTAATCTTCAGGAAACTCCCCCTCTAGCCTAACTAGTTCTTTTTCACAAACATGTTTTATAGCACCTGGGAGTCTGGTTGCAAGAGATAAGTTCTATGAATAAGTGAGGAGATGTGGTCCCTGTCACCTCTGACCTATACTTTTCAGAGCTATCTGACCCATAACAACTATAGCATAAGAAATAGGTGAATTGTTTGTTAAATAAATCCTGTTTCAAAAAAGTAAGGCATTTTCAGTAGATTGAATCATGTGTCATAATTTTTTGTGCATTTTCACTTTAAAATGTTCTTGAAGGAACATTGCATCATAACATAGGTTTAAGGTGGGCATTATTGTAAATCAGCATCTGTATATATTGCATTAAATTCAGTCCAGTTTTCCTTCACTGTATAATTGATTCTTTGTATCCAATTTGCTCGGCCTCCTTTCTTGTATTCATGAATATGATTTTATTGACTAAAGTTTATTTTTGGTTGATTTAGCTGCTTTGTTTGCTTGGTTTCTTTACATACCACAGTTTTAATAAAAACATTCCCAATCCTCCAGATAAAATGTCCTTCAAATTTTTATTTGTACAAGTGTAATAAATCTCTATTTTCTGGAAAAATTTATTTGTGAATATTCCTGCATTCAACATAAGCTTTTGAATTAGATCTTCAGATTACCCAGTAATAGTGTATTCAAGTATGTGACTGAGAATAAGAAATGAAGATGTTTTAAACTATTGAATATTCATATTAGAGGAAAAAAATCAGTAACCCGTGTATCCTTGCTCTTGCTGTGTGCCAGAAGTTACTCTAAGTGCACTTTTTTGTTTCAAAGGAAAGGCACAGGCAGGAATGAAGGTGAATAGGCAGGCAAGAGAGGAGGAAGCTGCATATTTATTTTATTTTTATTTAGTTCTTCACGCTGGTTGTTTCACACTGCAGGCCTGGGACTTGAACCCAAGGATATATGGCCTGCTCCTTTGGAGGTGCTTGACCTAACCACTGCTCCACCAGGGTGTACCTCTGAGTGATAACAATAATGGACTTCCCAAAGAACCCCTCTCAAGGTGATGGTCTCATCTGTGCTGAAGGAAGTCAGACTTAATCCAGTTAGTTGTTTTCAGATATGCTTTCCACCATTTATCCTTTCTTGGAGAGATAAGAGAGAGTGAGTGGGGGAGAGAGGATTATCCTGTTTGGGGAACAGAGTTCTGACTCGGCTACCTGCCTAGTTCCCTTACCTTTGGCCCTTGTTTCCTAAGCTGTGAAACCTGAGGGATATTTGCCGTATCTTGATAAACCCTACTGGCCGTTATTCACACTGATCTCATTTCATCTTACAGCTCTGTGAGGTAAGGGTCATTCCCATTTTACAGATGTGGAAAAGGCGGCTTAGAGAGGTGAACCGTACTTGTCTGAGAGCACATGAGTGCTAATATAATGGTAGAGATAGACACCCCATCCTTTAGCCCTCATGCTGTTCTTAACTTTCAAAGGGAGCGAGGGCATAAAAACACGAGATTATCTTGGGTAAGAACAGAAGGAAGACTCGAGCGATGGCATAAGGTGGGGAACATATCTTGTGTATAAAGACAGATGAAGAATTGGCTGGAAAGGGATAAGTGAGGGGAAGGGCAAGACACTTCTTGTAATAAGAGTAAGATAAGAGAGGTAATGCTGGGGGTAGGGGATGGGAAGGAGTGAGCAGGTTACATGGAGCTTTGTGGGTTTGTTTTTTTTTCTTTTGAGAAATAGAGCTACTGGGAGAGTTTTGAGCAGAGGATTGATGTGATCAGTCTTTTTTTTCCTTCAGTAAAAGTTAGTTTTATTATCTGCCCATTTGGAAATAGGTGATTGATTGTCTTAAAATGTTATTGAAGGAACATCACATAGCATTTTATAGGTTTAAGATGTGCATCATTGTATATCAACATCTGTATATACTGCATTGTTTAGCATCAGCATCCCATTCTATCCTTCACCACATTATTGACTACTTTAACTTCCCCTGGTCTGCATTTTTACCTTAGGCTGCTGTTGAGAATAGACTCTGGTCTATAGAGGGGAGAAGCAGAGACCAGTTTAAAAAGCTTTGAGGTAAGCCATGTAAGAGCTATAGTACCCAGACAAGGATGGCAGCTATGAGGGAGTGAGGAGAGGTCAAAACTCAAATCCCTTTGCAGGTAAAACCAACCAAGGTGACTGGATACAAGTTCGAGAAAATGAGTCTAGAATGACTCCTCAATTTTTCACCTGAGCAACTGGAAGGAAAGCTTTGCCATGACTAAAATGAAAGGACTTGTATGTTGAAAGAGGGGCAGGGCAGGAAGTTGACTTTGGATATGTTATGTTTGAGATGGTTTGAGATGATGTTCAGTGGATCATAGGGGAGATGTTGAATTAACAGCTGTATATTTAAGTCTGGTGCTCAGATATAGCTTGGAAATTTGTTCAGCATTAGGTTAGTATTTCCATGAGATGGGGCCAACCTGGTGGAGTAGTGGTTAGGTCCACTGCCTCCTATGAATGTAGTCCTCATACATCCCAAGGACCTGGGTTTGTGTCCCAAGGCTGGGAGGAACAACCAAGATGATCAACTAATAAAAAATAAATAAAATGCTTCTTCCTTCTTTCTCTTCCTGCCTGCTTGCCTACTCATCTTCATTCCTTGTCTGCACTTTTCCTTAAAAAAAGAATAAATAAAAAAGCCTTGAGATGCAATGACATCACCAAGAGAATGCAGAAGGAAAAACTTCTAAGGACTAAGCCCTGGGAATAGAGGATGGACCAGCAAAATTAGCAAATAAGGACAGAAAAGACTAGAAAAGGAAAAAGATAATGGCTATACTATTGCCATTTTTGTATAGATCATTCCAGACCTTTTCACCATATATGGATATGACTTCCTTTTTTGAAAGTTAATTTTAGAAATGTAATCTAAAATTTCACTTTATAGATCTCTTTAAAAATAAATTTTAATTCCTGTATGTGGTATTAAAGTAAACTTTACTCAAATACTAAAAGTTTCATAATGAAAAGGAACTCTTCTATAAACAAAATATGTATTGTTTTCATCTCATGCATTTACAATATATAAATATATGTATGTGTAAGCATACATGTATGTTCCACACGCATTCTTCTGCAACCTTATTTTTTCACTTAATATGTCTTAGAACCCTACCCCTACACCCCATTATTGATATACACAGAATTACCACCTTCTGGGTAATTGGTTAATGGTACCTAGTACCACAATGCCCTCTGGAAAACTTGTTACCAAATTGAACTTATAGCAAAAGTATTTTAGTGCTCTGTTTTCTCATGCTCTAGGTGCTGTTGGATATTGTTTGCTTTTTATTTTTTAATCTTTAAAAAAGTTATAATTGATTTGAGGGATATTGCATTATAATGTTAAGTAGGTTTAAAGATATTATTGTTTTTAAATGTTGTCAACCATAGTAGAAAATACGTATCATGTTGCATTGTATTTGTTTCCTCTTTGATGTCATCTGCCAGTGAGCACCGTGAAGGAAAAGAAGACTAGGTTCTATTCATTTTCCTGATACTCAGAGTTGAAGTGTCTGCCTGAAAGGCATTTAAGCAGAAGGGAGGGAGGGAGGGCTGAGGAGGAAGGTCACATCAGCGGCTGTGTGATCCACAAGAGAGCCCATACTAAGGAGAGGGACTTTTGCCATCACTGGGTGCAGTTATATCCCCTGGGCCATGCCCTATATGCATTATGTATCTAATGGTGTGACTAATAGTGTGAGCTTCAGGACAGGTAGGGGAGAACTCTATACTAGAGCAAACGAGGTTTTTAAACAGGCTTATACTGTTTCCTGAGAATAATTAGCATGCTTTCTAGAAATGTCTTTCCTGTCTCTGAAAAGGAGGATTGCCTTAGTTTCTTTAACCTCTAATTAATTTAATTGGTCATAATATATTCCCGTAGCTGAGCTTTATGAGCAATTATATATATAGTGATTTCCAGATTGTTTTCTTTCTACTTTGTGCTTGTAATCTTATGTTGTAGCTGCCCAAATTTTTATTATTCTTTTTTTCTACACACTTTTCCAATATTTGTTTACATGCTTTCTTATGAAACTTTGACTTTACCTCTTTCTCATACTCTGCTCTTCTTAAATCTTGAGGTCACATAAATGTTACTCTAGAACCATAATGATTCATGTTATGTTTCAAGTTGTCACTGGAAGAAGACATTATAGAAAAGGAAATGACATATGTGTTTTCATATTATATATTTTTCACTTTGTTTTCAAGTTGTGTCAGGTTGACTCATTTAATAGGGTCTGAAAAAAGAAAAAAAATTTTTTGGCAGACTGCTAAGATTATTACATTTTTCAGTGTTCAGTGAGAGATTGTCTCAAGGTGATATTATTTAGAGTATGCCTCACGTGTAAGAATTTCCAACAGCCTTTCCAGTTATCACTTAACCTCTCTCTGGGTTTTGGGAGTATCCCTGATATTCTTCAGTGACGGCTGACAAAGACTGGGCCACAAGTTGTGAAATAGCGATAAAAAGAGGGAGGGAGGGAAGGAGAGAATGATTACAACATGATGAAGAGAAATTCAGAGATTCAGATGAGTTCTTCACGAAGCGCTGTGGTTTTAAAATTAGTTTTACAGCTTTCAGATATTTTTATGATCTATAATGTGTCTCTTAGTAGCTAAATCTACCAGCAGAAGGAAATGATGTTATTTTATTATGTAAAGGAGAAGAGTTTATAAGATGATAAAATATTAAAACATTCATTATCTTAGTTTGATTGCTTAGAAATTATTCAGTAATTCTTTTCATGAAAACATTATTAATAATTATGATTTTTGAAGAGGTAGAAGTCTTTATTGAAGACAGAACAGCTTACGTCGTTTCTTTTTGCCCCACCTTGAGGCCGAGGGTCTGGAACCCTGGTTCATGGCTTTCATAGACTGCATCTGAGCCCCCCGGGATGTGTGTGGGGGGCAACTTATGTTTCAATAGCATATTTTTATTTTGTTTTGTTTCTAAGAGAGGAAGGAAGGGAGGGAGAGGAGGAATGAGTAGTAGAAGGAAGAAAGGCAGGGAAGGAGGGAGTGCGAGAAGGTAGAAACGTCTTTAGTTGTGCATGTTTGGTTTTTCCCAGTGTTGGGTCTTGAACCCGGAGCCCCTTGGCTATATGTTCACTCATCAGTGTCTCAGCTATTTGAGTCACAAAGGTGCCTCTTCAATAACATATTTTTGGTGCTATGAGTAAGTTATATTTATTATTCAGCTAACAATACCTAGACAACCTTACTATTAACACCTTTGGTCTGGAATTTAGAACTGTATAAAGATGAATAGAAGTCAAAAGACTAGGAGGTGAGGAAATTAAACATCATTTAAATGATCAGTATTGTCCACCTGAGACTGTAATTGAGAGAGAAGAGGATCAGAATTGAGTTACGAGGAGTAGCCTCTTACTATTTCTATCTTTAAATGATCAGACTTGATAAGGATTCTAGAATGTTTTCTTGACACCTTGAGGAAAGGAACTTTGGGCTCAAGGTCTCCTCTGTCACACTAGAGTTTAGGCATTTAATGATTAATTGGCAATATCCCAGCACTTAGGAAAACTAAAATGAACCCATCGGACTGAATCCCATTGGTTCAATTCCAGAGTGTTAAATCTTTCAGAATAACTGGAATATTGTAGCTGCATTAAACCTCTCATGTATAAAGTTTGACACATAGACTTCTCCCCAAATTTTTTTCAGGAAAGAAGTTTCTCAGGCCCTGTTAAATTCCTTGACAGAGTAGCCTGAGAATGATATCAGCCTAGTCAAATATTTTGATAAAATAAGATCTTCAGATGGAATGATAAACTTGACCATTGTACAGGCCAGTCAAGATATTTTTTAACAACTATGTAAATCAAGATGGCAGAGGCAAGGTTTCCCACAGAAAACAGTAAGAAAACTATAAGTAGTAGTCTCTGTTCCTACACTCTGTTCAGTGTCTCTCCCTTGTTCGGATACCCCTGTCCTTCCTTGTTTCCTAGAGAAACATTTCCAAGTCTGTCCTATGGAATACTGGTTGTCTATAAAATAGTAATAGGTCTTACTGAAAAAAAATAGATGACTGTGGAACTTTTTTTCCTAAAATGTATTGTTAAATCTATATATGTAAGACAAATTTTAAACATCTTAAAGAAATGATTGATGTGGAAGTAATTTGCATTTAATAAATGGAGTGCCAATTTCTGTGTATCAAGACCCACTTTTTAATTGTTAAAAGACGAAGAGACTAGAGAAGTCATATGCTACACACATCTAACTGAAAAAAGTACCTAGGTACTTAGGATATATACAATGAATGCAAAAGCTATGAACAGGTAATTCCCAGAAGAAAAATAAAAATAATCAATAAACACAAAAAGATCTTCAAACTTACTAGTAAGCAGGTGAATACAAGTTAACTAAACTAAAATTAAACTAAATAATAAACTAAAATAAAATACCATTTCATGCTTGGATTGTCAAAAATGAAATAAAATGTCTGACATTATCAAGTGCTGTCAAGAATGTCAGAGGTTTCTCATACACTGTGAACAGAAATATGAGTAAGTACCATGCTGGAGAGTTGATTGACAATATCTAGTAAATTAAAGATGTGCTTAACTCATGGCCCAGGAGTTCCACTTCTAGATATGCAAACAAATGTGCACAAGGAATTAGAAACAAAAATGTTCACTGAAACATTATAATAGCAAGAATTGGAAACAATAAGGAATGGGGAATCTGCACATAAGCACATACTATTTTGTAAAGCAAAGTGACCTCAATAAGTATTTTTTAAAAAAATGAAGTCACTTGGAATAGTTTCTCACTGTGTGGGCTATGCAGAAGGAAAAAAAAAAGAATTTGGAAGCAATATATGTGCCTAAATAGGAGAATGTCTATATTGGGGAACTAATTCTTCATTGATCTGATGCATATGTGTTGAGTGCCCTCAGTATGCCAGTGTCATTTGGGGATCAGGGATGCATCTTAAACATGAAGCAAGAGAGCTTCCATTTTATTGGGTGAATGGAATCATGGGGAGTAGTGTTAAGAAAATACAGACTGAAAGAGAGAGAAATATGATGTGTAAGAGATGGTGAAATGTGTTATGCAGAAAAATAAAGCAGACTGGCAGGGCAGTTCTCGGGTGGTCAGGAAGACCCCACTATGCAGGTGCCATCTGAACAAGCCCTAATGCTGAGAGGGAGCCGTGCTGAAACCCTGCAGGCACAGGATGTGTGAGTGGGGATACCTTGAGGTAAGAGTATTCCTGGAGTGTTTGAGAAACAGCATTAGTGGTGGGGGCAGCGTTGGCAGGTGCTTAGAACCAGGTTAGCCTGAGCCAATTTAAAGATCACTGACCCAATCTATGACCCAACGTCACAGAGCACTCACAAAGTGACGCACCGTTCTAAGATTTTTGCACATGTTTTGTTATTTCATGCTCCCATTCTTCTTAAGGTTTTTGGTCCCATAGCATAGGTGAGGAAACTGAGTCACCAAGAGGGTAAGTCATTACAGATCAGTAAATTGTGGTCTGCTGATTCAAACCCAAGGTGACTAACAGACTCCCTGGCTAGTATGAGGACCGTCTCGTGCATTTGTTTCTCAGGAGTTTTCCCTCTAATACCATGTGTCTGTCCCCCCATCCCAAGCAACACTTTGGTCACCTACTGGACTTGCCCGCTATTAACACTTTGAGTTTTGATACTCTTCTCTGGAATCTGGGAGGAGATAAGGTGGAGCAGTTCCTCTTTTTGCTGGCCTCCTTTCCATCTCTCCAAAACTAGCACAGTGGGGTCTATAGGCCTATGCACATTTCCTTAGTGGAGGATTGGGATAATTTCACAAATGGGACTTTCTCTTTAGTTTCAACAGGAAAGACAAATTAAGACTCAGGTCCTTACAAGAGGGCCTCTACTTCATATGTTCTCAATCTCATTCTCTCCCTTTCTCTGTCTCTCAGAGAGAGAGATTGCAACTTTATTTTCTTTTTGAGGTATAATCGACATATAACATTAAATTAGTTTCAGTTGTACTGCTATTTGTATATATTGCAAACCATCATCACAGTAAATCTTAACATTTGTCATCATAGAAACAAATTTTTTTCTTGTGATTAGAACTTTTAAGATCTATTCTTTTAGCAGTTTTCAAATATGCAGTGCATTATTACCAACTATTATCACTGTGTTGTGCATTCCCTCCCTTTGATTATTTTATATTTCGATATTTGTACCTTTTGACTTTACATTAATTTGACTATCTTTTGGCTATGCATTTATTTTTGCACCTATTTATTGTGTATTGCATCCCCATGACTTTTTTTTTTTAAGGAAAGGTACAGGCAGGAATGAAAGAGAGTAGGCAGGCTGGCAGGAAGAGTATTAGGAAGAAGCACTTTATTAACATTGGTTGTTTTCTCCAGCCCAGTACATGAACCCAAAGGCAGTTGGCAAAACTTCTACTCCACAGGAGTGCACTGATTTTTTTTATTTTCTAACTGGTAATTTGTACCACTTTCCCTATTTAAAAAAAAAAAAAGAAAGGGCAATCTTAGCTTTTTTTTATTGTTTTGGCACTTTATAATTTTTCTTTTTTTCTTTCCAGCCCTGGGTCTCACACCTAGTTCCATGATTTCACTGCCTGAGCACTCACTTTTCCTATTCTTAACGTACCTCCTCTGAACTCCTCTTAAACACCTTTTCCTAAAAAGGAATATTTAATATTCTGTTATTTGGGTAAGAGCTTCAAACACGATTGCATTCTCATCATTAGTTTTCTTTTGATTGTTAGTGATGGTGGTTTCCTCTCCCATCTGCCACACGTTTGTGATGTTATTTCTTTTCTGTAATCAAACCTTTCAGACCACATTCATTCCTCATGAATCTGAGGCTGAAAGAAGGCTGTTTTTAAAATACCATCTTGGGTTTTTCCTTACACTTTCTGGAACTGATAGTGTGTTTCTGAATACTTGAAAGTGATTCTAAACAATGGCACCAGCTGGTTCTAAAAACTGGCAGGTTGGAAACAAAAGCAAGGTCCAGAGCCAGTGTCTTTATGGAGTGTTTCCATTTGGGTGTGAGAATATTCTCTGCAGGGACCCTGAAATGCTGAGAGCAGTGGGCATCTCTGGGAAGGCGAAGTAGGGTCTCATGGCTAGGGGTAGGAGGTAAGGGGTAGTAACTCTACACTTGTCATTTTCCATAACCTTCACATTTGTTATTGACCAGTAGACAATACCTTTTCAAAAAGTAGTAAAAACTGAAAGGAACAATCTTCAGGTGAATTATTGAGCATATACAATGAGTTTTGCAACAGTCTTTTAAAAAGCACTCGCATATTGCAAAATATGCAGTATATTCCCTTTGTTATCATGGTTCTGTGAATCAAAATTTTGTTTTGTGAAAACAACATGAAGTAGGCCTGAAGCAGCACCTGATATGAAGATCGGACCTTCAACGTTACTCAGCATCGAGTGGCCAAATTATGGAGAAAAATCGCCCATTCGCCTTTTAAAAATATGTTTGTATGTTGTTTCACAGAACAAAACTATAAAATGAGATATTACACTTTAATTATAATTTGTTCTTAATAAAAGAATTTCATTTTTATGTAGATGGATCTGTTAAAACTGGAGGAAAATCTGGAAACATTTGTTGGTGAGGATGTAGCTTTATGCATTGTTGGTGGGAGTGTAAATTGGTGGAACCATTATGATAGGAAGAGTCCTCTGAAAGTTGAAAATAGAAATTCCATGTGGTCACATTATCCCTCTTATGGATATTTACCACCAAAACACAAAAACACTAATAACACTAAAAACAGAAGTAGATGCATCCCCATGTTTATTTCAACATTACAATAACCAAGAAATGTAAACAATCTAAGTGCTTATTGACAGATGAATGGATAAAGAAGATGTACTTCGTGTGTGTATGTATGTATGTATGTATGTATATATATATATATATATATATGGTACATGTGTGTATATATGAAATAACTGTAAAAATAACTGAAGTCTTGTCTTTTGAAACAATATGGGTAAATTAGCTTCACAAATTAGGAGAAAAACATTATGTGATTTTACTCATATGTGATATATAGTTAAACCGAACAAATGAATCAAATCAAAGAAAAATAGACTTTTAGTCTAGAGGACCAAGTCAGTGGTTACCAGAGGGAACAGGGAGAGGGGTGAACAAATTGGGTAAAAGGGGGTCAATTATTTGGTGAGGATGGAATTGGATTGTTGCGGTGAGCTTAAGGTATTATATACACATGTTGATTTATGATGATGCACACTTGAGATCTGTATCTTGTTACAATGCAATGTTAATTTAAAAATGTTTAAATGGGGGAAATCATATTTTGATAACCTCTTATAGTTCATCTGAGGGTATATTCTGGCTGCTTGCATCGATTCTTGCAGGTACCATGTTACCGATCTAATGTTTCATCAAGATGTTATACTAAAAACCATTTAACTTCTGATGGTCATCAATAAATGCATTATAATGTTAAAGATCACTCAGATGGGTTAGATTTGGGAAATGATAAAGATCCTATTTCTCAGCCCTTCTCATTGTGGTTTCCAGCCACTCTCCTCCCCGTCTATGAACCTTTTCTTTAGTGAAAATATTCTGCCACTTGTCCCCTGGTTCCCCTTTGTTTCATATAATTTGCAGACCTTTTTATTACTCTTTCTCTCATCTGAACCCCCCACCCTTCACATTTATTTATTTACTTGTCGTTTTTGTTTATTGTTCCATCTATACATCCATCCATCCATTCATGCATCCATGCATCCCACCCTCCCTCCCTTGGCCTCTATCTCAAACCTGAACCTGTAGGCTTATTTCCATGGCCTGTACCTTAGCTGCTTTAGCCACCTGAGCCACAGGGTTATTCCTGCCCCTACTCCCTGCATTTCTAAAACTCCACCAAATTCCTATCTCATGCCGTATTTTTTACCTCACATGATCATTATCATTTATTTGGGACAGTGTGCGGAACTGTGGCTCCACTGAGATGTCTGTGTCCTAATTCCCAGAATTTGTGAATATGTATAGACATAGCAAAGAGGAATTAAGGTTGTGGGTGGAATTAAAACTGCTAATCAGTTGATTCTAAAGTAGGGAGAGTAGCCTGGATTACCCACGTGCATCCGATATAATTTTCAATCTTTGCAAGTGGAAGAGAGAGACAGAAGAGAGAAACGGAAAGATGCAACATAAGAAGTACTCAGCCTAACATTGCTGATTTTGAAGGGTGTAGGAGCCAGTGGATGTGGGCGGCCTATAGATGCTGGCGAAGGCATGGAAACATCTTCCTGCTTGAGCCTTGGAAAGCTAAGCAGCCCTTCTGACACTTTGATTGTAATACATTGGAATTCAAACTTCTGACCTTTTAAACTGTAAGGTAATAAATTCGTATTGTTTAAGTCAGTAAATGTGTGGTAATTTGTTAACATCAATAGAGAAAGCTAACGTATTAGGATTTCTTTGTTATCTTTTTTATGTACTTTGACTGCAATTCTCCTAAGTGAATGAAAGTTGGGAGAAGGTGGATATTGAGCCTTAAATATCTTTATAAAACCAAATATCTTTACAAGTCAAACATCTTAACAGTATATTGAGCACAGAAAAAAATCTAAGAATGAAGGAGAGAAACCACTAAGAGACCGTATACTGATTATTAGATGTTGTAACTACACACACAGGCTGTATTCAGAAGGGTAAGCAGCCCTTGCTTTAGTTCTAATCGTGGCCATAGTGTTTATACTAGTAGAAAGGAGTACTCCTGAACAAACTTGAAGGGTCTGTGCTACTCATACTGAGTCATGTATTCAAAGCATATAACGCGAGGGACTTCAGATTGTTTTTCAAAAACGTGACACCATCACTTTTCCAGAATCAATAGTTAACTTTTATGTTTTGCTTATTAATAGCCAACAACAATTCTGGGTACTTTCCATATCTTATCTCATTTCATCTGTGAACCCCCAAAGTAGGATGTATCATTTTCCCCATTCTAAGGAAACTGAAGGACGGAGAGATGAGGTCGCTCAGTGATAACAGTATTTGTAAGTAGTGGAGCGATGATTCAGCCCAAGGCAGCTGTTCTCCAGAATGCAAGCTTTGAATTTTAACTTGTGCAATCTTACTGGGTTATCATAAATTCCTTTGTACCTCAGGCAGGTAATCTTTAGGTAAAAGTTTAAAAAAGTATATAGTTAGCTCTTATTCATTATTTTTCTTACCTCTTTCCAATCAGATTTGTTTCCTGATCAGAATTTGGAAGCTTGACCCTATTTGCACTTTATACTTTTGTGAGTTATTGGTTCTTTCTTCCAAAAATTTACTCACTTGTAAATGTTGGGTTAGAAATTAAATTTGACCTCTGAGATCCCAAAGAAAATGTTTTATATGGTAAATCACAAGATGATTCATACTACAAAGTTTGCTATAATTAAATATATTTCTGTTGTATTGATACTACTATAGTGACATCATCCTATTCTATAATATGAATATATTATAGTTTCCTTTGCCAATATCAAATCACTTTCCCCCTATCTCAGTATGAGGAACAGTGCCACAGTGCACATCCTTGAAAATAAATATTGTGTACTTTTATATTTCCTTGGGTTGCATCATTTCTAGATATGAAGATGCTGTGCCACAGATTTGCAAAGTTTTTGAGCAAATTTTCGTGGCATTTTAAACATTTGCCACAATTCCCTCCAGAAAACTTGTACACTCTCCCACCCTCATATCAGCGTTTGAGAGGTTAGATTTATCCTCTTTTAATACTGGATATTTTCTTTATATTATTTTTGAGTTTAAATTTTTACTTGTTGAATATTTGTACATCTTATATTAATTACTTGATTTGTTTTTTCATCTGTTTGACAAGTACTTTTATTTTATTTTTCTTATTTATTGATGGGTGTCTTTTAGTTACTAAAGACATTAACCTCTTATTTTTAATATTATTCCTTATTTTTAATTTGTTTTAACATTTCATTTGTGATGGGATTTTTGCTTGCTTGACCTTGAGTTAGCTAGCTTATTTGAGTGGCCCCAAATTGTTAATATGCTTTCTCTTTGTCTAGGCCCCATTTGAAGCTGGTAGTCCTCTGAATTGCTTCATAAATGGCTTAGATCAATATTCCCAAGTTCAGTAAAGGCTGCCTTTAAAATCTAAAGAGGCCCATGAAGCCATGTACCTCTCTTAGTGGTTGTTGTACAAGGTATGGCAACTTGTCCAGTTTCTTAGATGACCTATTCATGACACCGTAGACTGTTGGACCCCTAAATGTTTCGCTAAAGTTAGCTATCCTTTGACTCTTTATAATATTATTTCCTACCCTCTAACATGTGGGTTCCAGAATACTCATCACTTTCTATTAACCAAGTCTTCCTAGCATGATGTTTTGTGGGAAATATCAAGTAATCAGAAATTTTGTATATAATATTATAAAGAAAGCAGGATAGTTTGTACAACCTTAAGTAAAAGTAAAAATTTTATATCCTCTTTATTGTTGTAGATTGAAAAGAACATGTTTGTAAGATCAAAAGTTCTATCCATTATGCTAGAGCTTATGTTTATCTTTTCTATTAAAGTTACTGCTTTCAGCCCATCAGCTACATTTGGAGATACCAAGTGTTTAATACATCACTATTAACCGGTGTGATCTGTCTGGTTTGTGTAGGAGTCTTCCAGGTAAATTAATAGGGATATGATGGAAAGCAGTACTTATGCATCTTTTAAATATTTGAGAGATGTGTGAATTTCTGAAATTCCTCTTGAAATATATCTGATTTACTATCTTGACACTTTACTATGCTGGGGTAGAGAGGGCATTTTCAAGGGTTTCTTCAAAGTCCTTGTTATCATGGTAACTGTTATACAGTAGGTCAGGGCATGTGAAGATTCTACCAGCTCACAAGTATGTCCATTCATATTTCCTGCTTGGAAATTGTGAAATAACTACAGAATATTTATTTAATATCTTCAAGATTCCATTCTGTAGAATTTGGGTCTCATGGTAACTCACACTTATATCAGAACTGTGCTGATTATCTGTTCTTAAGTTCTCATTCTCCCTAGTAGTCTGATGGCCTTTGGTTCATGTGTTTCAGTGTCAGTTTACTGTTACATAACAGTCCTTAAAAAGTCTGAGAAAACTTCTTTTTCCAGTGTCCAGTGCTGTAGTAAATGGCTGTAAGACCTCTTGGGAAATGATTGGAAGAATAGTGATCATATGTGATTTAGGAGATATTGTGTAGTCCATCCTTAAGGAGACCATACTCCCCCTTAATCATGGGCTCAGGACTATCAACCGACTTTGAACTCAGTGAGAGATCACAATGTTTTTCTGTTTTTAAACAGGTGTCAGTTTCTCAGTGATTGCTTTGTTTTATAAGACTGGTCAATCAAATAGCACCTTGGTTAAGAATCCATATGTTTTTCTTCTAGGAACATCATGATCTATAACCATCACCACAGGTTTCTATAAGGTCATGACACTCTGGAGTGACACTCTAGCCTTACTGTGTATTAGGGTTGCCTTGTCCATATTGACTCTGTTGGTCAGGCACTACTCCCTGGCCTCTGCTATTCCAGAATCCTGTCATCTCATTTGAAGGCCAGTTTCAAGACAGTATCTCTTTAACATATTGAAGACATGAGTCATTGAGTATTTCAAATTTCCCCGTGCAAGTTTCTTGGTACATTCCTTATTCCTTTAGTGAAGTCAGTGTCCTCTAGGGCTTTCTGGGGGATATAATCAGGTAGTGGGTTCCCTGTCATGTGGAATAAATGTAACAAATGTATGTTAACATTTTCACTTCCCTGGGTCTTTCGATTCCTTTATCAATATTTTACCAAAGTAGGCCTTGGCATCTCAATCTCATTTTCAGTAGGATATCAACATGACTGCTTCAGGACCCATCTCATCAGCCTAGTAGGATGACTCCAGACTTCTTTTCCAAGACACTCAACTCCAAGTCACAGGGGAGTAATCCACTGTTAACAGTTTCTCCACTATGCAGATTTGTAGTTTTCTTTTACCACCACCCTGGTTGAACAAGATACACTCAAGATACACTCCCTCTCGTGTTCTACCAATTCTTTGCACTACATATTATTCTGCTCCTGTAATTTTTTTGATTGTATAGGTTGTTTCCTCCCAGAGTAGGAAATGTATTTTCCCAGTAGACCCTTGTTATTTCTGAGGTAATGAAGGATGTGGTGGCAGATCTTATAGAGAAAAAAAGCATTGTCTTGTAAGAGGCGTGACTCAGGTGAAGTTTTTACAAAGCTTCCCGCCATTGTGAACGTTTTTTTCTCTAGCAAGGGAGAAAGGACTGCTTCTTTGGGCAGAAGATTGATGGGAATCTGTGAATTCAGGATATTTGATTTATCCTCCCAAATATCATCATCCCAGATGTCAAGATATAACTTTTTCTCTCAGGGCCTTTACTTTGGCATTGAAGACTTTTAGAGGCTGTGCATTCACTCTCCTTTGCTACCCTTTCAATTAAATCTTGCATTTGATTTTTCAACATATGTTGTCCTACAACTACAGAAAATAAAGGTTATTTTACTTATTTAAAATTTTCCCCTTTCACTTTTCAGACTTTTGAATCAAGGTACAACCTACATGTTAAAGTAGATACATATTATAATGTAGACCTCCAGCAAAGAGCACATGTATTTTGTGTAGAACTTGATATATTTACATTTGTACACACCTTTATGACTAGTACCCAATCAAGATGCAGACTGTTTTCACTACTCCAGAAAAGGTGTTTTCGTGCCTTTTGCCAATCAGCATTTTTCCCGCACAGGTATTGCAATTTGAGCTTTGTATCATAAATTCATTTTTCCTATTATTTAACCTCATACGGATGGATTCATTATTTGTACTGTAATGTTTGTGATATGCAGTCATTTGCTATGTGAGGCTGTAGTTTGTTTTTGCCCATTGCTGTTTAGTACTCTACAATATACATAATTCATTTATCCGGTTTCCTATTGATGAACATTTATGTTATTTTTAGTTTATGCTACTATAATAAAATTGCGGTGCACATTCTTAGATAAGGCTAGTTTGGACATAAACATTTATTTCTTTTGGGAGTAGAATTTTCCAGACTTAGAAGTACATCATTATTGGCATACATATGTACATGTAGCTTTAGTTAAATACTGTCAAACTGTTTTCCAAAGTGGTTGTGCCAATTTAAATGCTCCCATCAACAATCTATAAGGTCTTAATTGCTCCATATTTTCACCAGGTACTAACCTTTCATTGACAGTCTTTTTCATTTAAGTCATTTTTATGGAGTGTAATAGTATCAAATTGTAGTTTTAATGTGCATTTTCTTGACGAATAGTGATGTTAGTCATCTTTTAATATGTCATTTGTTTATCTTCCCTGGGAACAGAGTTTGGGGGCAGTTTTTGAAAATCAAGCTCTATGGATTTCTTTTTTCTTATTGATTTGTAGGAACTAATTATATATTCTGGATCTACGTATTTTGTTAAATATATATTCCAAGTCTTCGGCTTGTCTTTTACTATTTTAATGATGTCTTCTGATGAACAGATGCTCATAATTTTAGTAAAATCTAATTTATCTACCTTGTCTTGTAATTAGTGCATTTTATGTTCTGTTTAACCCCAGGGTCATCAGTATGTTCTTTTGTGCTTTCTTCTAGATTATTTATTTGTTTATTTTAAAGGAAAGATGCAGGCAGGAATGAAGGAGAGTAGGCATACAAGCAGGAAGAGAGAGGAGGAAGAGCATTTTTATTTATTGTATTTTAGTTATTCATCTTGGTTATTTTACTTGGTCCAGTATTACTAACCTGGGTCCTTGGGATGTATGTGGATTGCATCAGCCAAAGGGGCAGACTTACCCACTAGGCCATCAGGGTGCACCTAGAAGTTTTAATGATACATTATTTGCATTTAGGTTCATGATCCATCAAAGATATTTTGGGGATAAGGTATGAAGTAGAGGTCAAAGTTTACATTTTCCATACAGTTATCCAGTAGATCCAGTGCCAGTTATCAACAAGGCCATCTTTTGTTTGACAGTCTCTTTAAACACTAGAGGACATATGTATAGTGGGCCTTCAGCTGATAATTGGATTTGATAATTGGATATAACTAAGTTGTTTTCCTATTATCAAGATTTAAAAGCAGTTTAAAAAAACCAAACCTTTCTATAATTCTTATAATCTGTTGCTCTCTATTCCAGTGCCAACTTATCACATAACACATAAGCATCCACCACCATTTACCTCCACCACATTCTAGTCTTAACATGGATTTTTGCAATTTGTGAAGTCATGGCTACCAGACATTATAACTATCTCGCGTACTACCAACAACGGGGTTCTTTCTGATGCATAACCCGTGAGTGATCTAGGTTTAGAATCCTGTCTTGAGGATTTTCTTTCTATGGACATTTCTGACATCAACTTGCTGATTAGTGGTTCCCCCAAAGTAGAGCCTGGGTCTAGTGATGCATGTAGGTAGTTTATTTCATATGTGATTCCAAGAAGCAGCAATGAGGAACCTGAGAAAGCACTACTGGGAAAATAGAAAAAGGCAGCACTGGACTATTTCTAGGTTGATTTTGTGGCATAAGATTGGTGCTTGTTTTCTGTTAGACCTTCTGAGAACCTCTGTGAAAGGGACAAAATAAGAAGAAGAATTTCCCCCCACTGTTGGCGTGCACTTCTGGGTATGCTGTGTTGGTATCAGTGGGATCTCGTATTGTCCTGCTCTGCGGTGCAGGGAAACCCTGGACAAAAATCCTGCAAGAGTGTACTGTACTCTTGAGATGAGGTGTTAGAAAAGAGAATCAAAGTCTGTGTAGAATTATTTGTGTAATTGGGTGTGTCCCTGGTGGCCTAGTGGTCTAATACACCTTGAGAACAGTGCAACATACTTCCCAAGGTCCTGGGTTCAAGACCCAGGTTCAAGACCAATGTGAACAACTAAATGAAAATAAAGTGCTGCTTCTTTCTCTCTCCTGCCTGCCTACTCACTTCATTTCTGCCTGCATCTTTCTTTTGGGAAAAAAAAAAGAATTATTTGAATTACAATCAGATGAGAGAAAAGGAGATGTAGATAAAAGATTTTAATGCCTATGTTGATATTCTCATGCAACCTCACGGTAACAGTGCAATCAGGTTTAACAAGTTTCTGAAATCTGAATACTTGAAATTCTTTGTTACTTATTCTGTATCAGATTTTCTCTGCACATCAGTTTCTTTTTCATCTTTTGACAGTCCAGATTTCTGTGTTTCACAAGCATAGGGTGGTTGGAAAATGATCGTATCTTTTTTGCTTACATACTTCCTGTTCAGGATGGCAGCCAGACTGAACCAGAAGCAATTCCTGAGTCCAAATTTCCTGAAATTAAAGTTGTTAAGTGCTGACATATTAGCCAGTATTTGGTGTTTGACAAAGTTGTTGGCTCATGAGCGAAGTAGTTTCCCTTTTATTGGAATCGCCTTTTGAGGTATTCACCACATCAAGTAAATCTGTCAAAACCTTGTGATTTCTCTCTTTAGTGCAATGCTGAGATAGTCTCTTTCCACCCTCATAATTATATAAATACGCGTTTCGAATTGTCTTCCAATTTGTTATGAGTCTTTTTATCCCCTTCCTGTCATGGGTGTCAAGTCCAGGTTCTTGGGCTTTATTTGCATAACCTGCACCTGAGCCTCCTGTACCACAGTGCACCCTTATGCTTCTTTTATTCACATATTTAATCCACTTGGAATCTAGTTAAACTTGGTGAGATGAGAACCTAACTGAAAGTGCTTAGTCAGTTTTCTCATTATTTAACAATCCATCCTCTTCCACTGAGTTAAAATACCAAATTTTTTGTATTACACAAGTGTGTATATGTGTGTGGGGTATAGTACTGTTTCTAGAGTTTTCATTGTTCAGTTCGTTTATGTGATGCTTCAAAACTGACATGTCTACATTGAAAGCAAGTATTACCATTGCATTTAATTTCCCTTAGAGTAATAATTGAATATATATGTATATATATGTGTGTGTATATATGTTCATATACACATACATGGAAGTATTCATGCACTTTTTATTAATAGATAATATATATCAATATTGTATAAAGTTTCTTCTACATATTTGATAATATTACAGTTTATGTGGGACGAAGGTGATATCATAGGAGTATTTCAAAATTTGCTCATTATCAGAATTCTCATTTCCTGAGCGTCCACTCCGCTTCTATTTGATTGAAATCCTATTACATCTTTGCTACTTACTATTCTACAGGTGAAGCTGAATTTCTGAAGTTTGAGTGCAATCTACCTTAAAAGGGCCTCTACTACTGTTGCTGACTACATTTATCATTTTTAACAATATTACTACTTCACAATGTATTTTTTAAAACTTATCGGTATAAAGTATAAGCAGATAGAGCCAGGGGGTTGGCAAACTTTTTCTTGAAGGATCAGATAGTAAATATTGTAGGCTTTATGGATCATTTAGTCTCTGCTGTGACTAGTTCAATGGTAGTACATATACAAATAAGCTTAGATATGCTCCAATAAAATTTTATTTTGGGTTATTGAATATTTGAATTATTTATATATATGTATATATATTAAAGGAAAGTCTCAGGCAAGAATGAAGGTGAATAGGCAAGTAGGCTGGAAGAGAGAAGAGGAAGAAGCATTTTATTTACTTAGTCATTCATCTTGGTTTCTCTCCACTGGTCCTGGATCACAAACCCAGGTCCTTGGGATGTGTGTGGACTGTGCCAGCCAGAGATGGCAGATTTATCCACTAGGCCACTAGAACATGCCTGAATTTCATATAATTTTTATATGTCATGAAATGTTCTTTCAATTTTTCCTCAACTGTTTAAAAATGGAAAACACATTTTTTGCTAGTAGGGTATATAAACACAGACAGTGGGGCATATTTGGTCCGTAGGCCATAGTTTTCTGATCTTGTTTATAGGAGTTGCTTGATGCTACACTCAATGTCATCACTTCTTTTGCTAGCAGGACCTTAGTTTTATTTTAGGAACCTTTCTCTCACTCCACCCCCCATTGAAAACTCTCAGTCTTTATGCTTCAGTTTGTGCTGTGCGAATATGTGGCTTTGGCTACAGTGGTTGGTTCAAGCAGAGGGAATATTCTAGTTGTATAGGGTCTGCTTACCTTTCTACAAGAACTCATAGCGATAAGAAGATGAAAGTCTGAGATGCCAGAGATCACCACATGAATCGGAAGAATGATCCTAACATAGTTGAAAACCAAGCCAAGAAACTCAAACTGAATTTTGATTGTATTGTTGGAGGTACTGGATCAAGCCAATCATGACACTAAACAATAAATACCAAGGTTTCTCTGCTACATGAATAAGTAAATAAAAATTTTTTCTATTTGAGTTTGAGTTTGAGTTCTGCCTCACAACAGTTTACTGATACTAGTGTTTATTTTAACTATAAAACAGAAAATTTAAAAATGGTTGCTGACAAACTACCAAACCAGCGAAGTTCACTTTGGTATTATTATAGATAATACTGTTTTCCTGAGCCTAAATTCACATCCCTGCAATGTGAATATGATGTTGGCTAATACGTTGTAGGTTGTTTTGAATTCTGCATGCCTTTGTGTCCTACACATAAGGTGTGTGCTATGAAATGAATTGTTTCTTTTCGTTTTTGTCTATCTAAACTATTGCAAAACCTTTATTCTTAGAGCTTGCTTTGGCAAATTCAATCTTCTCCTGATACGAATGTATAATTTACATAATAGCTCAGTCTCTGTAATTTTTGTTGGCTGCTAAAGCGAAGAAGAAAGAACATCGTTGTGCTTGCCTCTCAAGTTATATTGATATCAAATTAAAGTCTCACTTCATTCAGTGACTTAAGCCAGAGTCCTCATACTATGAAACTGTTTCAACTATGACTGGAAAGGAGACGACTCAACTGTGGTGACCATGTCGACTTGCCATTGAGACATGCCTACTCTCAGAAAGTAGGCGAACCTGCGATATCCAGACCTGCTTCATTTATTTGCAGCCCTGTTTCTGTACTTTCCACTGAATCTCATTTGTGTCTTCTGGTGGTGTGGTCTATTGTATTTCTATTAGGGGTGTTGAACTAAGTGCATAATTTGTTAAGAGTCTCTTAGTCTCTAATTGCATGAAATCATCTTAAGGTTTTTTAGTTGGGATGCTCTAATCAATATTTATGCTAATTGTTTTAATCAGGAATGATATATTAGTCACCCTTGGCTCCAAAAATCCTGCAAAAAGATTTCAAAAATACTGTGACTTTCAACATGAATTTTGCTCACAGTTCCTCATTAGATAGAAGACCAGCTGGACTTGGCTTTTGGCTTTAGGTCAAGTGTAGGACTCTCTGTGTATCTCACTCTGGGGCCCAAATTAAAGAGACAACAGCTAACTGGCACATGCTGTCTTCTTTGCAAAGGATTCAAGGACCCATAAGTCCTTTGAATTCCATTGACCAGAGCAAGTTACCTGGCACAAAATTGATAGAGTGGGGCAATGCACTCATTCACTCTAGTGAGCTGTAGGTGTGCGTGGCTGAGGATAGAAAGAATTATGAGCAAGAATTCAACCTGGTACATATGACTTCACTTGGTGTGAACTCTGTTTCTGCTCCTCAAACCCTTTGATCTCAATTTCTGTTGCTAATATGCCCTGGGAGCACTTTCTATATCTGATTTGAAATTTAAAGGAAGAGAATAGTTTCCAGATAGCATGCCGACTATAAATTCAGTAGCTGTTACAGCTTAGTTCCATTTTGCCTCAACCTTGTAGCCCTTGGGTGATTTATTTTTATGGTAAAATGAGTATTTCTAAATATATTAAGCTTTAATTGTTTTAATGAAGCAAAAATAAGGATGTATTTGGCTCTGTCACTTGACAAATATTTAAATCAATGTAACCTGTAAGAAATAAGGGATCTCATTTAGAACCAGATTTGTTGGACCCAGTATAGTGTTTGGCATACAATATATGCTTAATAAGTTTTTTTAATTGGTGCACATTGTTTTCTTATTTACCAGTAATTATTACTGATCAAAAGATAATAGCTTATTCCTGAATTGACATTTTTTTAATACAATGATGTTTATGTTATCAATACCCTCTGACTTTATTAGGTGTCTATTCACCACATAGTAAGGTTTTATGTGATGCATAGAAAAGCGATGTTTGTATTTGCTCTTTTCAAGACTAATGCAAATTATTGGGTTCTCTTTTTTCTTAGGTTTGTCTTTAAAATTTTTTAAACATATTTTGATTTGATCAGAGTCCTTAGAAAAACATCAGATGAATAGTCAGAATATTGTACCAACATAGGAAAAACTTACTAATTTTAAGGTTATAAATATCAGCAAGTAGAGTAGCACTTAAAATTACTTTTAAAAAGATTTAAAATTAAACTTTTGTTTGATATAGATTTTTAAAAAGTGTAGTGTTTGAAAACGATAGTAAAAAGAATGCTGCTTGCAAGATTATTTTCTTCTTAGAATTAAATTAATTTTTAGAGTTGACTATGAAAATGCAACACGTCATAAAACAAAAAGAACTTAATTGAAAGCACTTTAGGTGCACCCTTGTGACCTAGCGATCTAGTATACCCCAGGTGCAGTCCCTATACATCCCAAGGTCCCGGGTTCAAGACCCAGAGTAAGGAGGAGCAAGCAATGTGAACAACTAAATAAAAATAAAGTGCTTCTTCCTCCTTTCTCTTCCTGCCTATCTACTTGCCTTCATTCCTGTTTGCACATTTCCTTTAAAAAAAAGAAAGAAAAGAAAAGCACTTTGCATTTTAAAATAATTTCTTGAGCAAGCTCATGTCAAAGTTCATGAAAGTTCAGTCTATTTCCTTTTATTTCTTTCAGGAAATATTTATTATAGCTTAAATATACACTAGTGTCTCAAATTATAATCATGAGACATACTTATGGCATAAGAAAGGAAGGAAAGTAATATTCATGAAGTGTCTACTATATGCCTGGTAAAGTGCTAGAAGCAAAGACTGGTTAAGATGAGAAATAGTCATTTTGGAAAAAAGGAAATGAGGCCCAGAAATTTTCTGAGACAGTTTTTTGATTCCAAAATCTCATTCGTGGCATGAGCCAAGACCCAAGAAAACTGTCCATTTGATAGTGTAGTAAACTGGTATGAACTCACTAGCAAGTTCAATAATTGCAGTTTAGTAAAACCCAAGTTTTATTTAAAGATAAACTAACAACAACTGTGTACACATGTTTTGCAATAGACAAATCACAGTGGTTCAAGTCCTACAATAGGTATTCCCCAATGCCACATAAGAGATTCAGAGGAATGTCTCAAATATGGATCTATCCACTAGACCCTCTTTAGTCGTGGGTTTGAGCTGACAACTTGATTCCTCTTGGCTAGAATTTCCCATTGTGGTTTGCCCCAAAGTGTTTGCAGTGCTGGCCTTACCCTTATTCTCTAAATCCACATTCTCATGGGTGTCTTGTTTTTTCCTCATTTCTAAACCAGCTTTCCAATCTGGTGAAGCCTCCAGATATTATTCTTTGATATTTCTTGATTTCTAAAATTTCCAACTTTCTTATAAACCAGACAGGATTTATCCCTTTCATCAAATACCTTTCCCAGAATAATCAGGTTCCCTTGATTATCAGTTATAAACATTTAACAAGTCCTTGTTGTCTTTACAATCGGCTACTAATCTGTCCACTGGCCTCAAAGTATTTATAATTTACCTAAGGAAAAAAACTATTTGCATAAAAATAAAAGCTGCCAAGTGAGAGCTATGGATCAGAATACTACGCATTATAAAACTTCATAGGAGGAAAGGCAGAAGACATGGACCCATGGTTCTGAGGGAGTTGAGATTGGTGTGGGTTTTGAAAACTCATGTTGACCACAGGACCTCCATCCTTCATTCTAGCATCATGCTCTGGGTGACATTAAAGGATTCCTCAAAGCATGGGGCACACAATGAGGCCACCATTGCGGAGGCGCAAAGGCATCAGCACACCCTTTCTTTTATGCTGAGTCATCTTCCCTCTTCTGCCACAAGACTTCAAAAAGGTTTATTTTATTGGTGATGACTTCATTCTCAGAGTCCTGAGCTTATGAGAAAAGAGCCTGCCTCTGCTTTGGGCCTAACAGGAGAATACTTGTGGTCTCTACCTTGTCTGGTCAAATTTATAGACCAGGAGAAATATCAGGCAGAAATTTTGGTCATAGAAATAACAGATGTGCATTGTCCTCTAAAGAGTTTGAAGTCACCTCTCTCTAGTGATCCTTATTCTATAATGAGTTAGTATAGCAGTACAATGGATAAGGGAAGATCTGGGAAGAAAAAAAAATATTGTTCCTAACGTGTTCTAAGGTAGCGGCAAGAGATGAGAGGTCCAGAGGGCTTCAACAGAGCTGAAATATAGCATTTGGAAAACAAATCAGATTATTTCTTTGTTCCAGTAAAATGACACAACTAAGTGCTCAGGACACCTGGGATCAGAGGCTTTCTGTGCTTCTAGGTGCCTCAGATATTCAGGAGAACAAATTCCAGATGAGGTGGGAGCTCATGAGACTCGAGAAGTTAACCTGCCCACATTTATGAACCGATTCAGTGATTGATTAGGCACTTGTTGGGATATGAATATAAATTCATGGTTTGCATTATTTTTTTAAAGGTAAAGTGCAAGCAGGAATGAAGGAGAGCAGACAGGCAGCAGGAAGAGAGAGGAAGAAGCAGTGTTTTATTTTTATTTAGTTGTTCATCTTGGTTGTGCCCCCTGGCACTAGGATACAAGCCCAGGTCCTTGCATGTACATGGTTTGTGCTGGCTGTAGGCAGCAGGCCTGTTACTCTACCTTTGCACATCAACACACTATTTTTATTCAGTGCAATTGAAGAATTAACAACCTGAGTGTCAAATGAATATAAGACTTGAACTATGAAACACAGAAATAAGAATAAGCAAAATGCTTCTTGACATTGGCCTTAGAGATATCTTTGGGAACTTGACTCTAATAGCAAGGGGAACAAAAGTCAAACAACAAATGGGACTACATCAGACTAAAGAGAAAAAAAGAAACTATCATCAGAATGAAAAGACAGGTGCGCCCTGGTGGAGTAGTGGTTTGGTCAGCTACCTGTGGCTAAAGTGCGGTCTGCATTACTGTCCTGGGTTCTGTCCTGGGCTGGGAGAACAACCAAATAAAAATAAAGTGCTTCTCCTCTCTCCTCCTGCCTGCCTACCCACCCTCGTTCCTACCTGCACCTTTCCTTTAAAAAGAAAGAAAAGAAAAGACATACTACTGAATGGGTGAAAACATTTGCACATTACATATTCAACAAGGAGTTAATACCCAAAATATATAAACAACTCATAAAACTCAACCAAAAAATGACCTAATTAAAAATGAGCAGGATATCTAAATAGACACTTCTTCAAAGAAGAGATACAGATGACCAATAGGCACACAATAAGATGTTCATAATCTCTTTGTATTAGAGAAATAACATCAACACTGAGATCTCAAAACAACAATGAGATATCACTTCAGACCTGTGAGAATGGCTGTTATTCAAAAGAGGAAATAAGTGTTGATGAGAAAGGAATGTTACGCTGTTTTTAGGAAAGTAAATTGGAAATATGGAAAGCAATGTGAGATTCTTCAAAAAATTAAAAATAGGCATTTCATGTGATTCTCTTACCCTGCTTCTGGATATTTACTCAAAAAACACAAAAACACTAATTAGAAGAGATAGATGCACCCCCTGTGTTTATTGCAGCGTTATGTACAATAACCAAGAGCCAAAACAACATTAAGTGCCTAAAATTGATGAGTGGATAAAGAAAATACAGTGTATATACACAATGGAATACTACTCTTACTGCAATTCCTGCCATTTACAATAATAGAAATCTACCTAGAGAGATTTATACTTAGTGGAATAAATCAGACAAACACAATACAATTTCACTCATATGTATGTATGTGTATATGTATATACATGTATACTTATCAAACAAAAATGAAACAAAACAAAAGTAGACTTTTAGTCTGTAAGATCAAATTAGTGGTAACCAAAAAGAAAAGGGAAAGGTGGGGGCGGGGAGCAAATTAGATAAAAGTGGCCAATTATATGGCTAAGATTAAATTGAACTGTTAGTACTGAACTTAACGTAGTATATCTGATGTTGATTTATAATGATGTATACCTTAAACCTATCTAATGTTATGAAACAATGTTCCATTTTTTAAAAAGAGTTCAATGAATGGTTCCAAACTGTTCTACTGTCCTAATTTACTGATATAGTAACTCAGCTAAATTTTAATGTGGTGGAGGTGATGGTGATTTTATGTTACTTCTCTCAGGTAATATATTTGCATATATAACTGGCATTAGGCTCTATGTTAATCCAGTTATTGCTTTTTTTTAAGCAATATAAACTTACTACAAATTGAAAACTTACTCTAAAGCCCCTTAAGTGGAAGTACCTAAAGCACAGAGGTTGTGACTCAAATGTGATGCTTTGGAGGAGGTGGTGGAGTTACAAGTTCTTTTTTCCCTCTGTCACGTCCCCCTGCCACACGCAGAATGCTTTTGCCCTGGAGCTATCCGAGTGTAACCCTATACCCTAAATTCTACATGTGATGCAACCATTGTTGAATGGTTGATGACCAGCCACTAACTTAATCCCAAGGAGACCCAAGACTGGTCTGATAGATCTATAAGAGGTCTTCAAGTATACACCCTACAGGTGGACACCAAGCCATTCCAAGGAAGCTAAGCTAGCCTGTGACTCACTAGTCCCTTTCCTTTTGAGGAGATTGACCTAATTTAGATAGGGTTTTTTTTTTCTCCATCCTCTGTCATCCAGTGACATATCCTGTGACATCCAATGATGTGACTGCATTATAAAAATTAGATCTAATTGAGAGCTTTCTTAAAATTCACATCCCTTCATGGGTAGGATATTAGAGAAGGGAGTGGTTGAATCAGATACATACTTGTTTGCTTGCTTCATTTACTTACCCTGCCCCACCCAACCCCAGAAAAAAAAATGTAATTCTTGTAGTTTGTTATTTCAACATAGAATGTTTTTAATTTCTTTAGAAGAAAAAACTGAAAAATTGACACTATTATATATCTACATGTCAGAATTGCATTGAAATTCTCTATTTTTCTCCATGAAAATGTGACTTAAAATTACTTGTTTTTTTCATTAACAAACACAAGGAAACAAAATTCACATTCACATGCAAATCAAATTTCTCAGATATATATGGGGTAATTTGATATAAAATATCTTTTCTTAGGTCCTATTTTTATATTCTCTGGAAAAATAAATTACTGTGATCAGAGGGCAATATTTTCCTCCTGGTTTATGACTTTTATCAGTTGTAAATGTGTTCACCTGCAAGCAACTGAAAATCCAGGAAAGCAAGATTTAAAACAAGTAGGTAATTTATCTGTTTTAAGTAGCAAAATTTCAGGGGGCAAGCTTCCAGACCTGAGGTGGTGGCTTAACAATGGCTTCATGAACTCTTGCTTTTGTGGTTAAGAAACAGCTTCATTTCAGGTATCATATTAGTGCTACAAATGGGACAAAGAAGGAAGAATGAAGGGCAAAGTGTAAAGGAGTTTGTCTGCCCAGTCTTTAAAAAAAAAAAACCAAAAAACCTTTTCTAGAAACTTCACGCTGAAATTTGTTTATATTATAATTGCCAGAACCAGATGACAATGCCATCCTACTTCTATGCAGTTAGTCTAGGAAAGCAAATATCTCAGATTCCAACCTACATACTAACAGAGGAAGCGGCTTGAAAAGGCTGTGAATTGGGTCGTAAGGCAGTTCAGCTTACAGTATCTGCCACCACTGATTGGGAATATTTCTCTGAACTGATTCTTTGTCACATGAAATTATTTTAAACACAGACACAAAGTTTTCAGTTCAGAAGTTCTGGTTTAGGAATGCAGTGTTCTCACCACTTATTTCCTCTTTTAAATGATAGATTTGGGCTGTCTTGTCTTTAAATAGCTACTTATTACAGCTTGTGTTTTGAGAGCGCCTATCTAAGATCAAATGACAAAATGAAGGGAAGCATCTTGTGACCTTTTGGTTTTAGTCATTTGGGACATATTCCTTGCCAGGACAGACATTTCAGTATTTTTAAATATTCTGGTGTGTGTTTGTTTAAGACCAAGAAAGAACCATCATGAATAATGAATATATAAAAAAAGAGCCAAATGTGATAAGACATTTTTGGAAATCAGTTGAGTCTATTGACTAAGACAGTTCTGATTATCCTTTTTTTTTGAATGCAATAATTTTGTTAATTTATGAGTAAAATTTCGTATTGTAGTTATTAAACTCTACTAAAGACATCAAAACGTATTGATCATAAAAATATCTAATTTGAGTAGCAGAGTCTGCCATAATTCTAGTAATCAGATTGTGCCAGTTTAGAGTTTAAAAATATTTCTTCTTATAATTAGAATTAAACATTCACATTAGAGAAACTTTGTAAAAAAATAGAGACGATCTCACATCCATTATTATAAATACTAACATTTTGATATATTTCTGCTCATGAACAGGAAATAACAGTAGCTAATGTTAATTGAATGCCAATTTTTAGATGGGTTGCATAACTGAATCCTCTCAAAAACTCTGGAAATTGTGTATAATATTATGCTCATATTTACAGATGAAGAGAGTTATGATTAAGTAACCTACTCAGAGTCACATAATTAGCAAGTAGCATGGCTCTACTGTAAACTCAAAGTTTTCAAAACTTCAGAATTCTCCAGAAATGTACATAATAGTCTTAGGTATCTAAGTGGCCAAAACAGAAAGATTCAGGGCTTGTCAACAATGTTCTGTCCTTGTAACACTTGATTTAAGATTCCAATTTCTAGGAAATACTCCTGGCCCAGCAGTCTGTCAGTAGCTTAGATCCAAGAGCCATTTTCATTCTTGTTCCTCCCGAGAGAGTTCTTGTTTCCTTAGATTCCTTCCTTAGAATTCTGTAAAGTTTTGCCTTTAATTTCAGTCTTTCTGATGCTTCCTATCAAATAAAACTGATAGAACAGATTTTGTGACTTAACTAAGAAATGTAATCATTTTTCCCCAAGGGAAAATGCACTGAAATTCTCATAAGAATTTCTCTATATATTACTCTTAGAAACAATCCACTAGGAAGTCAGAAATTCTATTCATAAATATGAAGCACTTTGTTCCTTTTATCTTATCCTAATTGATGAAAAAGTTCTCTTTTGGCACGCCCCAGTGGAATAGTAGTTAAGGACAATTACCTCCGAAGGATGCAGGCCTCATACCCCTGGGTTTAAGTCCCAGGTCCGGAGGAAGCAACCAGTGTGAACAACTAAAATAAAATAATTCTTCCTCCACCTTTCCTTTTTTTTTAAAAAAAAGTTTTCTTTGTACTGTTTGGTCATTTTATCCTTGGAAGTTATGTGCATAGACTTCTACTATATTGACCCTTAAGTTGTGTAGATTTAACCATTTCCGTTTGGCAGGGTCCTTAGCAATTTTACATAATAGCTGGTACATTGTTTGTGTGCAGTAAAAATTCACTCTTTCATTTGTTTTAGTTAAGCAAGTTCTAGTCAGTTTATGTGGGAAACTCAAAACAGGCAAAGTAAAAGGCTCCCTTCAACCTCTCTCAATTCCTATTATTATTATTATTATTATTACTATATTGTATCTACATATCTTAATTATTCCCGCACCATTTGTTGAAAAAAATGATTTTTTCTTCACAGAATTTCCTTTGTACTTTTGTTGAACATTAGTTCAACAAAACTTTTATATGTAGGTCTGTTTCTGCAGTCTCTATTCTGTTTTATTCATTTGTCTATCTTTACTTCAGTACCTCACTGTCTTGAATAATGTACTTTATAGTAAGCATTGAAATCAGGGTGAGTTAAAGTCTCCAATTTTGTTCTCCTTATTCAAAGTTAGCAAAGTCCTATGTCAGGTCCTTTGTATTTACAAATGAATTTTTAGAATCAACTTGTCAGTTACACAAAAACAGTATCTATTGGGATTTTTATGAGGTAGTTTTCTGAATAGAGATGAAATTGGCATGCCCTGGTGGGTATTGGTTTGGGTGACTACCTCCAGCTGAGTGAAGTCCATATATATTCCAAGGACCCGGGTTCATTTCCTGGGCTAGGGAGAACAACCAAGATGAACAACTAAATGAAAATAAATAAATTGCTTCCTCCTCTCTCCTCCTGCCTGCCTACTTGCCTTCGTATCTGCCTACACCTTTCCTTTAAAAAATTTTGAGAGAAAATTAAGGTCATATAAAGTCCACCATTTTAACCATTCCAAAGTGTTTAATTCAGTGGTTTTCCTCATGGTTATGCAACCATCACTATTTAATTACAGCGTGTTTCAATTGTCAACTACCCTCCAATCAGCTTTTAGTAACTGCTAATCTATTTCCTTTTTCTATGATTTGCTTCTGATGAACATTTCGTATAAATGAAATCATATAATATATGCCCTTGTATTACTTTAAGCATATTTTGAAGCTTCATCCATATTGTAGCAAGTACCACCTGTTAGGATTTTGATTAGGATTGCACTGAATTTATAGATCAATTTGGAAAGAGTTGGCATCTTAATAAAATCAGATGTTTGACTCATGACTTAGTATCTTTTTAACTTCTCTCAGTGTTTTGTCTGCACTGTTTTGTCTAATTAATCCCAAAGTATTTTGTATACTTCTAATGAAATTAAAATAAAAAGTCTATCCAATTGCACATCTGTAGAAATACAATTGACTTTTGTGTATTGATTTTGTTGATTTTCTCCATGTTATTCTCTAAGCTTAATTTGTTTATTTTCTCCTGCTTAGATTTGCTTTTCCTCTTGTGATTATTTATGGTGGTGGCTACATCAGTCATTTGATACTTTTTCTTTTTTCTAATATAGTTGATCAGTGCTACAAATTTCCCCCTAATTCGTGTTTTACTTTTCATTCATTCAGCTAAAAATGCAGTTTCTGCTTTGATTTCTTCTTTGACCTAAGGATTGTTTATAAATATGTCACTTTATTTCCAAATAATTGAGAAAATTTCAGAGATCTGTTTTTGGTGTCTGACTTAATTATGTTGTGATCATATAACAAACTTTGTATAATTTGAAACTTTTTTTTAACTTATTGAGACATTTTTGTGGCCAAAAATATAGTCTTTTTTTACCAGCCCTTAGACATTGACAGTAGAACTGAGATTACCATGGGGAAAGAGGGTAGGGGTTGGGAGTAAGCAGTGTTTGGCTCCAAATCACAGTGGCGAAGGACTTTTGGTAATGTGGTGATGAGTGTGGTGTGTTGTCATATATTTGAGGAATCGTGAACCTGCACATAGGGCCTATATTATTTTGTAAATCAAAGTTACCTAAAATATTTTTAAAAGGTCTGTTTTAGTAAATGTTCCATGTGCAAATTAAGAAAATTATGTTATCTGCTATTTTTCAGTATTCTGTAAAAGTAAGATCAAATTGCTAGTACTATTCAATTATTCTGTATCTTTGTTGATTTTTGTATCATAAAGGATTGAGAGACCTAGGTGGAAATCTCTGACTATAATTGTAGATTTTTTAATTTATCAGTGCAGTTCTATCAGTTTTGTTTCACATATTTTGAATCTGTTATGAGGGTAAAATCACTTAGGAGTCCATGTTCTCTTGATGAATTGGCCTCTTTAATATTATAAAGTGACTTTTTTCCCCTTGAATTGTTTAAAATATTTGCTTATAGGCAGCATTGAGTTGGTTCTTTATTTTGTTATTCTTTTTTTTAATCCAACTTGACCATCTCTCTTTTGGGGTAAGTTTGGGTTATTTACATTTAATGAGATTAATGCTTGGTTTAAATCTATCATCTTGCTGTATATTTTTCCATTTGCTTCGCCTATTCTGTTTCCTTTTCTCTCTTTTTTTCCATTTTAATATTTGAGTATTATATATGTAATTCCATCATTTCCTCATTATTGACTTATTAGTTATGGCTCTTTGTTTTTTTTTGTGATTATTTTTGGGTTTATAGTATATATATCTTTATTTTATCACTGTCTACCTTCAAGTAATATTCACTTTTAAAAACTAACTTGCAATAGTTTACTTCCAGTTCTCCCCTCCCAGCCTTTATGCTATTGGTGTCATACATTTTAACTATGCTTATGCTATTAACTCTACATTATTTATTTGTCTATATGATCAATTATCACTTAAAGAAATTTAAGTAATTTGAGAAAAAATTATGTACTTTATACATGTAGCTATTATTTCTAATGTTCTTTGTTCCTTTGTTTAGATCCATATTTCCACCTGGTGTCATTTTTTTCTTCATTAACGTCATTTAATAGTTCTTAAAGCATCTGCTGGTGGTGAATTTTTTCAGCATTTGTATGGCTCAATAAAATATGAGCTTTGTGGTTAAAGTGATTTAGTCATTCTCAGGATTAGTTAACAATTTATTATAGGTTTGAATGTGGAGTCTGTATTCCCATTTGTATTTTTCAGCATAGCAATGTCTTACATTTTCACTGCAATTTTTTTGTTGGTTTGTTTTCGTACCTGCAATGGTGCAGCCTCTGTTTCTGGGCGAAAGAGCTGTCTCAGAACGCAGGGGCACAAGTTTCCAACCTCCTGGGGTCTGTAATACAGCCAAAGAATCTCACATTTACCATATCTAAATCCCACTCACCATTTTATTATAATCGGTGCCATATAGCTGCAAGATACCATTTTTAATCCTGAGATTCCTCAGTTTGTTAAATTATTTTCAATGTTTTCCATTTCTTTCTTGAAATTTGGAATGATTGAATTCCAGTGCTCATTATTTCAGTACTCATTTGAATTTCTCTGGAATTCCCAAAGTGAATTATTGTATGAAGGACATCAGAAAAATGCAGGAATTTGTCTATTTTTCACACCTTTCTGATATGCTCCAGTGATTATAGTCCATTTTGTTCTCATCTGAGCCATCAGCTGACGACTAGGTTTCCATGGAACTTTGTTTAGCAGAACAACTTGATAGTTTGATAATTCAACTTTGTATCATAAATTCATTCTAAAGAGTTTCTATCTCAGTGACAATGATTATTTTGCCAAATTGGATTACCCAGTACTAATTTAACAAGTGAAAGTAATTTGAAAATACACAATAAGCAACCTTTTAATGTAGTTTACTAATAATAATGACCAGAATAGCTTTGGTTCACTTTTTCTCAGCTACCAAAGATAATTCTTAAACCATTTTATAGGCAGGCCCTGGTGATCTAGTAGATTTGTCCTCCACCTCTGGCAGAGTATAGTCCACCTACATCTCAAGGACCCAGGTTCCTAACCTGGAGTTGGGGGCAACAACCAGAAATGAACAAGTAAACTAATGCTTCTTCACCCTCTTTCTTCCTGACTGCCTGCCTACTTGTCTTCATTCCTGCCTATACCTTTACTTTTAAAAAAAATTATAAAAGTATGAAAGAACTCAGCATGTCATAATAGAACAGTTCAATATGGAATGAGCCGTTTTGTAAAGTTTCACCAGATGTATTCAGAAGAAGCTGAGCAACATAAAATGTAATAGGATATACCTGTGTTAGGAATATGTGACTTCTAAGCTACCTCCTCATTTAAGATTATTTTCATAACAGTAGTTTTTATTATAACAAAAGTTAGAAATAACAGAAATAGTATCTGGGAAAAGATTACACAAACACTGACATGGGTGTTTAGAAATACATAAAATTACAAGTTTAAGGCTATATTATTAATGACTAGTGCTACATAAACAATTTTTAAAAAGCAACCAAAATTGTAACTTTATATTGATTATAGGTATATAAAATATGTTTATTAAGTATTATTTAAAGAGATTAGGGAGTAATAAATTAATGACTGGGTGGGTTCTTCAATTTTATTTATTTTTTCAAAGCCTTTTATTTTAGTTAGTTGTACATCTTGGTTGTTTTTCCTAACCTGGGACATGTACCCTGGTCCTTGGGATGTATGTGACCTGTGCTTCAGCTGGAGGCAACTGACTAAACCACTACTATTAAACCACCAGGGCATGCCTCTTTGATTTTTAAATGACATCCTTTAGAGTCTTAACATTTTTATTTTAAACCAAAATCTATGTATTTTATTTAACAAATCCTCTTTAATGCTAAAGAATGCATTTTAATTTGTGAATCTTAGCAATTCTAAGAAGTATTATTATGTTTTTAAGTAAAACGCAATGTGGAGAGCCATGTACTTACTGAGTGAAGATATATATTCATCCATTATATCTGAAAGAATAGTTCTCTGTCTCTCTTGTCTTTTTTTTGCATTCCCTCCTTCCCTCCCTCCCTCCCTCCCCCCACCCCCATCTCTCTACTCCCCCTCCTACCTGTCTGGGTCTCAAGATGACTTCACTACTTTTTTGTAGTACATAATTTAAATCAACATTTGTAGCATGCTCTGGTAGAATAGTGGTTTGATCAATTGCCTCCAAAAGAGCACAGGCCACATACCCTTGGGTTCAAGTCCCAGGGTCTGGGGGTGGAGGGGTCGGCAGCGGGTGGAAGCAATCAATGTGAACAACAAAATAAAAGGAAGTTCTCCTTCCTCCTCTCTCTTCCTGCCTGCCTTCCTACTTGCCTTTATCCCTGCCTGCACCTTTCCTTTAAAAAAAATTGCATGTATATTTTAAAATGCATGATTCTGTAGTATAAATTTTTAAAGAAAATCTTTGGTTCTGAATTTGAAGTTGAGGAAAAAGGTCTAATAAAATGACAGTCAGTGCCAGATATGGGTTAAACGACTTACTTGTAAAGTTCAAATAAGGATTCAAATTAAGATTCAGACTAGTTTGAAACCAACGGCTAAATAATAAAGCAGAGATTAGGACAAAATAAGTTTAGCTTAAATGGCAAGTCATCCCATAAATCAGGAAGAGGAGAGCAACAGAAGACCAGGAAGTTGGTATTTGCTGAGCGGTTTATTTAAAAGCAACACAACATCAGTTCTAGGTCTGCTTCCTTATGGTGACCCAGGCAGCCTGTTTACTTCTCTTAAGACAAGAGGCCATCTTCACTTGACAGACACAGTCGTTGCAGGGGCCAGCATGTTCACAGGGAAACATTTCTGTCCTTCTCAATTGTTTACCTGTCATCATCCAGCCTCTTCTCTGATGAGCACCAACTATGCACCAACAACATTTTAATAAGTTTAATCTAATATATTTCAAAGTATAGGAAGAAGAGAGGTAATCTCTATAAATCACTTAATAAGCAGTCTGACCCTTGGGTTTCTGTATAGGCATTGTAACTAGGTGCTATCTGGCTTACTCTCATTTGTGGCCTAGCAAAAATCAGAGACTAATGTATTAGTTTCCTTTCTACTGTGACAAAGTACCACATACTTAATGGTTTATAACAGCATAAATTCATTCTTGTGTAGTTCTGGAGGTAAGAAGACCAAAATCAGTTTCACTGGGATAAAATTAAGGGGTCCACAGCACTGCATTCCATCTGGAGGTTCTATGGAAGACCCCATCACCTTGCTTTTTTCTGCTTTTAGTGGCCACCCACATTTCTTGGCTAGTGATTGCATCACACTGACCTCTGCTCTTGGCCTCATTATCTCCTTCTCTGATTCCTACTTTCTTATTTCCTTCTTTTTCTTTATAAGGACCCTGTAACTACAAAGGGCCCACCCAGAATAATCTCTTTTAAAGTCAAGTGATTGTTGATTTTAGTCTTATTTGTAAAATATCTACATTTAGTGTTTCATGAGATAACTAGGGACTATAACCTGGCCATAAAGATGATCATCAAATTTAATAGTTTTCTTTAAATATATTTTAAAATATATTAAAAATATATATATATATTTAAAGATAAAATTTTATTTTATGACAAAATAAAAAATTCATGCCCATGTTCCTTAAACATAAACTATATGAAAACAAGTACCATGAAAGTGCTTGTTAAATTTCAGCAAGATACCTGCCAAACACTGAGCCTGAGCTTGATATCACTGGATACAAAAGATGTTCAACAGAGGTTAGAGAGATGTTGACAATTTAGCATCAAATTGAACCTCACAGAAAAAGGACTGAAAGACCCTCAAAAGAAAATGATTTTCTCAGTATTCAATGAAGCAACTGTGCACCAAATAAAACCCAGAGCTTTCTGTAGATTCTGCTTCAAACGGTGAAAAACATTGGCATACATGTTTCCAGTGTCAAGCTTTTGACTCAGACAGGCTTAATTTCAGTTCAGAATCTCGTCTTCACTTACTAACTTCACTATTACACTGCCTTTCTGAATCTGTTTCGTTAACTATAAAATGATAATGATAATGAAACTTCTTTTACAAGTCTGTGTTTGTGATACCACTGAACTTCTTGGGTTCTTGTACTCCTGGGGAGATGATTTGCCACGAGGCACTCATAACACATTAGTTTCACCAAATTTAGGCAAGATTAAGTGAGAAGTGAAGTTTCATTGTTGGCTGAGTGCAAAACAAATGTACAGTATACTCCCAAGAGTGGGGAGTGCATCATAACTCCAGATTTGTTCATTTTACTTATGTTTGCTTTGGCTATTTGGAGTTGGTTTTTGTTCCATACAAATTTTTTAAAAAATTGTTCTATTTCCTTCAAATATGCCTGTGGAATTTTATTGGAGATGGCATTAAAATTGTATATTGCTTTAAGTAAGATGGCCATTTTAACAATGTTGATTCTTCCCAGGTATGAGCAGGGTACAACTTTCCATCTTTGTTATCTCCCTCTATTCCTTTGAAGAAGCACTTAGAGTTTCCATTATATAGGTCCTCCACCTCCTTTGTTAAGTATATTCCAAGGTATGCGATTCTTTTTGCTTCCATTGTAATTGGAGCAGTTTTCTTAAATTCATTTTCTTCCTCATATTGTTTGCATAGAACAATGCTGTGGAATTTTGTGCATTGATTTTGTATCCTTCCACTTTACTATGTTTATTGATAAGTACTTTTTTGACAGAGTTTTTGGGTTTTCAACATATAATGCCATCTGCAAGTTTTGATAGTTTTACTTCCTTCTTTCCAGTTTGGATTCCTTTTATTTATTTTTTTCTTGCCTCATTGCGCTGGCTAAGATCACCAGTATAATGTTAAATAGCAGTGGTGAGAGTGGACAGCCTTGCCTTGTTCCTGACCTTAGAGGAAATGCTTTCATTTTCACATTGAGTATGATGTTGGCTGTGCGTTTATCATATATGACCCCTAATATGTTGAGGTACGTGCCTCTGTCTACATTTTTTGAAGGTTTTTTTTTTTTTTATCATAAATGGTTATTGGATCTTGAACAAAAGCTTTCTCTGCATCTACTGATATCATCATGTAGTTTTTCTCCTTGCTCTGGTTGATATGGTGTATTGCATTAGTATATTTATGTATGTTGAACCATCCTCACATCCCTGTGATAAATCCCACTTGGTCATGATGGATGATCTTTTTGACTTATTGTTGGATTCAACTTGCTAATATTTTGTTGAGAATTTTTACATTTATGTTCATTACAGATATTGGTCTGTAATTTTCTTTCTGGATTATGTCTCTATCAACTATTGGTATCAGTGTGATGTTAAATTTGTAGAAAGATTTTGAGAAAGTTCCCTGTTCTTCAATAATTTCGGAGAGTTTGAGAAGAAAAATTTTCTCTCAGGGTTTGGTAAAATTCACCAATCCTGGTCTTTTCTTTTTAGAAGACTTTGATAAACTCTTCAGTTTCCTTGCTTGTGATAGTTCTATTCAAGTTTTCCAGTTCTTCCAAATTCAGTCTTAGTAGACTGTATACTGCTAAAAATCTGTCCAAATTCTCAAAGTTCCAATTTATTGGCATAAAGCTGTTCTTAGTAGTCTCATGGTGTTTTGTATTTCTCTGGTGTCTATTGTCACTTCTCATCTTTCATTTCTGATTCTAGTTATGAGAGATTTTTTTTTCTTCATGAATCTAGCCAATGGTTTGTCAATTTTTCAAAGAACCAACTTTTGGTTTCATCGATCTTCTGGATTGTCTTTTTGTTTCCTATCATTCCTATTATTTTCACTCAAATTTTTATTATTTCCTTTCTTCTACTAATTTTTTATTTTACTTGTTCTTCCTTCTCTACTTGCTTTGGTTGTAGGGTTGTTAGATTGATTATTTGATTATTATAATTTTTCTTATTTTTTTGACATGCCTGGTTTGCAGTGAACTCCTCACTTTTGCTGCATCCCATAGATTCTGGTTGGTCATGTCTTCATTCTCTAAGTATCTTTTTTCCACAGAAGAAAAACTTTAATTGCTGTTGCAAAAAACATTCATATGAAGTAGGAATTTATTTCAGTAACATTAGTAGAGAATATGTTTTTAGAAAGTGGATATATAATCCTGGCAGCAATTCTAGAACAGTCCCAGATGGTTAGACTGAGGCCAACACCTAATGAGGATGAAAGCCTGTCTGTGGGGAATTTTGGATGATACCTGGAGAAATATTACACTGTGCATAAACCAAGTTGAATTGTTCTCACAAGTGTTATAAAGTTTCATATAGTAGAGTTTTTTTTTTTCTATATTCACTTCAGTTTCACAGCAAGAGTGGCAAAGGATACCTAAACACAGAAGACAACATTCATGCAAGATATCTAACTCCTTGACATAATAATGTATACAAGTCAAAATGATTACACTGTCATTACATCTAGAGCTTTCTGCAACTATGAAATGGTGATTGCAAACAGCAGAGCATGGCCCCAGTATCAATATCTAAAAAGCAGCCACCACCTTCTTCTACGTGTGTTCTCTTTTTGCATTTTTTTTCCTTCATTTTTCTTAATCAACTCTTCTGTTGTTGATGTTTCTTAGCAAAACTGGTAAAAACAAAATTGTGAACTGAACAGAGCACTCTGGAAATCAAGACATCTAAAACCTTCAGTCTTCTGGGGCGAGGAAAGCACTGTGTGACATTTAGAACTCTGATTTACAAACAGTGGTCACAAATTTCCTGGCTTGAAGACTTCCACAACTTTCCTGATCAGGTCATCATAGGAGGTCTGACTTAAGTTTGTTTCAAAGCTAACATAAGAAAATTTTGGTTCTGCAGCAATGTGAATAGTCCAGTAAGTTCCATCCGATTTAATTCCATTCATTGAATACCCACAAGGATTGAACAGTGTGGCATCAGTGACAGAACCTGGTATCAGGTCAGGAATTCCATGTTCACAAATGACATCCTTTGCAGTAGCACCATCTTTCATGTAGGACTGGTCCATAACCACTGGGTCAGGCTCACTGATCATTCAGGGTTTGATCTGGCTGGCTGATTACTCGACTCTCTGGGAAATCCAAAGTATACAAGTACCAATAGTCAGAATTCATACGTCCCATACATATTCTGCTCCATTTGTCGGAATTGTATTAAGAAACTATTTTTTCCTGGAAATTCTGGTGTGGGTACTCTTGATGAGAAGGCTTCACGAAATTCTTATGAGAATTAAAGAAGCTTTGAATTGAGTCAAACCCACTGTTGTAATCCCTAGCAAATATCAACAGGGGGAACCAGTGCTTTCAGCAAGACTGGTACCACTTGTCTTCAAAAATGAAACATCTTGTAGAGACAAACATGTTACTCTAACTGAGTATATAGGTTTCCTGCTTGTCAGTTTTTGTCACACTTATGAGTTAACATTGAACATCCTTCAAAAGCATGTCCCATTCAGATCTTGGGATTGTGTGAAGATCCCCATTTCCTTGGTTTGCGTCAGTTTGCTGCCTGGAGAACCAAACCTCCAGCAGTTTCTCTGTCCATCGAAAAAATGTGCAGCTTCCATCACTGTGAGACTAGCGAAAAACCAACGACCACAAAAAATCAACTAAATTAAATCTCTTCTCCTGACCTGCCACTGCCGTGGATTATTCCAACTGTGTTAGCAAAGTTCATTTACCTTTTTTTTTTTTGCTATAATTTTATATTAACTTAAAAAAGGGATTAATAAAATTTCCCCAGCTTTTTTGTGTATGTGAGCGAAACTTGAACAGATACAGCTCAATGTGAAGTCCACTGTTCCCTGTTAAAGAGTGAAGCTAGGGCTAACTAATGTCACCAGCCAGACTGTGGACTGTCTCTAAATAATATAAATTCTTATTTGCATTACTCTTTTACTCGAGTCATTTGCAATCTTATTGTCTAATCCTCAATTAATTTGGGGTCTTCCAGATTTCCTTTTGAGGCTTATTTCTAATTTTAAGCCATTGTGGTCAGAGAAGCTGCTTGGTATGATTTTAGTCTTTGTAAATTTGTGATTTTAGTCTGTAAATTTGTTGAGACATGTTTTGTATCCTTGACAATGATTCTATGGCTGTTGACAAGAATGTGAATTCTGTAGTTGTTGGATCAAGTGTTCGGTTTATGTCCATTAGACCGATCTGTTCCAATTGGTCACTTAAAGCTGTTGCTTCTCTGTTAATTTTCTGCCTGCTCTATCTGTCCATTGATATAAGTGGGGTGTTAGTCTCCTACTATTATTGGGTTGCTATCAATGTTTCTCGTAAGTTCTGGTAATATGTGCTTAATATATTTTGATGCTCCTCCTTTTGGTGCATATATGTTAATAAACATTATGTCTTTTTGCTGAATTGACCCATTAATAATTTTATAATATCCATCTCTGTCATTTGTTGTACATTTTAGTTGGAAGCCTTTTTTTACCTGATATAAGTGTAGCCATTCCAGCTTTTTTTTTTTTTTTTTTTTTTTTTTTTTTTTTTTTTTTTTTTTTTTTTTTTTTTTTTTTTTTTTTTTTTTTTTTTTTTTTTTTTTTTTTTTTTTTGCCATTTGACTGTAGGATTATCTTCTAACTCTTCATTTCGAGCCCATGTTTATCTTCTGAAAAAAGGTGACTTTTCTGACTGCAGCAGAAGGATGTGTTATGCATTTTAATCAATTTGAGCAATCTGTCATTTGGTGAGTTCAGTCCATTAACATTTGGGGTGATTGCTGATATTTAACTGTTTATTGCCATTTTGTTCATTGAGTGGTAAAATCTGTGGATTATTTTGGCCCACAATCAGCAAGCCGGTTGCAGTTCCACCACCATTCATAGAGTGATGCTTGCTGGTAACTATTGAAGGTCCCTCCCTTTTGGGAAACTCTCTTCCTTTAAAGATGCTTTAATCCCAGAGATACTGGTTCTCGTGCCCTTTATCTTGGGGTTGGGATTTCTAGAGGTCAGGTCCTGCAACTCAGTAATGGCGAGAGGGGGCTGGGCATTTCCCCCACATGCCTTCCAGCAAATGCAGTGCCCCATGTGGATTCTCCTCGGAAACTGTGACTCAGTTTATTGGGGCATTGGTCCTCTCTCCATCCTGCACTGAGACCCTCCTTTTCCAGCTCAGTGACTGAGATCCCACTGGGTGTGCTCTCTGATGCTGAGTCTTTCATCTCCTTAAGGCCTGGTTCTTTCTGAGGTTCTCTCTCCTCTGCCAAGGCTTTTTCCCCCTGGGGCTTGGAATCCTAAAACCACAATGTGGCACCAAACCGATGTTTTTGCCATCTTTGTAGTTGCTGGTCCACTTTTCCTCAGCATTTGTTTCTGTAAAATAGGTGCCTTGTATTTTTTTGTGGGGAGGATGAATCCGGGATCTTAGTAGATTGCCATCTTGAACTTCTGTTTGTAGTTTACAGTTCTAATTGCTGGATTTAAACTACAGAAAGTGCTCTTTGATGAAAGATGCTCATATTTTATATATATTCTGATTTGATAAAACTTTAGTCTCTACCAACAGGTCATAATGGACTTACACATTTTTATGGACATGATAGTTTTAAAATATAGCTTGTAAGGGAGTTGCTGGGGAAATATTTCAACTCTTCTTGGGCACAAGATTTTACAAATTTTGTCATGTCTATGAAATCTTCAGTATTTGCTTCAATTATTGCTAAGTTCTACTTATTATGAAATGTGAGTTGTGGCCAGATTATTAATAAAAGTTAAAAGTTAATTACTGAATTTACTGTTGAACTAGTTTAAACATTAAAAATGTCATTTTTTCCAAATTTTATTTTTATATTCCTTTTTTTTAAAGGAAAAGTGCAGACAAGAATCAAAGTGAGTAGGCATGCAGGCAGGAAGGGAGAGGAGGATGAAGCATTTTATTTTATTTTTATTTAGTTGTTCACCCTGATTGTTTACCCCTGGACCTGGGACTCAAACCCAAGGGTATGTGGGCTTAGCTCCTTTAGAGGCAATTGACCTAACCTTTACTCCACCAGGCCATGCCCTTCCATATTAGTTTTTAAATGGCACAATATAAATGATCCAAATATGGAAACATTCTTAATTTATGCAAATAAAGCAGTATTTTACAGAAGAGCTTGTTTGCTGTAGTTACTGTCATATTTTAGAGAAAAATAAACGCTTAATTGCTTCTCATTGGGATGAGGCATAGATCCAGGTTTTATGTAGCCTGAGGCTTATGAGATTTTGGAGTCTACAAAAAAAAGAGGGGAGCTTCTTGTGGAGCAGTAGTTAGATCAATTGCCTCTGAAGGATACAAACCACATTCTCCTTGGTTCAAGTCCTGGCTCAGGGGGAACAACCAGTGTGAACAACTAAATGAAGAATAAATAAAGTGCTTCTTCTTCCTCTCTCTGTCTGCCTACTGCTGCCTTCATTCCTGTCTGTATTGTTCCTTTAAAAAAAAGCAAAAAACACCCCAAACCTTAAACAGTTGTCTTTAGCAAACTTGATGAAAATATGTGACCTTGTGAACCTTATACAGTCCCCTTCGGGGCCAAGAAAGATCAAACAAGGGACCCTGAGGCTTCAGTTTCATCACTTTCACAGTAAATTCGCCTATGACTAAGATATGTATTTGTGACCTTTCTGAAAATGCCTTACTTTTCTAAATTAATGAAAAAATTCTTTGTTTTTTGTCTTTGGAGTTAGGCAATATTACAGATAATCAGTCACCTGAATAAGATAATGAATATTCTGCTACAGAAAGGCTTCCCTTATCAAGTTTATTTATTGAATTAAGTAGATTTACTAATTCCAACATTTTGCACTTTTCAAAAGGAATAGTCAGAATTACAAGTATCCCTTTTACAAGATATGAGAAAAATGGAAATAAAGGATTATGCATACCTAAAAGCACTTTTTTCCCCATAGTGTAGACTTTTCTCCTGGAGACTTAATAAGTAAGAAAATTACACCTTGATTATGTTAACATAATTACTTTATTGAAGAGTATATGTATAACTTTTTGTTGAAAAGAGACAACACAACCAAGAAGCCTAAACTTAAAATAACTTCTCCCTAATTGAAAAAGAACATTTCTTGACCATATCATGCTTTGATCTTGTGATCAAAATGAAATGGACAGTATAGATATTTACTACATGTAGGAAATGCAAGCAGTCAGTATAGTAAATTCTAGAAGAAACTTTTTAGAACTTCTTGTAATAAAAGAATGTCCTTAATTTCCATTTTGGCTACAAAGACTTGGTCTTTGATTTTTTTCCTGTCTCACATGGTTTTAATACCCAACTATTTGCTTATTTCCCCTCATTTCTTCTTTTTTGAAGATGAATGAAATCATTAGATAGCCAGAAGGAGGAAGGATCCTCAATTGGAAATTGGAGTAGAAAAATAATATGAATAAAGTTCATACGGTCCATCTCATCATCTCATAAAACCATGTTTGGAGCATAGATACTGGGAAGGAGTGAGACCTACTGTTTAGATGAGACAGTTTGGCACACCCAGATGAGGTAGACATGCTTTAGGACTTGCTTGGTCTGTCCATTCTGGGCAGTAGAGTAGTTACTGCATTTACTAAAGTGAACTCACTCAGTTCAGAGCCCCCTCCTATCAACTTGACAGTGCGTGAACTTTGCTTTCAACCTTGAAACATTAAAAATGATAAGATGGATTAGTTGAGAATGAATGTACTTATATTACATAACTAATTCATTAATAATTGAATGCACAAACTACCTTTTTCAACCAAGGATTTGAGACAGCTCACTAGAAGTGCATATAGAAAAGTCAATAAATAAAACATTTTAAATATATGGCTATGAGAAGTAGAGTAGAAGGTTAGTAATCATGGTAGTGATTATTGCAAATATATATGCAAAGTTCTATTGCATATATCCTGAAGGAGGGCCAGCACAGAAGCTACAATGGAACAATGAATTTGTCTGTAAACTTCTGAGAAACCTAAATGAAAAGGGAATTATGGTCAATTAAAATTGTTGTAATTAATCATAAGAGGAAAAAAATTCATTTCTTCAGAGAAGCTACCTTTTTCCTAGTGTAAGTTTTCAAAGGAATTTCTTAAGTGAAACTATAGTAAGCTATATTCATAGTGAATAAAAATAATGGATTTGTAGGTTGTTTCTTGTATTGTTAGTTGATGATGGAGGCCAGGTGAATTTTCAGAAAGATGCTTGGTAGAAACAGTTCTGCAGAGAGAAATTCATACTGTATAAATAACAGATAGAGTAGACAAAGCAGTTAATCAAAGTACAAATATAAAAACAGCTAAGTAAAAACTATGTAATATTATTTTGGTACTTCGTTTCAGTAATATGTTGGGGGTAATGGGTTAAGAAAAATGTTTGTCCTGGTTATGATTCAGGTTTTCTTTTATCTTTTCTTTTGTTCCTTATACACTTCTTGTCTTATAGTTGAATAACAATAGGGAATTTATTTCTAACTACTCTGGTGCAGATTTCCAAGGGTATTTATTTGCTGTATTTCATTTTCAAGAGCTATTTTCTCTCTTTGGATTACAGCTCCTTCATTTATTTTTGAGATGGTTACTTGTAGAGTAGAAACATGGGACATGATTTTAGTAAGTTTTTTGATAGACTCCCAGGATACCCCTACAGACTTGATGGAGGAGTATAACTTGGGTGGCATTTTGTAGCTGACTGAACAACTCTGTCCCAATGATGTTGATCCATAGATGGCTATAGATTAGAAGGGAGGACTCTAACATGCTGTAAAGATTAGTCTAAGTCTAAGAAATACAGAAAGAGGAGCAAGTTGTTTGGGTGGTGGTGTAGACAAGCTCAGTCTTATGTGACTTTCAGGTCAAAATGTCCTTTCATCAGTTGAATAAATTGATTTGGGAGAGGTGAAATGGAAGGGAAGAGAGAGGAGGAAGAGGGAGGGAATAAAGGAGGAAGGGGAGAGAGAGCATGTATTCCAGTTATGTAAGAAACATTTAAGAAGCGCTACCCAACTGCGTACAAGTTGGTATCTAAGCACTTTGCATATTGTAACTCATGTGGGTCTCACAACAATCAGGTAAGGATTATCCTATTATGATCTCTGGTTTACAGATGAGGAACTGAGATACTAGAGGTGAACTACCTGCCCTTAAAACCACACAGTTGGTAAATGGTAAGAGCTGAGATGTGAACCATCATTAAAGATACAGAGTTGGGCATTGAAGCCATTGCTAAAGTCATAGACACGGCTCAGTTGCTCATGAAGCCTGTGTTAACCAAGGTACATCAACTCCTCAAAGATCTTTGTGTTGACTTTAGAGGTTCAGGAAATAAGAGACACACTATTCCTTGTATGTACATTTTCTGAAGAGTGTGTTCATAGCTTTTAGCTTTCCAAATGAGGGGGGAAAAAGTATATAGAGTGAATAAAAGCCAAAAAAGAATGCAGAAACCTGGGAACAGAGTCAAGAAAGTGGGAATGGTCAAGAATGTGAGATGTAGCACAGAGCTAAGGGCCAAAGTGAGCAAGAGGTCATCGGTGACATCAGCAGAACTGTTTCAAAGGGAGTGTGTGTAAGAAAGCAGATTGCAGTGATTTGGTTGTTGGACCTGGAGACCTTGAAAGCAGACTGTTCTAGAAGCTTGTATATGAAGAGAAAAACGGTGAAGGAGAGGTGACTAAATATATAGGAAATCAGGATAAACAGAAGGATTTTAATATTTTGTTTTAATTGGGGTGATGCTGGCTTACAGCACTGTGTAAGTTTTGTGTACAGCTTCAGGCCTCACACAGCAGTATATGCCACACCACACCCACCACCATGTGTCTGTTGTCATCCATCACCAACCAAATGATCCCCTTTGCCATTCCACACCCTTGCATTCCCCCCTTCTCTTTTGGTAACCACCATTCAGTTTTCTAAGGATTTGATTTTTTTTGTTGGTTTTATTTCAACTATGGATGAAATCATATATTCATGTTCCATTCATGTTGTCATAAATACTAAAGTGCCATCTTTTTTTTATAGCTGAGTAGTATTCCATTGTGTATATACATGCTGCCTCTTTTTTTTTTTTTTTTTTTTTTTTTTTTTTTTTTTTTTTTTTTTTTTTTTTTTTTTTTTTTTTTTTTTTTTTTTTTTTTTTTAGCTTATTGGAAGAACATTACATTTTAATTACCACATCTTCTTTAGACAGTCATCTACCAATGGGCACTTGGGTTGATTCCATAGCTGAGCTATTTGAATAGTGCTGCAATGAGCAGAGGGGTGTGTATATCTTTTTAAATTTGTGTTTTCATGTTTTTGGATGCATATCCAGAAAGGGAATTTCCAGGTCAAATGGTAGTTCTATTTTTAATTTTTTAAGGATTCTTTACACTGCTTTCCATAATGGCTATACCAATTTACATTCCTACCAACAGGCAGTTCCTTTTTCTGCACATCCTCCCCAACATTATTGATTATTGACTTTGGTAAGAGCCATTCTAACAAGTGTGAGGCAAAATATCTCTATAGTTAAATTTGTGTTTCCCTACTGATAAGTGGTAAAGAACATCTTTTTACCTGTGTGTTGACCATATATATGTATTCTTCATGAAATGCCTATTTAGATCCTCTGCCCATATTTCAATCAGATTGTTTGTTTATTGTTGTTGGAGTGTATGAGTTACTGGGTTTTGACCTTTTAATAAGATGAGTGTGTCTTTAATGCTGAAGTCGCAAATGGAGGACTGAAGATAAAAAAGGGGGGTAATTGTTGGAAGAGGGTATTGGAAGATGCAGGAAGAGATGGAATGTTAGGGACAGACAGAGAGGAGATGGAAGTAATGAATATTAATATGGGTTTGTGGGTAGAGGAGAGGGCTCTATACTTTTCTTCATGAAGAAATAGAGACCCTGATAACCTAAGTAGTATAGAATCTCATACCCAATTTGTAGCCCTTTTGGAACTAGGATCCATTGTGCTTTCCATGACATATCTTCTCATGAGAAACTTGCCTCTTTCCTGACTTCCAAGATACTAAGGTTTGTTTGTTTGTTTGTTTTAATCTCAGGCTGATTTGTGGAATTTGTTTCTGTTTCTTTTCCCACCATTTAAATGTATTCTGGGCCCCCCTGTAGGGTGATATAGTGAAATAGATCTTGATACCTGACTTAGGTTTAGACTCTGATTATTGCTTCTCAGCTTTTTGACCTTTGGCAAGGTGCTTCACTTTGCTGAGCCTCTCTGCTACCTCATCTATAAAGTACAATCAAATTTAACTTCAAATTACATGAGTATTAAGTGGGACAATATGTACAAAATGCATAGCACAGTCTCTACTTCATAAGAGATGCTCAGAAATATAACTCCCTGGCTGTTCTCTTGACCTGGTAAGATCTCTGAAGATACAGGAGCCTTGTCTCTAGCAATTTTGAGAATCTTTTTGAATCTGCACACATCAGAAATGGAGATAATCCTGACTACACAGCATTGTTATAAAGAGGAAGCTGACTCTCGTCTCCAGAGAGATTCTAGTCTCTTTGTTGAACCTCTTTATCTACATCCTGAGTTTTGCTTATCACCCTATGAACATCTCTCCCAAGTACATTTTCCAGTCTGTTCTTCTTTCTAGTCTCAAACATTAGACTTATTTCCAACTACTTGTTGGATATTGTCTGGCTCTTCTGACAAAGGGGTATAAGTAAATCATTTTTTAACTGGTTTATAGTCACAACTCATCTGCAATTTCTTTTGTATCTTAGATAGTTGTCAAGCCCCTCCTCGTCCAGATCGTATTATCCTTGCTGGCAGCCACTTCTGTTTCTTCTCATTGAGGTGGTTATTTTTGATTTGTATCTATCCCATCCTTCCATCTTTTATGCCCTGGTAGGCTGATTCATACATAGCATTCTTTAGTCTTCCTTATTAGCTGGCATTTTGTTAGAAGTCCTTGTTCTCCAGTGAGAAAATAGCTTATGTCCTGCTAGAGAACAGAGTCATGACTCTGTTAAATTGGAAGCTAGGTGCGCCCTGGTGGAGCAGTGGTTACGTCAGTCACCTCCCAAGGAGCAAGCCATATACCCCTGGGTTTGAGACCCAGGTCTGGTGGGAGACAATCATTGTGAACAACTAAATAAACATAAAATAAAAGATGCTTCCTCCTCTATTTTCCCCATTCCTACCTATACTTTTCCTTTTAAAAAACGTTGAAAGCTAAATTATTGTCTTGGTTCTTTGGGGCTCCTCTTGCCAGTGGATATATTGGCTACTTATGAAGGAGAAATATGGTGGTTGTGACACGAAACAGTCAATGGAAAATTGTTGTCCTCAAGACTCAAGTGCTGTAGAAATAAAGATTTGGTTCACTCCAACAGATCCTGACCAAAATAAAGAGAATATGGATTGGATGGTAGAAGAAGTTGTTTTATCAGCTTAGACCCCAGCACTAGTCATTGAAATAAGTGCATAACTTATATCAGATTTTTTTCCTTTTTCCTCCCACTTTTCTGTTACTCTCTGTGAACTTCTGAAGGTAGTTCACATTATAACTTAGGTCCTGCTCAACATATGACTGAGTTGATATCACCCCGTGGCTGACAATACTAGTTTTCTTCGTCTGAAGGCAGAGCAAAATAGATACTGGGGAATACAAGATATGGACTGTTCTAGTTGACTTCCATTTCTCTGCTCCCCTCTCTAGCAGCAACTGAACATACCTTGTTCTGATTTGTTCTACTCTAGAACACTGATGCCTATGGATTACACTACCCAGTGACTTCTGCCAATGGGAAGTACAAATAGGGGCTGGAAAGGGAGAAGAGGTTAAGATATTGCTTCTCTACTCCTGCCCTTCCTGCTCAAGTGCTACGTTTTTGGATGTGAACATACCTTGTGTTTATAGGTGGCCTCCTTTATGGCTCCAGCTCTTACTTGGATAACACTTTATTCCCCTTGGCCCATTTTCCAGGTTAGTTTCTCTAAGGAATAGACTCTCCTCCCTGTAGGAAGCTTGCTGGGGAGTGCTGTTGGGGTCACTACTTAGGGTAGGAACATGAACAGAGAGGATTGACTAGATTTACCTGCTGTGGTCCTGCAGGTAGTTGATCAGACTTAGGGCAAGTGGGCTGGTTGGTCCTGTAGACCAGTTATTGAATGTGCTCACCTCTAGGGAAGGCCATCTTACATCCTCCAAGCCAAGAGGTCATTTTGGCTTCCACTGTTGCTGGGCCCTGAGTGTCTCAAGAGCCTTGTTCTGTTAACTTGCCCATGTCTCTGTATAAGGTCACTTTGTTAAATTCTCTTAATTGAACCATCTAAGTTGATTTATTTCCTTTCAGAATCCTACTATAGATGTTAACCCAAAAAATCACATAAATGTGATTTCATATGTTTAAGAAAGAGAAATACAATATCCTATAATATGGAGACTTGATTTTGCTGGAAAGGTGAGGACAGATTTTGTCAAGGAAGTAGCATGTGAATTAAAAGCTGAAGGGGGAGCCAAAGTAACTCTGAAGTAAAGAAGAGCCAAGGGAGAGGCAGTAGGGGTGGCCAAAGAGGGGAGGGAGGGGAAAGTTGGGAGGGGAAAAGGAAGAAGAAGGAGTGGAGTAAGGGAGAGCAGTGAGTAGAGAAAGTGAGAGACAGGATAGAGAGAGAATTTCTAACTGAGGAAAACATTGAGTCTGTCTGACCTGAATCTCAGTTGACAGGCAGGGAGGAGGCAGGAAATCAGGCTGGAGAGCTGGGCGGGGACCAACCACACCCTCTGATTTTATGGCCTTCATTAAAGATAATGCTGAAGTTAATGAAACAAGACTTTGAAGGTTTGAGAGTTTTTGAGCTGAGGAGGGACAGATTTACACTTGCAGATCTCTCTGATTAACCAAAGACCTGTGTCATTTTTAATTTGGAAAAATTTCCATTAGCCTGTTAGTGTCTGTTGAAAGTAGAAAAGACTTGTTTAGAGAAGTCTCCAGACTGACTACGCAGAAGTGTCTACCACTTGGCAAATCCTCCAGTAATTCGCACATAGACTGGTACATGCTTCATCCCACAGAGTCTGCTGTATCTTTTTCACATCCTAATAATTTGTTGCCTTTTTTCCTTCTGGGTAACAGTGTATCAACTATTAGACTTTAATACAATAACAGTTTGTACTGCAGTCCCACCTCTTATATGCAGTCTGTCATTGGCCAAAATTATATCATGTGGTACCTGACTATATAGAGCAAAAAGTTGGAAAATATGGTATACTCTATCAGTGCTTCTTTTACTTTCAGTTCTTTCTTTTTACATTGCACAATAATGTAAACTTCTGTACTCCAAGTCGTTATCGCAAGAACACTTCTAGCAAACCTCCTACAGGCAGTATATTAGTTTGTTCCCCAAAAAACCTGGCGTGATCTGGTAGAATGGCAATTGGGCACAGTCCACATACATCCCAGGGTCTCTGGGTCATGTCATGAGTTCGTGTCCTGGGTTCATATTCCAGGGCTGGCAGGAACAACGAAGATGAGAAACTATGGAAAATAAATAAAATGCTTCTTCCTCCTCTCTCTTCCTGCCTTGCCTGCCTGCATCTAGCCTTCATCCTACCTGCTCCTTTCCTTAAAACAAAACAAAATCCTCTGTTGATTAGAGGAATGCATTTGACAACACTCACTGTGTCAGAATCTTTATTGCCAAAGAAAGAAAATATATACCTTGAGCAAGTCATCTCTCTGTGCCTTAGTGTTCTCAGCTCGAAAGTATCCACCCTCTCAAGTCCCTTGCAACACTAAAAGCACTGTGCCATGCACTGTCACAGGATTATGTTCCCAGAGGCTCTCTTTCTAGTTTTTCTGCTTGTTTTTGGAGTCTTTATAAAAAATACAGCCTTCTACAACTTTGGTTTTATAATTGAGTTAATTGAATTTTTCTTTATTTGCACTTGAGGTATGTAACTGAAAATCAGGAGTGAGGAGTACTGGTCATGATTTCACCTTGAGATGTGGTTTAGGACACCAGGGCTCCTTTCTTGCTTTCTTACTTCTTGATTGCTATTGAGTGGAGATGAGCAAGTCACAGGACAGAGCTGAACCAGTCAATGAATTTGTGAAGAAAGGAAGACAGGGGTGGCAGCAGACAGGGACAGCCATCAGGAGCCTTATGGCCAGGACCCAGAACACCGATATCTCCCAGTGTTTCTATCTATTCCCCTTCTTTGTTGCCCTGTTGTTGAACCCCAAAACCTTCCTTGTTTCTTGCCTCTAATAATTTGGCATGAAGATGATGTTGAGCAACTAAAAAGTTTTTCCGTCATCTCATTGATTGGTACTATTGGTTGAATTGTTTTCCTTTAAGATATGTTGAAGTTCTGTCCTGTAGAACTACAGCATGGGACCTTATTTGGAAACAGGATTATGGAAAATATAATTAGTTAAGATGAAGTCTTAAGTAAGGTGGATCCCTAATCCAGTATGACAGATATTCTTATAAGGAGAGAGACTGAGAGAGACTCACAGGGAGAAGAGGTCATGTGACAATGGAGGCAGAGTTTGGGATGTGTCTATAAATCAAGGAACACAAAGATTATCAGTAAATGCCTAAAGCTAGAAGAGCCAAGATTCCCTTGTACAGGTTTCAGAGAAAAGCCATTGATTTTAGACATCTAGCTTCCAGAACTGAGATAATATATATTTTTTCTGTTGTTTCAAGCCATCCAGTTGGTGGTATTTTGTTAATGGCAGCCTTGAGGAAATGAATATAATTGCCTTGTAATTTTTGTCATGAGCCCTTTAAGTGAAGGCCCATATCTATTACCATTTTTGAGTAATTTGTGTTAAGATTTACTGAGTACTACAGGAAGATTTATTGCTTCTAATGGGATGAAATTTTTTTTTTAATTTCTGCTAAAGATAAACTTAATGTTTGCCTTTTGACTAATGATTAAAAATACATCAATTTACATATCCCCTGGTTGATTGATGTAGTTGGCTTTCTTCTCTCATGAAGAACTTTTTAATTTCAACTCACATAATTCTAAATCATTGTTCTATCTCTGAGATTTCAAATTTGGTGCCCACTTATTTTGTCACCACGTTCTTGCTTCTTTTTTTCTTTTACTCATCTACATGCTTGAAATTCCCATTGTATCCAGGCCATTTACTGACCTTTATCCATCATACTCTTTAATCCACCTCATAGTCCACATTTAGCAATTTAATGATGATCTTAATCATGACCTTGGTCCCCCTGAAGTTCTCTGTGTTAATCTGCAAGCATCTGATGCCTCTGTGCTAGGACTTTTTGAATGAAGGAAAAGTTAGAACAATGCACATCTGACCCATTCCTTACTCAGGCTGGCTAACTTACCTGAGCCCTCATTCAATAACATTTTTTTAAAGAATTATGTATTTATTTAGAGGAAGGAAGCAGGCAGGAATGAAGGCAAGTCATCAGGCAAGGAGAAGAGGAAGAGCACCTATGCATCCATTTAGTTGTTACCGTGGTCCCAGGCTGCCAACCTGGATCCTTGGGCTTTAGTGGATTATGCCATCCAGAGCTACGAACTTAGCCACTGAACCACCAGGGTGACCATTCATTCATTTTCGTATTCATCATGTGTTAAGTTTCCTAGAACTCCCCACCATCTTCTCTTATATCCACTCCAATGATGATTTTATTGTCTTATTACAGGGACCTAGGCCATCTGGCAACTTCATTTGTATTTTTGGACTCATCCTTCCCAATTGACTTAATTCTTTTCAGAATCTTCACTCTCTTGAATCACCTACTACTATTCTCACAAATTCCTATGAATTCAATTGTAAGTAACAGAAAAACCCAACCAACAGTAGTTTAAACTAGCACTTCCCAAACTGTCAACTACATGTGAATTACATGGAGAGCTTTTTCAAATACAGATTCTCATTCAGTGGTTGGCAGTGGGACCTGAGTGCCTGGGTTTCTTACAAGCTCTCAGGTAAGGCTAATGCTTCAGGCTCCCAGGCCCCAGGACTGGCTCCTTGAGTACATCTGTGTAGCCTTCTGGGATGATTCTCCTGGTCTGCTCCTCATTGTTTCAAGATCCTGGACAGAGCTGTAGACCTCTCAGCCTCACCTGAGTACATCCAAAGGCAGGAGGTGGGGGTCTGACCAGAGAGAGGAGAATGAGTAGGTTTTTCTCCATCCTTCCTCTCTCCTCTTATCAGGGAGATGAGTATTACTTAGAAGCCTCACCATAGGTTTCCCTGCAAATCATTGACTTAGAACTGGGTCACACCCCATCAACCACTGTCAAAACAGAAAGGGATAGATAAGTTATGATTTATCTCAAGAGGTTGGATATATTGACAAACAAATTCAGTTCTGTCAGTAGAAAGAGGGAAGATAGCTCAAGAACATGGGCAGTATTGGTCATACCTGGTTTCAAGCACTATATTCAGGAAGAAAGTCACATTGATGGGTTGCCCTGATGTCTCAAGCAGCTGAGCTACTGGCATGCAGACCATGTGAAGACCAGGGTCCCAGATGTGAGACCTGGGACCATGGGGGAAACAACCATAGATAAACAACTAAATAAAATAAATGCTTTCTCCTCTCCCTGCCTGTCTACTTGCCTTCATTCTTGCCTGTACCTTTCGTTTAAAAATAAAAGCCTTCTTGATACTCCTGCTTCTTCTAACCTATTTTGAGCTGCTTTCAATGAGTTTTCTCTGTGAGTGTCCTGGTTGTTATCTATCTTCTCTCTTCATGTCACTGAAATCTGGTTTCTGCCCCAACTGTCATAATGTAATCAGTCTCCTGAAAGCTGTCAGTAACCCCTTCTGCTTACCAGCAGAGGCTTATCTGCCTTTGTTGGCCACTTTCTCAATCTTAAATCCCTGACCAAAGCCACCACTCAGATTTCCTCCTCCTCCATTTCCTTCTCTTCTTGCCCCACTGGGCGCTTTCCCTCACTGCATACCTAGCTTTTTGCTTATCCACTTATACTCAGTCTCAGACTTTCTGTTTTCATGGCTTTAAGTATCACACGTATGTCTCCCAATCCTTATCTGAATTCCACCTTTAGAGCTTCATCTGCCCATCAGACACTTTTAGCTGCATGCCACACTAAACTTCTCATCTCTCCCCAAACTAGTTACCTTTCTCACTTCCCTTGCTTTCATAGGTAGCATTAAATTTCTCTTGAAATAAGTTAGTACCACGTTTTGTTTTGTAATGACGCTACAAGATGTTAAATGGAAAGTTGTGACTGATGTGACCAGAAATGATAGATATCAAATTCTGAAATGAGTTGTGAGACAACTACAATGTGGACATTTCAAAGTACAGTTGACCTTTGAACAACATGGGTTTGAACTGCACAGACCCATTTATATGGATTTTTCTCCCCAGTAAGTACAGTTGGCTCTCCACATCCATGTGTTCTTCGTTCTTGGATTCAACCAGCCAGGGATGTCTGTTGGTTGAATCTTCAGATGCGGAACCCATAGGGTCCACTATAAGGGACTTGTCCATGCATAGATTTTGGTTTCTGAGGGGTCTGAACCAATCCCCTGGGGTTCCAAGAAACCAGTATTTAAGTTTTCAAGGAGTCAAAGTTATATGCAGATATTTGACTGTGCAGAGATTGGAACCAATTGTAAATATTGAGCATGCTTTAAGTTCTCGTTCATACAGAAACTACAGAATGAGAGTTTGTGACTGAGGATTTAAGGAAGGCTTTGAGAGGAGAATTTGTTTGCTTAATATATTTTGATGCTCCTTCATTTGGTGTATATATATTAATAAGCGTTATGTCTTCTTGCTGAATTGACCCTTTAATCATTATATAATATTCATCTCTGTCTTTTGTTATGCTTTTTGGTTAGAAGTCTATTTTATCTGATATATATAGCCTGTTCCTGCTTTTTTGTGGTTGCCATTGGTCTATAGGATTGTCTTCCAACCATTAACTTTGAGCCTTTGTTTATCTTTTGAAAGAAGGTGAGTTTCCTGAATGCAGCAGAAGATTGGGTTCTGCTTTTTAATCTATTCAGCCATTCTTTGTCATTTGACAGGTGAGTTTAGTTCATTCACATTTAGGGTAATTATTGATATGTGGCTACTTATTGTCATTTTTTAAGGTGTCTTCTGTGTGTTGTTCCAGAAAATGCCTTTGTTCTTCTCTTTCATTTCTTAGGTAGGTTGAGTGTAGTTATGTTTTGGTTGGCTTCTCTCTGTTTTCTTTTTGCTTTTCCCCCAGAGATATATTTTAAGTTACCCTGAATTTAGAATTTACAATTCTATGTTTATTTTCTATTTTATTTGAAAGCAGATTAGTCTTGCACTCATTCTCACCATCCACATTTTTATTCTCTTCTTGGGGGCATTTGTCTGGATAAAGCTGTGCTTGGTGTCCTGTCCTCACCCTGCAATGGGTAGTGGTACTGGTATTAACACCAAACCAAATGAGAACTCTAGTTTGTTCTGTGCTCCAAGCCTCCAGCAGACAGGTGCCAGACTCCCACTGAGGAGTTGCTGCTACATCCCATGGCAGTGGAGCAGAGCTCCATGGCTCGGAGGTAATTGTTCTACTTCCCAACCATGAGCTGTTTAAAGGTATATGGATGTCAGAGACCATTTGTGGAGTAAGCAGTAAGAAGGTCGGCCTGGGGTCACTTAAAAAGGGATTTTATCTAAAAGGTTTCCCTGGAGTGTTGGGAATAACCCCAATAGTCAATGTGTGTGGAATGGACAGAAAGAAAGACAACCAAGACTGATGTAGAAAAGTCATTAGAATTCACTGCCTCTGTCTCGGCAAAGATGGCAGACATTCCCAGAAAGGTACCCAAAAAGTGTTCCTGAAAGAGTCAGCTTCAAGTATGCACCAGGCCCAGGGAATGTGAGGCCATTTTTCTAGCGTTACAGCTCAGCCCCACTTTCCTGCCCTTTCCCACCCGCCTTCCCAGGCTGTGTTAGCAGCTGGCTGGGCCCTGGTAAGATGGAGCGCTGCTCCACAGAAGCCCCTGATGCTGAAGGAGGGAGGCAAAATTTTAATTACTGAATTGAGAGTATACGTAAATCTCTCAAAGTCACAGAATTTTCTCTTACTTGAGAGAGAATATTAGAGTTATAGGACTGCTTGAATTATCACTCAATGAAAGGAAGAACTAACCTTGTTGAGCAAATTCTTAGTGGGACAGTAGACAACAAAAATTAAGTTGCCTTTATCTATACATATTATGAATCATATTTTCTCAATGTTCTGGTTACATATAGACTTGAAATTCAGCTTCTGGAACAGTGAAATTGTATCAATAGATTCTATGTATTTTGTCCTAGGACTACACATTTATAAAAACGTCCTTATTATTTTAGTTTATAGTTTCACTTGGTTTCTTTTCAGACCTAGATGACAGTTTTAAGAAATGAGAAGAATAAATGCATTATGAACTAAAGAATAATTTTTAACCACAACTGTTGAAGCAAGTTATAAGTAAATTTTATATACAATAAAGTACTTGTATACAGAATATGGAAAGATCTATTAATATTTCCTTTTTTTTTTTTGAGAGGAAGGAAGAGGAGAACTTTTTAAGGAATGAAGAGGAGGAGGCATTTTTTATTTGCTATTTTTTGGTTGTGCCCCCTGCTCGACTTTTCTCCTCTCTTGACTTTACATGGTCTCTGACCCAGTCAGCTTAGCACATGAGCATACCACTATTAAACTTAATAAGAAAAATCAATAATTCAATAAAAATTGGCAAAGAATCTGAACAGACATTTCTACAAGGGTATGTTATTTTCTTCCAAAGAAGATAAAAAGATGGCCAAAAAGCTCATGAAAAGATGCTCAAAATCATTAGCTATTAGGGGAATGTAAGTTAAAAACACAAGATACCGCTTGTAACCATTAGGATTACTGTACTTAGAAAGATATAATAAGTATTGAAGAGTTATGTGGAGAAATTGGAACCCTCATACATTGCTGGTGGGAATTTAAAATGGTGCAATTGCTGTGGAAAACCATCTGGCAGTTCCTGAAAAGGTTAAACATAGTTACCATATGACCCAACCATTTCCTCCTAGGAATATACTCAAGAGAAATGAAAAATTGTTCACACAAAAACTTGTGCAGGATTGTTCATAGCAACATAACAACCAAAAAGCAGAACCCAAATGTCCATCAGTGGATGAATGGATAAACAAAATGTGGTATAACCACAATGAGACAGTCATAAAAAGGAACTGAACTACTGATACATGGTACAATATGAATTTACCTTGAAAATATTGTGCTAAGACAGGCACAAAGGGGCACGCTATGTGGTTTCCTTCATTTGAAATGTCCAAAAGAGGCAGATAATAGTAATAGAAAGATGAATATAAAGAAACTTTTTTTGGTGTGGGGAGGGAATGATTAACATTCTGAAATTGATTGTGATGTTTTCATAATTTTTTTTGAAAGACACAGACAGGAATGAAGGGCAGTAGGCAGGAAGGAAGAGGAAGCATCTTTATTTTATTTTAGTTTGTTCACACTGGTTGTTCCCCTCACCCCCACCCCCCAACCCAGGGGTTTGTGGTTTGCTCCTTAGGATGTGATTGACCTGCTAATCCATCTGGGCATGCCAATAACATTTTGAATATACCGGCAAACACTAAATTTTATATTTTAACTAGGTGAATGATAGTATGTGAATTCCAAATGTTATTTGGGGCCCACTAGACTGGGAGCCTGATGATGGCAGGGATGGGGCCAACTGTGCACACTCCTCTGTAGAGAGGGCTTCACACAGTCCCTCAACAAATATTTCTTGAGGAAACAGCACACTTTTCTACTGTACTTGATGTTTATATTGTGTTTCATACATTTCAAAGCGCTCCCCCCCACCCCCACAGTCCCCAGCAATCCCTTTGTGTCTCCTACCCCTGAAGGTGGTTAGAGGAGGTGACAGGAGACTGTTACTTGCGCACGTTGTGAAACAGGATCTTCAGTACAACAGGCTGCAGACCAAAACCCGTTTCCGTCTACTCAGCTGTGCCGGGAGATGCGCTCCTTCTGGCCGAGTTTGTCGGGAGTGTCTCCTGTCTCCCTGAGAGGGAGCCCACTTTGTAGTGCGATCAGCACAGCTCGGGGACTGACTCCCAAACTGAAACCCAACAGTGCGGCAACTTGGGTGGGGAGCACAGACCGAAGAGCTGAGATTCCTTTTCTGACAGCATAGCAGTGAGGCCAGTGGGATTTTATCTTCGGGATGTTGGACTCAGTCTCAAGTACTTGTGGCCAGAAGGTTTGAGTTAATGAGGTGTCTCATAACCGTGATCTCAGTAACATTTAATCGTCTTCCAGACACCAAATCAAGGTTCTAGTCTCCCCCTCCATCCCGCTGGGGGAAGAACCCTCAGATTAGGCACCTAACAGCCCGGGTATTTCCAGTGGAGAGAGTGGGAGCCACAAAAGGAAGGGCTTTGCTAATGAAACCTCATTTGAACAGCTCTTCTCCACGCCCACCCCACTCTCCCCACCCCCCTCACAAGAGATTAGTCTTTAGATTTAGTCTCTTCCCACTGGGGCGCGGACTCCTGGTGGGCTTTAGAACCCACTGGCCACCAGGCTTCATTTCAGTGGTCTAGCTATTGGCGTGAAACCTAGCCCGCTTTCCAGAGGGGCTTTGAGAGAGAGGTCCGGGTGAGTCCCTGAGGGTCCGGGACGTTTCCCAAGGGGCGGGGCGCGTCTGACTCACGCCCGCCGCGGGCTGGAGCGCAGGTGAGTCGCAGGAGCCCAGCTAGCCACCGGCGTCCCGGGCGTCTCCGCCTCCGCGCCGCGCTCCCCCCCTCCGCGCTGGCCCGGGGGCGGGCGAGGGCTCTGCCGCGCTGTTCCTAGGCTTTGGGGGGAGAGCCCCGGGACGGTGCAGACGTGCCGCCGCGGCTGGGTGCTCCGAGGCGCTGGGCGCGGCGGCGCGGGAGCCGCAGGTGGTTCCCCGGGCCAGCCCTTTTCTCCTCCCCCTTTCCTTTCTTTCGCCTCCCCTCCCTCTCGCCCGGTGTCGGCGGCACTTCCCCCGCTTCCTCCTCCCTCTCCAATCCGGAGGGAGGGAAGGAGCCGCCGGCTCTTTCCTGCCTGCCTGCAAACTTCAGCGGGACTCGCGTCTCCACGGCTGCCGCAGCCACCGCGCCCCCAGCCCGGGAGCTGCTCCTGGAACTTCCTCTCGCCGCGCGGCCCGGGGGCCCCGGCTGGTGGAAGGACGCCGCGGGCGCCCGGCAGCCGCTGCTCGGACTCTCCGGAGCTTTTCCCATCGGCTCCCCGGGCTGCCGCTGGCTCCTCTGCCGTGCAGCCCGCCCGCGCGCCCGTCACTGCGTCCTTCCAGCCCGCCTCGCCTCGCCGCTCCCCAGCGGGCGGGAGCCTCCAGGCTTCTCCCCCGCGCCGCGCCGCTCCCGGGACTTTTCTTTGTGTTGGATGCGGAGTCGCGCCCCGCGCCGACGGGGGGCGGATTAAGGGCTGCGCTCGCCCCGGGCGGCCCGCGGCGCCCCAGCCCGAGCCGCCCGCCCCCGGCCATGCCCTTCCACCAGAGGACCGTGGAGCCCGCGCGGCTGCGCCGGCCAGATGCGACCGGGGCCCCGGGCGCGCCGCTCTTCCGCTCGCTGGAGCAGGTCAGCTCGCATGCCCTGGTCTGCCTGCTGGCGCAACTCGCCGACCTGTCGCGCTGCGCTGGGGATATCTTCGGCGAGCTTGAGGGCCAGGCGGCCGCGCTGGGACGCCGCACCGCCGCCCTGCACCGCCGCCTGGACGCCCTGCACACCGCCACCGCGCGCCTAGACCACCGCCGAGTGAAAATCCGTGAGTAGCCGGCGGGCCGGGGGAGGGGAACGAGGCGGGGAGGTGCCCGGCAAGCTGCTCCCTGCCGCCCCCTGGCGGTCCCGAGCCGGCTCTCGGGCCGCCGCTTGGAGACCTGGAGCGCCGGCGTCCCGCGAGTGTTGAGCTCTGGAGTGGGGACGACTTGACCCCAGACGTGGTGGCAGGCGCGTTCTATGTTCTCCAACTCGCCTATTCCGGGACGTTCTTGACCGCCCTGATGGAGTTGGCGCGGAGTGTGAGAATTGAGCTGGCCGCGTCCCACACTGTCCTGTCCTCTTATGTCTGTGTGGGAGGCCAAGAGATGACCCAGCAGTGTATAGATAGATCTGTTTATGTAATGATTCTTGAGACTTCAGAAAAAGATGTTTGTAAAAATCACTGGGGAGTCTCAGCAAACATTAGGGCAGCTTGTCACCATTAGACCTGCGTTGTGTGCCCTTGAGCTCTTACCTATAAACCTAAGTAAGTAGGCAGACTCTTCAGGGGTTCCTTTTTTGGGCGTTAATTTTCATCTCCCTCCATCCTCCCATATTGTCTCCACGTTGACTGACCAGCTTTATATGATTCAGAAGACCTTGACCTTGATCTTAGAGTTGGAATATGCCGTTCATCTTTGATCTCCTCCAACGCTGAAAATCAAGTATGTCCTGACATAGTGATCTCTCCAAGCACCCATTTCCTTTAAGCTGCTTAACTAGTTCCATTGAATGAAGTAACTAGAATTTCCTGCTGGTCCAAGGCTGAGAAACTTGCAGTGTGTTGATTGTGTGGTTTCCCCCCCTTAGTACAAGGACTTGGTCATAATCCTATGTGTAAAGAGTAAATTGGAGAAAGCTGATGGATTGCAGCGTGGAGGGGAGGTGCCGGTGTAACAACGCCTAGATTTAAGCAGCTCTGGATGAAATACTGTCTCTCCTGTAATCACTTCAGATGCAGTCTCAAATAGCTGGTTTTCCATTTTTTTCCCCTAGCTAGAATATCTCAGCTATATTTTAATTACCTTACAAACCAGGAGAGTTCAAGTTTTCAGTACTTTAATGCTATTGAGAATATTTGCTTTATTAGATGTTTCTCCAAATTTTGGACTTATCATGTGATGGTTTTACATTTTACTGTTCATCTCTTTGTGCTGTCAACACATCCATATAAGTTTGGACAGTTCCAGTGTAGGAAAGTATCGCCACCACCAAAAAAAAAAAAACAAAAAAAAAACAAAAAAAAGTCAGGAAAAAAATCAAAGTGGTGTCATAAAGTTGTGGACATAAACAGAATGTATCTATTTATTGTGAGTGAAGACCTCATGAATCAGGATCTACGGACCTACTGGAATGCTGTGATCAATGGCAACCACTAGGTGCTTGTGTGCCTTTTCTGTGTGCTGTGTCTGTGTGTGGGTGAACAAGAATTTCACTCTTGAGGAATGATGTGATGGGGCAGATCTGACTGCTAGGTGAACCCATCTATTGTGGGAATTGAAAAACAAGAAAAACTCCCTGGAAGGTCAAGAGCTCCTTCTTTTGGCTAGTTTTGTTTTACATTTTACCTTTAAACATAACTTTTCTCTCCTCTTTGCATATATGTGCCCCAATAGACCCATGTCTATAGTCATAATCCCTCCAAAGTCCCTAAATTAACTAAGATTGTCCCAGTGAGGGACTGAAGTAACTCCTTTTAAAATTTCTGAGTAAGTTTGTTTGAATCTTAAGTGATTTTGATTTCATACTAGAAAATCTGGATCATCAGTTTTTTAATGATTGAGAATTTTTATTGATTATAATTATGTCTGAGAGTAGAAGTGTAGGTATTGAGAAGAAAGCTGAGCTATGAAGTTTTGTGGTTTTTCACCTTTACACATGTAACTTTTTTATATGTTAAAAAGCAATGAAACACCTATGCCTTCATTTTATTTAGTACGAGTTAAGATTCTGGTTTTTAAAATGCCTTAGCCTTGTTCCTGTGTAAAAACTAAGTTTTGAAATCAATCATTTTGGTACCTTTTTAGACAGTTGTTTAGAATAACATGTCATTAGAATGGATATGTAGATATTTAGATTTGGAATGGACTGTCAAGGTCATCTATTTCATTTAACTCTTAAAAGGAGGGGAAATCGAGTCCAAGAAAATTGAAGTGATTCACCTCAGGTGAGTGAATGGCACAGTCAGTCCTTGAACCCCGAACCTTCTGATTGGCTCTCCAGCTGTTTTCACCATTTCCCTTCCCTTTATGATTAAGTGAGAAATGGAAAACAAAGTTTAGATAAATACCATAAATAATGCCAAGAAAAACGATGACCGTTAATTTCATCCTTCTTGTCAGATAAACTTCCTTAAAGGAAAGGTGCAGGCAGGAATGAAGGTGAGTAGGCAGACAGGGAGGAAGAGAGAGGAGGAAGCAGTTCTTTTATTTATTTTATTTAGTTGTCTTGGTTGTTTTTCCTGACCCCAGCACTTGAACCCAGGTCCTTGGGTTGTATGTGGACTGTGTCATCCCAGCCTCTACTCCACCAGGGCATGTGCCCCAAGTAAATTTTTTAATGACCCTCCAAGTCTCTTTAAGGAATAGAACTGAACAGAAGCCAGAGCACCCAGAAACTGCACATTTCATTGCTGGATGGGTCTCTGCTCAAGTAAAGGGTGTGAGGGAATTATGTTTAAAATACATAGACATGGCAGTATAGGAACAGCATATTAGTCCTGTATGCCATCCCTTCTGGCTTCAAGGATTCTAAGAAGTATTTCATCAAATTTGTCACTCCTCACAATCTCGTATGCAAAAAGTTACCCAAAATAATTTTTATCATAAGTTGGGAAACATGTATGTTACTTTCCCCCTTACTCATCCTTAGAGCCTCCCTAATACTTTCCCTAGTGCTCCCAGATTGGAGGGAGTGCTCCCTGGCATTAAGAATGGGTATCATGTATGTATCTCCATTACTGTCTCTACCAGTGAGAACCGAAATGATGTATTCAGTCTGCTCTTATTTGCCTGATAGCAAGCTCCTTGAGGTCAAGAGTTACCATGTTTTTGCTTTTCTAAAGCTCAGAACAGTGCTTGGATTAGTTCTGTAAATCTTTGAGCTGAACAAATGTTTAGTGCTTTAGTGCTTAAAGTGTCAGGAAGAGTGACTACAAAAATCTTCAGGAGGGACTCATACTGACTGCTGCAAATCTAAGTGAACAAGATAATTGCTTTAAAAACAAGCGAAAAAGTAAGCTCTACCCTTTCAAGGTTTGTGTTTAACCAGCAATATGCCGACAAAATAAGTTCTCATTGAAAATAATGACTTAAGTGGTTATATCTTGGCTTTGTAAGCAATCAAACAGACTTTACTATGCAGAAATCAATAGATAACCCTAATAGTTCTGTTTTACTTTTAAACCCCTGTGTTTTATTTATTTTTGTAATTAATAACAATATTATGTGTGATGTCTTGCATTTATGGCTGAAAAGAGTGTTTCTCATTCCTTGACACAAAAACTTTTTAAGGTGGTAAGGTCAGGTTGTTTTATATCCATTTTACAAATTGATGTTCTGGAACTTGTAAGAAGTATACATAAGACATTCAGGAGACACTGAGTCTTTTGATTTCTATTCCAAAATTCATTCCACTTCGCTTCTTGGGTAAATATGAAATAGAATTGTTGGAAGAGAATAGAAAAAAAGGTGACTTATTGACCTTTTTTTCTTAGAGTTGTGGAAGAACAGATTTCCTCCCTTCTATTCTAGAAGTGTTTTGGGTTCAGGGATGTTTGTTGTATTGCATTTTAAAGACCAGCTTATGTGATCATTTGTGTGCCTGTCTGCCTCCTGATGACTGTATTTCTGTTGAAATTAGCCTGACTTGGTTTCACTGAAACATACTACACCTTAGGGAGTATGTTGGTGTGGAAATGTGGTCTTCCACCACCTCTAATCCCTGGAGGGACCCTAAATGCATTAACAGAAACTTAGAACTGAGAGGCCTGATTACAGCTCAGGTTAAGGAGGCTGTCTGAGGTGAAGCGGTATTTCCCATACTTGCCTGATCTTAAGAATTGCCTGGAACTCTTGTTAAAATTAAGAATTCTCAGTCTGTTTCACAGCACTAATGAATGAAGGTCTCCAGTCTGTTTAACAAGTGCTGCCATATTCCTGGAGTGCTGAAATAAATGGGGAGTTGGGTAGAAAATTGGGAGACCTGGGATGAATGTGGCTTCATCTCCACTATTTTCTAAAGTAGATTTTGAGCAGTTTTTTCAAGATCTCCAGACCATAGTTTCTTTATCTGTAGAGACTGCCTAAAGGTCGATTCCACTGGCCTTTCCAGTTTGGGCCGTTCGTGGTTCTAAGGAATGAATGAATCTAATACTTGCTTATATTAGCTCAGATGACCTTGGGAATATGACTGATTGATTATCCCTCTTTGATGTTTAGGATTAAGGGTAAAAAAAATTTATGTCTGAAATAAACTCTTCATGTCTGTATGGACTCTTTCTACTCATGTTTTGCCCACACAAAGTGCATGGACATTTAAGTCTTGAGGGATGATCATTTTCCAAACTGATGAGGCAGGTACTGTTTTAAAATTGTGTGTCTCCTGCCTGCAATCCAATCATAGCTTCTTTGTCTTTAAAAAGGGATCACATCACTTTGGAAAGAGTTGTTTAAATGCATTTGCCATTATTAGTTTTCTTTAAAAAAGAGTTACTTTTAAAAAATTATGAGAATATATTTTTAAGCCAAAACATCAACCAACACATTGACTCTTGAGTACTGAAAATTTATTTGCCTAGTTTAAAAAGCAAAAAGCTACCTACATTTAGGCTGAAATATGAATCTAGCCAATATTAAAATTTCATTTGGACGTATTGTTTAGGGTTGGGACTAATAAATGAAAACAATTTAAATAATGAGAAAGAGCTATTGGGGTGTCTTAATATTTTGGAAGAAAATGTAGACAGAAAAATAATGCAGTGTTTTCTTATAGTTATCACTTTAATATTTTTTAAATCAAATTTTAAATATAAAAATGATTTACACCTAACCAGCACCCCAGTCATTTAGTTACTTAATTCTTTTTCTTCTTCAAATTAGTCAATATCCTGGGATGAATGAATTCTCTAGGATGCGAAGTTCAAAATGCTGCTCGTGGCCATCTTGCTCTCTCATGGCGTATTTGTGATCCGCACTTCTCGAAACAGGCACCTTACCAGCATTTTAGATAAATATAGCAAAAGAGATGGGGCTTCTGTTCTTGAATGAAGTTTCTTCTGAGTAAAGGCTGTGGAGGTCCCAGTCTTAGACCCTTTCATTGTACATTAAATCGCTTGTCTGTGGAATCATTTTGCATCACTGAAACAAAACCTCGACTTTACTGATACCAGTATTTAGGCAGCAGTACAGTTCTGATCTCTGGTATGGCATTGCCTTTTTGGTGACTTTATTGCCTGGTGATACCGGCAGCTACTGTTGGTGCTGTTACTATAGGCCAGATATGTTAGTACATGCAAACAGTTCTAGGAGGTGTGGGTACTTTTATTATTTCTTTTTGGCAGATGAAGCAACTAATGCAGAAATAATTTGTTTGCCTTTATTCACAACGGGTAAGCAATGGAGTTGGGGTTTGAACTCAGATGAGCTTGTCTGCAGAACCCATCCTGACCATTCTGTGGGTACCCTCTTTCTTCAAATTATGACATTCTGAACTCAGAGGAGGAAAAGTCATGCCAAAGAGATATGGCAAAAGCCTGTCAAATAATGGAGGGTGCAAAAAACCTTAAGTCTTTTGGTCTTGTTATTTTTCTTTCTCTTTTTGTTTTGAAACCCCCTAACTGCTAGCAGATGGCCAAGAAATTTGAGACATGCATCTCAAATACTTAGCACAGTGCCTGGCACATAACTAACATTTATTTAGCATTTGCTGTTGTTTAGACGACAGTAAAGGCTGCGTTAGCATCTGTGTGTATATTTACGTTCGTATATTTCCACAGATGGCCCAATCCAGCTGAAGTCTAGAAGATGAAAGCTGACCAAATCCAGAGGAGAGCTTTTGTCAGAGATGAACATAAAAATACTTCCGAATTGAAAACCAAAGAGTTCTGTCCAGGGATCTTAAAGTATATGCTTCCTGACTGGAGTGTGTGAAGGAAGGACGTGTTTCTTTCTCCCTCACAGGAATTTGACTTGGGGGCTGGCTGGTTGACGAGGGGTTGGGGCCAGGCCTTCTCTTGGGGCCTCTAAGTATATATGTGTTTCTTCTTTCTTCTCAGAGCCCCTTTTGCCTCTACTTCTTTCTTTTGTAGGAACTGCAGACCCTGCTCAGTTCCCACTTAGCTTTTCAGTGATAGACTTCTCTTCCCCTTTTACCTCATTTGCCCAGGGAGCTCTCAGAGCCTAAACCTGAATTCATGTTCCCATTCTGAGCTTGAGGGGCTCAACTCAGATTCTCTGCTTTCCTTGAGCATCTTTGAGCTCAGAGCAATTGTTCGTACTCAGTCACTTCATTCATCTCTTGTTTCCCACACTTTCTGAATCACCAGATGCAAGAGGGCCTTGTTTAAAAACAGATTCCCAGAGATTCTGGAGGTTCTGAGTCAGCTAGTCTGGGGTGAGGCCAGGAGCATGCCTGGCTAACGAGTGCCTCCAGGTGATTCAGAAACCTGGTCTGTGTTGTGTGTGAGCAATCTTGTCTTGAAGGTAGCAGGGTATTCCTTAATTCATGAAGTGCCTTTTGGTTTATTCTAGTGCTGAGTGATGAGGGTTACAAGATGAGTTAGGGTCCTTCCTGCAGGATATGTAAAAAAAAAAAATGAGTGGCCATTACTTATTTTTAGGAGGAAATATGTTTTGAATTCTAAATTGTCAACTTAAATACTGCATTTTTTAGAAGCTATCTAATTTATAGTGTTTACCTATAAATTTGTGGGACAGTGGTACTCCCACACATATGAAATGCTCGCTTGAAATGTTTATGGTATATTTTGTCTAAATATTATATTAAAAAATGAGAAATCCTTTTTAAAATGTTTACTGATGTAACACTGCATATAGGTCTAAGGTATATATCACCATAAATCAACATCTGTATATAATACATTAAGTTCACACCAACAGTTCAATTCCGTCCTTTACCATATAAATGGCATTTTTAGTTTACCAACCTCCTCTCTCCCCCTAAACCCTTTCCGAATAAGAAAGGTAATTTTTTTTCTTGTGGGAATGTGGAAATTTTCTTCTGTTTTGCATGACTTTCATTTGTTATTCTGACTTGTCTCAAAAGAAGTTTCTTCCCTCCATTTAGAAGAGCAGTATCTTGCTTTCAGAGGACAGACAAGTGTTTCTGGTTATTCCTGCAGGAAAGTCCTCTATTACACTTTCTTCTATGTTTTTCCCCTTGTGATGGTTACATGTAGAGGACTACGTGGTGATTGGCTGATTTAAGTTGTCATAACACCTGGTCAAACGTAATGGGAACATTCTGTGTGACAGTATTAGACCTCTGATAGCATGTTCTGGGGACTCAGAGGCTAAAATGTGTAGCAGAGGAAAATGAACTAAGCAAGGGCTGTGTTATACGCAATCAAGTTATACCAGATAACTCTGAGTTTTGTTAATCACTGTTCAGGTGCACAGTGGTTTCCCAGCTGAGGGTCTGGCTGTGATGACCACCCTCTAGACAAGGGCACCATTCTCCACCTGAGGACATTCCAGTTGTGCTAATGAACTAGTCGCTGGCATCTCAGAAAGCTCTAGGCAGCCTGACTCCTCAGTCGGATTTCTTTGTATCTACATTTTATGAGGGCTAGGGTTGGGGGAAAGTCACAGTGCAGCCCAGATAATCTTCACCTGCATTTTCGTTGGATCTACTTGAAGCAGTGAATTTACATTGTTAAAAAAATGTGTAAAATGCTATGTATTGAAGTTTCCCTTCACCTGCTGCCCCCTCTGCTTTGTCCTTCCCTCCCCCACCATCAGAATAACCACTCATACTAGTTTTTCTGTATTCTTCCAGTTTGTTTCTGCAAACATAGAAGTATTAATTCATCACCTTTTCTTTTATTTGCCATATCTAATTTCTGGATTATCCTTTGCTTTCTTTGGTTTATATATATGATCCAATGTGATTATTTTCATTTGTGAAATCCTAGTTAATTTTTCTTTTTGTCAGCGAATGCAGTTAATTGGGAAAAAATAAGGAAGGTGAATTAACATTGAAATGGATTGTTAATTTGAGCTCTTAAATATTTTTTTATTCCTAGTGCTATCTTTTAGATACATGTAAAATATGGACTTCTTAAGAGATGATTAAATTTTTTACAGTATTAACAAGGGAAAAGGGAGGAGGAACTCCTATTAAATGTCTGTAACAACACAATGTAAGTTGAATTTATTTAAAAGCAGACATTTTCTTCTGCCTTTTATCTGCATATCCTGCATGCAGACTGTGAATTACTTCCTGACTTGGGAGGGGTCTAGTACTGATTGAGTGCTGCATTTGACTTTTAGTGTGGAATGTTTTACTTTGAGATGGTGACTTCATTAACCAAATACGTGTATTGGATGTGAGGTCTGCTTGATATTTTAATTTCCCTGGATTGGTTCTACCAACTTTGACTGCAGAGTATGCTCTGACATTACAGAGCAATTCTGACAGTTAAATGAAACAATTGTGGTTGTTTGAGTTAGTTTTCCCCTGATTGTTATCCTGCTTAAGGTTGGTGCTGAATTATAGAGAAGTGACTAATTAAAACATGATTCATGTGTGTAGACTCAGAAATGTCATCTTTGAATTACACAGCCTACTGCATAAATTTGTGTAAATAAGAGTATATTAAAAAGCTTTCAGTTTTACAAGGTATGTCATAAAGGTTAGGGTTGCAAAATTAATATCTATTCTATATACATTTTAAACCCGCAGAATACAGAAAATATAAAGAAGAAAAAGTATCACAATCTGCAGAATCCATTTCTTCCCTTTTTGGCTAATCTATCTGTATGTTTGGTTCTCTTTATCTAAGTGCAGCCATAGATAGCATTTTTAACAGGACAGAATTTCCCCCAAAGGCTGTTTCAAATAAGAGAGACATAGGGGTACATCTGTCTCTCTTGACAAATCTCTTACATTTTTTCAACTACCAGATGAATTCTTTTTGATGTTCTCAGGAGCCTGGGTTCACACAAGAGTTATCAGGTGGATAGAAACTTCTTATTTTAACACTTCTTAGAGTTTATTCTCTGTGCTTATTTATTTGTGAGCTTTAATGATGTGTATGTCTAGGAGTGATGTATTGGAGTTCTATCAATTAGTCCAATAGATTGCTAAGTCTTTGATGTTATCCTCATCTTCTGGAAAAATTATATTTTATCTTAAGATGTTGGCCAACAATGACAGTTCTCTGTATCTTTACAGTAAACAGATCACTTGAGTCAAATGTTAATTTGTCTTCCTCTTTGCTTATTGGTTCTTTAGTTGAGCAATTTGCCTATCGTACTAATAAATTGTGTTGCTTTTATTTCCTCTGAAAAATAAACACTTCCCTTTCCCTTCACCAGTATAACAACATCTGTCTCAAGGTTTCTCATCTTGGTGGGTGCTAATTCTTGATGACATATGGGGTCTGCTTAGATTGAGCTCAAAAGGTTTAAAATAAAGATCTGTCAACTGTCTTTTGTTGTAACTTTGGTTCTTGTTTTGTAGAAAGGGAAGGATTAAGCTTGTGTTTTTTATTCTAAATGTTGAATAATTTAATTGAAAAAATATATAGTATGTAGGGAAATAAAGAACTGGTCAGATTCACCCATGATACTGGTGGCAGGGGGATGAAGGTGTGAAATGGGTTGGGAGGAATATCTCTGAATGCACCAATAGTTCTTTCTACATAGTGTAAGTATGATGTTTGCAAATTGCAAGGTCTACTCAATAATATTAGTAATAATTTATAGTAGCATTTATGGGGTAACATTTATAGCTAAATTTATAGGATACTTACTATGTGTCGTGTCATTTAATCCTCATAAAAACCATGTAAGAGAGACATTACCACCTTATGATTTTACTGAATGGCACACAGAGAGAAAAGATTTTGCTCAAGGTCACACAACTGGTAATTGGTCTAGGCGAATATAGTATAGGTGAATTCTCTTTGTTTAGACACTCCATTTGAATAATTGTGATTAGTCTTTTGTACACTTTTAAGTTTTTAAATCTTGAAAGAAAAAAAAAAAGAGTTTGCCTAGGAATCGGTAGGTACGTCTCTATTTTATTTTGGTTATTTTGAATGTTTGTGCCAGTAGCGTGGTGGCAGGACCTGTGTACGTGAATTAGTGGCCAGTGTGACATTGTTCTAATCTGTCTAGAATTAATAAAGTTTGTCTAGATCTTTGAGCTGTATTGATGAAAAGCATTCTAGTCTCTAAACAAAGTCTTTTTGTTAATGTTTCCCAGCGTCCTGGCCTCTTGTCCTTTGCCAGACATTCATGATCAGTGTCAGAAGATAGGTACTATAGGAACAAATTCAATTTCTGGCTTCTTTTAATGTACTGATATGTTAGTGGGAAAATTCTTTCCTTTCCCCTTTGTGCTCAAACTTGCTGTATTTTAATAGTATGATATTGTACAATGCTATCTCAAGGCTGGGCTTAGCTTTACTTGTCTGTACTGGCTAGCTCGTCGTCACTTCACTTGCAGTACATTTACCTGAATTGATGGAAAATACCTTTATTGTGTGGTGCTTGGTGGGGGTACCAGCCAAGAGAATTGTGATTCCTAAAGTGAATCCTGGGTGAGCAGCACCAGCATGTCTGGATAATTTGCTAGAAATGCAAACTGTTGGCCCTACCGAAGAGAGACCTTCTAAATAGAATGTGGGTGTGGGCTCAGCAATATCCACATTAATGTGCATTCTGGTGATTCCCATATGTAGTTTGAGAACTGCTGTGCTGTGGGCTGGCCATGGGCCACTGGGGTGAATCTGCTTAGAGACCAGATGCCCATCCTGTGCTTGGCAGAGATGGAGCTGCCCAAACTAAATTTCCAGAGGGTTCTTTAAAAAACTTGCCTGTGGTCCAGGACAATACGTTTATGAACTAGTGCTTCATTATCATACAACAATGAGAGTCTTGCTTGAAGAGTCTCAGAATTCCTACTGGTTTGTGCTTTGGAGGCACACTTGTTAGCCTTCTGCATTTGGAGATTAGTAACGTGGCCCCTGGGCTCATTCATTCTCTTTAGGCCTAAGGACAGCCTCTCCGATTTCCCTTTTCCCAGGAACTTTAAACAGCAAACCAGAGTGGGGAGGTGACTCAGAGGGTAGGGGCATACTTTCTGAGGAGTTGGATTATTTCTAAATACTGATTACATAAGCCCCCGTTTCGATATTTCCAGGCATGATTCCTTAACACGTAAAAAGGAAAACTTGAGGCAGACATGGGACATTTCACTTGTGGATGGGACATAAATGTTTGAATAAACATGAAAAAAGTACTAGTGTGGTGCACAGTCTGAGTAGTTGGTGTTCTGTCCCTGATAGTGGAATCCTATTCTGCTTTACCCCATATGATTCAGCTTTTCAGTTGCTTTGCCTTCTATTCTCTCTGTCTATAAAGTAGCCATTAGTAGTACAGTGTAATCCACTATAACCTGGAAAGGTCAAAGATAAATGAAATCTTTTGCTAAAGGCAACATGCTGATGGAGCTGTGAGACTGTTTATCCATCACATCCTATCTGCGCTTAAGGTTTCTCTTCTGTAAAATGGATTGTACTACATATAAAGTGAGATACAAAGTGACCAATGCCTGGTCCATAATAAACAGTATTAATGTTAACTGAGAGAAACTTCGGAATGGATCTTACTACTTTACTATCCCCACCTCCCCAGCTTTTCAACCCCCCACTGCCTCATAAAGTGTATTTTAAAATCTAAGTGTAAATGAACTTTAGACATTGGAATAAAATATTTATCTAAATTATTTGACTGGACGCTAGGAGTGAAAATTTTCCTATTGAGTGTGCTTATGTTCAGCCTAAGTTTTCTAAATAGCTGATGGTTAGGTTTGATAATTGGGCTTATTTGTGGGACTCATGATGTTTACTTTTGGATGATTTCAGGAAGATCTAGAATACTAGATTAATTTTATTCAGTATATTCTCTAAAACTGGTGTTTTGATTACATCTCTGATATGAGTTTGTTTTGATGGCATTTTTCTCTTTTCACATTGAGATCAGATAAAATCAAGTAAGCTAGGGGTTTTGGTTTGTTGAGTTCCATTGAGCTGGTTTTATTGCACATGGTATGGTAATCTCCAGTTCTAGTTCTGGGCTCTGGGTTGTAGGAGAACAGCCCATGCGAACAACTAAGTAAAAATAAAAAATAAAGTGCTTCTTCCTCCTCTCTCTCTGTCTGCCTGTCTGCCTGCCTGCCTTCAATTCTGCCTGCGCCCTTCCTTTAAAAAATAATTTTTACTGGGAAACACCAACAACCTGTCAAATTAGTAAATTGTTTTGAACTAGAACATATTTCCTCTTAGAAACCAAATTTCTAAAACCTGATTAGGCACAGGTCTGTCCTAAAAGCCTGTTCCAGTTGAAATTTAAATACCCAGATTTAACAGTCCCATAGCCTGGTCATCTTATAAGAAAATAGATTATAAATAACAATCAAGATCACATTTTCCTGTCCTTCCTAAGCTACATGATCCTGACTTCATCTATAGTGTGAATGGTTTATATTTTGCCTCCGAGTTAAAGAACTTGGGGGGAGTGGTAGATTTGAGGATTTCTCAGGAGCAGGATGTATGAATGAATATAAAGTTTTGGAAGCAGGGGATAGGATCGTTGCAGGTGCGTGGCGGTATGAGATTGAGCACCTTAGGCTCTGTGCTCACCACTATCTTGGCCATGGGCATCCATACCAGATGAGCACTCGAGTCCAGGTGAGCGAACGTGAGCCACTGCAGCCAGCAGGTTCCTGTGGGGGCAGCTGGCAACTCCAGGTGATCCTTGAACAACACATTTGAACTAGGTTTTTTTCTGTCTTCAAGTTCTGCCTTCACAGGTTCCACCAGCCTCAAATGTGCTTTGGTAGAACATGAGAGGGCAGCAGTAGTAAGGAGCTTGAGAATCCATGGACGTTGGTGTGTGACTGTGGTTTCTGAAAACAACCCTTCTTGAACCAGGGCAGCGACTTTATTTAAGTTTGGGAGGTGTCAAAATTAAAGTTGGAGGTCGATATCTCCAATCCCTGTATTGTTCTAGGATCAGTGTATTTGCAGAGCATGTGTGCATATCTGAGTGTAGGTGAGTGGGGCCCTACTCCTGCCTCTGCTTTTTCCTGGAGACTTTAGATGAATGAGGGTTAATAGTGCATTTTGTTTTTAATCAGTTTTTAAACCCATTTAATATTTTTTCCTTTTGTTTTTGCTTTTACTTCTTTTGCATATGGGCATGCACTTACATTTTATTTCAGAGTGTGTGTGTGTGTGTGTGTGTGTGTGTGTGTGAGTGAAGCAAACAACATGCAAAGCAGTAAAGATGCTTTCTATTTCCCCAGTGCATTCTCTGTAGAAGGATCTGAAATGTTTATAGAATCCAACCAGCTTTTTGTAAAGTACATGTTTTTAAATCATGCTGAACATATGAAGAAAAGACAGACTTGAGCTTGTTAAAAATTATTCCTGTCAAGTCCTATGTAGCTTCACATGTCAAACATGACTTGAACATGTTTTCCCCAAGTGGCCATGTCTTAACAATTTATGTTCTTGAAGGAGTTCCTTGGAAGGAATTAAATTCTGGGAGGTCACATTTTTCTTTCAAGTTTGATTTCCAAAGTGAAAATGAACTTCTGTGTTTTAACTTGAACTTTGAAAAAATTCAATGAAGAGTTTTTAGAACTGTGCAGTGATTGTGTGGTATGGAACTGGGCTTTCCCATCTCTGTAGCCAGAAATGAATCTTGACAGTTTTCTTTGTAGCTGTAAAAATGAAGAGAGAAAGGAAAGAAGAGGTGAAAAATGCTGAGTCTGAAAAACTGTACTAGTCACTTAAATCTTAGCTACATAAATGTCTATTTATATTAATGGGGCAGGACCAAATAACAATAGTCTTTTTTTTCCTAGTTAAATATCTTTCCCCCCCTGGGAAATCACTTTGCAAACTACTCAGATTTTCTCATTGAAAACATATGAGTGGCTAAAATTTAATATTTAGAATATTTGGGAGTGTATACTTTTTAACAGTGAAATTCCAAACAAAGTGACATATTTTGTTGATCAGTTTTTTCTTAATTATTTGGTATAATGGAAAAAAGGTAACAGGGATAATCTAGAAATACTTGCCTTGAAAAGGAATATATTGCATATTTTGAGAATTATAGGTAGTACTTTAAGTTGAGCCATGGTGAATGAATCATTACCTGTTATGTCCTTTTTCTTCAGATATTTTCTTTCATTCCATTTTATATTATGAATAGACCATATTACCTCTCTGGTGGCATTGCAAATCTAGAGCATACTGTATTTTAGTATTTTTTCCCCTGAGTTAGAGATAATAATGAAATGCTTTAATTATTAAGTGTTGTTTCTGAGTGATGGGTAGTAGAAAAACTGACAGGAAAGAAAATCACAAGGAGTAGTCAGTGATATAATTATTGCCTAACACTGTGCACCTTGAAAGATAATGTATTGTCTTTAACATTCAGAGAGGTAGCTGCTGTGGGGCTATTGACCTCTCTCTTTTGACCTTTTCCCGGTGGCCATAGAGGATTTTTGGTGATTCAATTCGTATTATATATATTTACCTTGATGATGAGCTGGCTTCTTGACCATGGAAATAAACAGTAGGGATGGCTCTTGTGAAAAACCTGTGGACATGAGTAATCATGTGAAATTTTTATAAAGAAATTTATTTTCATATCTCTAAACATTATGCTGGCTTTGCTATTGCATGGTTTTTCAGTTTTAGGTAGGTAGATAATATTGACTCCTCAAAGTGAGAATTTACCTCTCTTCCCCACCTCCATCCAGCTCCCACCATACACATGCACTTCCTACCCTACACCCTTCCTCTGCACTTATGTTGTAGTTTAGTTCATCATTCATTGTTTATATATTATGACAGATGCTATTCAGAGCAGAGGCATGTCATCAATTCTGATTATTTTTCCTTTGCTATAAGCCTTTTGTTTGATCTAGACTGGTGTGTCTCCTCACTCTGATCTCCTTCACTGTCACCCTAGAGATTTCCTCTCTCCTGATGCCTGTCTCACCCAGTACTTTCTTTTTGGTTTGCTCCTTATTTTGTTGGATTTCAGCCTCTGGTGACCTAAGAAAGATCATAGTACAGACTAACTTTTTGCAGGTCTGCCTTCTCATTTGGTAGTTTTGCTGGGTAGGGAATTCTAGGTTAAAAATCTCATGTATTTTCTATTTTAAATACATTGCTCTTTAAAAAAAAAAAAAAAAAAAAAGTTTCCGGTGTTGGTGTTGAGAAGATCAGGATGTTCTCATTCCTGATCCTTTGTGTGTAACTTTCCTTTCTTCCCTAAAGATTTTAGGGCCAGCTATTTAATCGCAATGTTCTGAAATTTCAATGATGTCCTTTGGGGATAGATTTCGTGTTTGTGTGTGTGTGTGTGTGTGTGTGTATGTGTGTGTTTTAATTAATATTGCTGGATACTTAATGAGCTTTTTGAAGCTATAAAATTTTTCCTTTAGTTCTGGAAAGTTTTTTAATTAATTCTAATTTCCTCTTTTTATTTTTGTAGATGTTAGATCTTTTGGAAAGGTCTTCAAACTTTATCTTTTCTTTATACTTTTCCATCTCTGTCTTGTTTTGCTTTCAAAGACATTTCTTATTTTTGTCTAGTGCTTCCATTGAACTTTTGCTGCAATCAGGTTTTTAATTTCTGAGAGCTCTCTTTTTCTTTCTGTTCTTTTATATAACACCCTGCTCATAGTTCTTTGATGTTCTGTCTCTTCTTATCTCTGAGAATATTAATGAGTTTTTAAGATTATTTTTCACCTTGAATAGTGTTTCCTCTTAAGTTGTTTTTTTTTCTGTTTTGGTCTCTCATTTTAGTGATTTTCCTGAAATGTCTGGTGGTCTTTGATTGTCTCTAAAGTGGCTTATGGGGTATGGGGGCCAGCTAAAAGGCTGATTTGAAGATCTGAGAGTTTGGGTGGAACTTGTTGACTGGGTAGGCAGATTTTCTTGGGGGGCGGAGGGGAACCTCTGTTGTCTCTAAGTTGGGTCATCTGTGGCTGCTCAGAGAAAAATCTAGTCTCTTAGCTGGAGGGGAGGGCCCAGCTTTCAGTTTCCCAGGGACTGTGTGGAAAGAAGCCTGGGGGTCTCAGCATTCACAATGCATCTATTTTCTTAATTCCTCTGCTTTTGATAAATTCTCAACTGTGCCCCGTATTCTCAGGCCAGAAGCCCTGTTTTAATCTATTCTGAAAATGGACCTCTGATCTTCTGCCAGGGTGAACAAGGAGGGTTACCAGTGGCTTGGAATATGGGGGATGTGTGGTTTGCATTGTTTTAGTGAATTTTCAGCTGATTCTTATTTTATTTGTTCTCTCCTTCCAAGAAAATCAGTTCACCTCTGCTCCGGAAGTACTTGTTACCACCAGTGCTGAGATTTGAGAACTCTGCTGTGTAAATTACATAGATTCTTAGCTTTCCTCCAAGCTACTTTAGGTTTAGCTTTATCAAGTTTCCAGTCAGGTACTGCTCCACCTTTCATATTCCACCTTCCAAAAGTTTTCTTGTTACTGCTTTTCCCATCCTCTCGATCTTAAAATAAGTCCTTTGCTGCAGTTTTAGTGAGGCTTTAAGTGGCATCTTGATTTGATGCTTCTGTTCAATTTACCCCTTGGCCTAGAGCCCCTGGACACTTTTTATGTGTGTTTTTCCTATCTCTCCAACAGAATACCTTTCCCCATTCTTTCCTTCACCTTTCTGTTAGCCATCAGACCAGAATTTTTATTTTCTCCTAGTCCCTGGTCCCAGGGCTTTACATGGCCTGCACCTTAGCTACTGAAGCACAATGGTGCACCCATCATCAGATGAGAATGCGAGGGTCAGCTTTGACTTTGCCATTTTCCTTGCCTCTTCCATTATATACCTAACTATGAGCAATTTCTTCCTGAACAGGGTCTCTCTCATTTTTTTGTACAAGTCCCAGGATCACCATGTTCCCGGAAGGACCATAAAAATAGCAGAGTAGACCAGGACTGGTGAAGTTCAATCCTTTCTTAAATGAGATTCCTTATTTGGAAGGGCCTGCCAGGTCACAGGAGGAGAGATTGGAACTGAGTCTTCAAGTTCTCTAATATTTTTCTCTCAGGGATATAGGGGATGTCTTCCTGGTGGAGGGGACACTTAATCAGGGGCCAATGGAAGGGAGAGAAAGCCCTGGAAGATCTTCAGCAGATTTACCATGTCACCACCAAGACTGGAATTCTCACAATACTTCTCTAAGTAAATCTATGGGGTTTTGCCCTTACTTCAAGCAATTCTGATACGGATCATTTGGAATTAGCACAGGTCTCCAGGTTACAGGCTTAGTCCCATAAGACCTCTCCCGTTTCAGATGCCACTGTAAGTCCCGGGTTGTCACTTGTATTTCAGATCAACCAGCAGTAAATTGGGGTTGCCACAGCTGCCTCCTCAGGTTTGATTAATTTGCCGTAAGCTTACGAAATTAAGGGAAATGCTTATTATGTTTATTGGTCTCCTATAGAGGATATAGATGTATAGCTAGATGAAGAGGTACAGGGAGAGGTTTGGAAGTGAGCTTCTGTCCTATGTAGTCAGGTTATGCTACCCTCTGAGGAAACGGATAAATTTGCCACCCAAAAATTCTTAAAACTGTGTCATTTGAAGTTTTTAATGGAGGTTCAATCATAGGTATGATTGATTACATTTTTGGTCATGTGGTCAGCAGGTGGGCTTGTCCCGCTCAGACTCTGTGTTGACTATGTGACCTGGGCCAAGTCCTATCACCTGTTTTGCTTTCCTCTTCCGCAACCTGGGAAGATTATAATGGTCAGCTTCCAGAGTGGGGCACTAATCGGATTAGATGAATCTTATGAAAAATTTCATGAACAGAAATTTTTTATTCATATTAGTAAATCTCTAAGGTTATTTCCTATTTTTTCTAGCATTTTGCCTCCCCCGTCACTAGTCTCATTTGTCAGTGCTTCTTTAAATATAACTAGTTCATTTTTGCCCCTATATTTGTATCTGCCATATTTAGAGTTGATAAGCAACCAATCACTTACCTAATTGCTTAAGATTGTTTTTTGCACTGATTGATCAGGGCCTCATTTTGATTGCTACGCTGAGAATATTGTATGTTTGAATGAGGTTTCTAGTTATAATCAATTCTGGAATGATCTGTCCTTTTCTCTTTATATGTGTAAAATAGTCTCTGTATTCCTGTGCACAGTTAAAAACTCCTTTCTTTCCAGGTGTCTTTCTCGATGTCTGTATCACACGGTAGTGGGCTACTCAGCTTCTTCTCAAGTAATAATAAAAAATTAGAAAATGGCCTGCTTTTCATGTTATGTATATATATATATGTTATGTATATACACGTGTATATATAAATACACACATACATACACACATATCTATCGATATATATATAGATATGTGTGTGTGTATCTCCAAAGTCCTGCTAAAATACAGGCTCCTCAAGAGTGGAAACTGCCTTGGACTTCTTAAAATTCTTTATGTACACTTATTCACAAATGTTCAGGCAGAGAGAGATCCAAATGTAGTGCCTGTGGGTGAAGTTGTGTTGTAAGAGTTGGAATTTTGAAGATTGCACATTCCCGTGTTTGACGCTAAGACACTCGGGCAAGTTATATACTTGTGAGACTGGAAAAATACATGAGTGAGATTACGTGATTTCTAGAATCCTGAGTAAAAAAAAAAAAAGAAAGAAATGTGTTTTGTTTTGTTATTAAATTCCTGAGCAGCTGCACAAATGGTGATAGTATGAATTGACATCAGATAGAATGGATGACTAGAGTAAGAATGGAATTTCTGGTGATTTTCATTACGTTGTATGACTTTGGTCACTGAATGTAGTTGACATTTCTCTATATTGTGCAATAAAAGTAAGTTATATTTTCCTTGGAACACACACACACAGCACACACACCCCTACCAAATACTAGCCAACATGGACGATGTATATACACCCCCCACCCTATTATAATGAGTTCCCTTTGAGTCTTATGTTTTTCACACAGTTTAACAAAGATATCATAGTTTTTTTATAATTTCAGAGGAAGAGTAAAATATTAACTCTTCTGATTATGGAACTATGTAAGTAATGAAATTCCTTTATAATCTTGTTCTCTACATGTATCTGCTGTTGGCAGCTGGTGTATGATAGGATTTGACAACCTTGGAAGTTTTCCAGTTATCAGTAGTGCATTTGGTGTTTCCCTTTCTTAATTAATGTAATGAGAGTATGGAAAAGATGTGAAAGTAGAGAAGATGATGAACTAAACAAAGATACAGTCATTGAATGGGCAATTACAGGGTCTGAAATTCTTTTTGTTAGCTACTCTATACTTTTACTTACTTGGGATTTGGTGAGTGAATTGAAATTCTAGAAGAGAACTGAAAACATTGTGGTTGACCAAATTCTGACATTTTATCCTTCTTTTCTTTGCTTGTTCTTCAGAGTAATGTTCCAAGTATATGTATTTCCATTCAGTCCTTTCTAAGAGAAATTATGCTATGTTGAGTGATGGTCATGCTGTCTTCCTTAATTTTTTATATATAGCAGAACAGAAGTTTCACTTGGGTGATTTTTGCATTTTCTCAGGTTATGACATAATATATGCAACTCCAAACTCTTGGTGTAGACTATAATGCAATTCTTTGTGTTGAAATTTTCTGTTATTCATCCTGAATATTAATAATATTCTAAATTGCTTCATTTCATTTTGTTAGCTTGATTTTGTTTTGGTTCTTTCCTTTCTGTACCTCCTTTTGGCCAGTTGTAGAGAGAAATATTCTTTAATGTCAGTAAGAAGGACATTGTTGTATAATAGAATATATATATATATATATATATGTATATATGGTTTATTTTGTTGTTTTTTTTAAAGGAAAAGTGCAGGCAGAAATGAAGGTGAGCAGGCAAACAGGAAGGAAGGAAGAGAGAAGAGGAGGAAAAACTTTATTTTTTTGATTTAGTTCACATTTGTTGTTCCCCCAGCCCCGGGTCTTGAACCCAGGACCTTGGGATGTATGTGGGACTGCTCCCAGGTGTACTAGACCGCTAGGCCACCAGGGTGCACCCCAGAATATATTTTGACTATTCTATAAAAAAGCTTCAAGAATTTTGATATTCTAAGTAGTGACTGGACTTTGAACTCTGAAATAGGCATTTGAACTTTTTCTTTGCTTTTTCTTGTTGTGCTTGTGATGTTAGTATTAAGTTCAGCAGTGGGACTCTGCTGGCCTGTGTCTGCAGCTGGAGCTCTGCTGGGAGCTGCAGTGCTAGTTCTCTGCCTTTATTAAGGAATTGCCATCTTCAAGGGATGTTGACAGCAATCATAATGAAGGCCCCAGTTTTTCCCATGGAACACATCTCTGAAACTAATGGTTGCAAGTGGGAAAATGCAGTTTGAGATTAAAAAAAACCCAAAAAAACAGATAAAAATAATAGTCTATTCATTTCAGTGAACGCATTCTTTTCATAATAGTCATGTTGAGAGAGTGTGTATTTAATCCAGTGCTGCAGGTGTTGCTAAAAAACATTGTTGAATTAAAAAAAAAAAAAAAAAAAAGGATGAACTCTGCACTCCGTTAGCATGTTTGTTTTGGGTCCATATTCATGTGTTAGTTGTATGATGAAATTCTCACTGAAAAATTCTGATGTTACATAATTGTATTCCCCCACACTCAGCAGTCTTTAGCATTCTCTTTTCAGAGTTAACTCGCAGTCAACATTTTGCTGTCTTCACAGGCCGTAGTCTGTATATCAACATACACACATTTCTTTTTTTAAAAAAAAATAGTGGAATCATAGCATATATATATATATGTATTATGACTTGAGGGTTTCTTTAGTGTATCTTGCAGCTTTCTATTTCTGTTCATATCAATTTACCATCGTTTCTTGAATGATTACTCATCTTTTCATTTTATGAATACTGTAACTTGTTTAGATGTCTTATTGATAGACATTTGGGTTGCTTTTCCATTTTTGCCGTTCTTAAGCCGTGAAGCAGTGAAAAGCCTTGTACCCACATCATTGTTTAAAAGCAGTACAGTATTGCCAATATCTGACATTACTGAGAAGTTGTTCTTTGAGGAGTGTTGACTTTTGGAAATAATCTAAAGTTAGTTATGTAGCAAAACACTTTTTCAAAAAAATTTTATTTCTCAGTTTATTTCGATGACCTGTATCATGAGAATACAGCCGAGAAGGGCAACTTCCTCTTTACAGATTTTCCAGGGATGAAAGATTTGGGGGTAAATTGAGTTCCATTCTACTTGAGGGAAGTGGGGCCTCCTAGCAAAAATTCTTTTATAAGATGTGTGCTCAAACTTTTCAGATATTCCAGTGTTTACAGAGTAAGAATTTCCAGATTATTCCTGGAGTAAACGTCTCAAGATCATTAATTTGAAAGATAATGATCTGGATATACCAGTCCCTGGAATGTGTGTATGTATATACATGTGTGCAATTCATCTATTTTATAATTAGACCATTTTATTTGAATTGTGTTTAGTTATAATAAAGCATTTTTAATCTTTAGTTAATTTTAAATCTTTAGCTAAATGAACACATTTTGATACCTTTTGACTCTTCTCACGTTCTTCTCCCCCATTATAATTGCTATTGTTCCTGACAAGTTGGCTCTTTCTACAGTGTGTCAACCTGTGGACTCTTCCAAGGGGATAACATTTGAGTTATGTTGGGAGTTATTCCCAGTTCTTCTGTCCCTCAACACTCATTTGCGTTCTCATGTAGTACTTATTATCTTAGAGGACCTATTGGTTGTGTTGCCTTGTGTTTGTGCTTTTAGATGTGTGTACCTGCAGATCAAATGCCTTGAGAACTGGCATTGTTTTGCAAATAAATTCATCCCCCACTAGACTCAATGTATGTTAAGTTACTGACTGAATACTGTAGTGGGAATAAGTGCCCTAGATGGCCTAGGGCTTTAATTGGGAGGAGGAACTTTGGTCCAAGGTAGAAAAATGTGGTGGGTAGAAAAGGATTCAGTGGGCAATTCAGAACTACAGGTGTTTGAAAAGAGAGGTAATAGGACTGTAGTGATAATGAAGAAGTTTAAGTGGTTGGAATGTACAGGAGGAAATAGGAAACTTTGAGACAGGAGTTGAGAAAAAGGGTATGATGAAGTGGAACCTAGCTAGTTTCTCCTTCATTTCTTTGCAATTATTTTCACCTCATACTAGTTGGTTGTAAGGCAGTTTTTCAGTACAAGATAAAATAACTGATTGACAGTTTGCTTTGATATTTTGATATCAAGTCACTGTCATTTTTATATTATCTGTCTCTTAAGTCCTCGTACTGGTCTGTATGGTGATGAGCAGGCCGATTAGACATGACAGTGAATAAACATGGTAGTCATATTGACTTGATAGAAAAACAAACTAAGTATGAAATGAGAGTACAAAGTCAGATTTCATACTTACTAGAATATAGCATATCATTTTGCAAATGTTCCTGTAAGCACTGTCATCCCTCCCAGCCATCATAACCAAGAATTTTCCAAGTTGTGGCAAATACAAAAGAGGTAGCATTAGTAATCAGTTCTTTAGTTAATTTAGGTACAATAGGTTGTTCTCTATTGTTTTCTTTACCAAATTTACTAAATAGACGCTGAATGTAACACAAAAATGTATTGGAGCATAAGTATTTCTCCAGTTACTGACATTATTGATGGCTTTTTCAAACTGAGAGGCAATGTTGATTTTACCCTAAGAGGTGGTTTCTTATTTTGAAATAAAGTCCATTGGAGCGGAAAGAGGCCAAGAGCCTTGAAAGTGCAGAGTTGAACCCACGTTTCCCATAGAACTTTGGAACATCTGTCAACAGACATGTGACAATATCCCAAGAACAAACAGTATAGAAGGCTTTCACAGTGCAAAACAAAGCTCAGATACAAACATGCATCCTGGTAGTTGGAAACTGATAACCCCCCTAAATGAAGGAAGAAATTTTAATGAAAAGGAAAGTCTTTTTAATTTTGTTATTTTATATGTTTCATTATGTTTTTACATTAATGTTCTTTTCAGTTCCATGATTTTTAAAGATAATTTTATTGTAGTTATTATTCTACACATTAAAATAACCTCCTATTTATAAGGTTTCCCTTGCCTTAGATAGATGTCAACACACCATGTTCCATGATATTTTAAAGACAAAATTGCCTTGCCATCCTTTACTTATGTGGTAAATGTTTCCGAACAGAACTTAGAGAGACTCTACTCTATAAGGGTTAAAGTGTTCTGGTTTATGATTTGTGTGATGAGACTAGAAAAAGTAAGGAGACAATATTGCAAGTTAGAATTTGCCACAGTTGGTAACACTGATTCTTTTAACTCACTTCTTGTCCAGCACCATGTGCCAGGTACTGTGCTAGACACTGGTGCTAAGGGAGGTGCACAAGACAAGCATGAGCAAACATTGTAAAGCCACGAAGGAGGAGCTGGTTTCGGCAGAGTTTTGTTATCTCTTGGACTTGTAGAGTTTAAGTCTTAGGGATATTCAGCAGGATATTGGCAATGTGAGTTTCTTTTGAAATAGGTTTTGGGTTTAATCTGTGTGGAGACGATAGTTGAAGCCACAGAAGTGAAAAACTGCAAATAATTCGATTTGGAGTCTTTAGGAAGTTAGTTGGTCTATGTTATGGCATAGTGCAGAAGCCAAGGATTTCCGAAAGTCCTCCTCCTCTAAGAGTAACGTTGATAGACTTGAGAACTGATAAATAAACACAGAATTTGGGTGAGAGAAAAGGGAAAATGGAAAATAGACAAAAATGAATGAACATGAAGGGCCACAGAACTCCTAATTTTATTGCATCTGTCTCTTATTTCACTTTTCTGACTTGGCTTTTATGGTGGTTAATTTTATGTGTTATCTTGGCTAGGCGTTGGTGACTGGACACATATGGTGAAACACTGGTCTAGTGGCTGCTGTTAAGGTAATTTTTTAGATGTGATAAACATTTGAATCAGTAGACTTCGTATAAAGTTGGTTAACCTGCATAATGTATTCAGAAGGGGTCATTCTTTCTGTTGAAAACCTTAAGATAAAAAGATTAATGTCCCTTGAGGAGGAAGAAATTCAGCCTCTAGACTGCCTTCAGATTTGAAGAGTAGCATAACCTCTTTCCTGGGTCTCCAGCCTGCTAGCCTCCCTGTAAGATGTCTCTAAGTAGATGAATGAAAACACACACACATACATACATACATACATACATACATACATACATACATGCATGCATACATCCTCCCTGTAGATTTTGAACTTGTCAGTCCCCAATTGCATGATTAAAGTAAATGTCTCTCTCTAGGTAGGTGAATGAACACATATTCCCCCACCCCTGCCGGTTTCTCTGCAGAACTCTACCTGTTTCAACATAACCAGATTCAAGTTGTATTTTCTGTTTACTGAGCTTGTTCTTAAGTAGTGTGTTTCATCCCTGATCTGAGTCCTAAGTGCCTGGTGTTTACCTCTTGTATCATTATATTATCATAATTGTTGGCATGTGCGCCTGTTTCACTAAAGGAATCTGTGAACTTCCTGCAACCTAAAACTTGCCTTTGTCACCTTCTCTAGCTGTAGTAGTCAGCCTCTTCCACAAGTAGGACTTTGTCACTGTTAGGCTGGCCCAGAGGGACAGAGCGGCAGCCATACCCGGGAAAGGTGGCTGACGTCAGACTAAGGGATGGAACCCCCACACCTGGATTCACAGGACCAATCCCCATTCACGACATTTGAAGCCCGCGAAATTCCTTTGCTTCAAAAGCGCATTTTTCTCTGTTGCGGTGCGACTTCCCTGGCCCTCGTTCTGCGGACTGGGGAACCTCGCACGGGTGCGCAAACCACAGTAAAGCCCTGGCTATTCGACTTTTTGTTTAATTGACTTTCTTTCCTCGCGGAACCCAGAAAAAAGCCTTTCAGTCACTATGTGTCTGTTGAGTGAAAAAGTTTAGCAGTGACCTAAAACTAGAAAGAAATTAACAGAATCACTTAAATGGAAATGAATGGCGACTAAACAGTTCCAGGGAAGCTTAGAAAGCACATTGGTAGCATCTTCTGGGTCATAGCCTTGTGCTGGATGACATATGTGAAGTGTATTATGGTCCTTTGAAACCAAGGTGAGCCATTATCTAGTCAGTATTTGCTTTCATTGTGTTGTTTCGTCAGGTATAACTTCAGCAGTCACAGCCAGATAAAGCTAGACTTTAAAGTATTTCAGAGATATTTTCAAGAAAATACAGAAACATCAAGAAGGAAAAAGAAACATTTGGAGTCCCATTACTCACAATTTAACTGAACATTTTTTGTGTAGATCTTCCTAGCATTTTTAATATACTTACAGAGAATTATTAGCATATCATTGTTTTTTTGATACTTGATTTTTTTAAGTAAGCATGTCATTTTTTTGTTGATATTAACTATACAGTATTTTTTTAATACTTGCATAGTGTTTCATTATAAGAAAACATGCTCTATCTCTATGTTTTTGGATATTTAATCTTTCGATTTTTAAACATAGACACAATGAACATTTTACATGTCTCTTTGAAGACTTGGGTATTATTTCTTGAGAATGAATTTTTAAAAATAGAATCTCTGGATCACAAGTAGCCAATTTCATTTGTAAAGGAAGACTTTGCTATATGTTACCTAAGTGTTCTCCAGAAATATTTTACCAATATAGAGTTATTCCAGTGGTATATGAGAGTTTCGCCAAGTCCATTTTAAAAACACATTCAGCTGTGTGACTGATTTTTCTCCTAGGACAGGTTGCTTTTTCTTAAGTTGTGAGTATTCTGCATAAAGATCTTGTTCAACCTGTTAATCGTATTAGTGATTCTACTAGGATAAATTAATAGTCGTCATGTAGCCATGCTTGTTTGAACAAAATGCTTAAGCATCTAAAATATGAGTAGCCTGTCTTGCAACATTCATGAGTGACTCACTTGTTTGTTTGAAATGAGAAAAGATGGGAGGAGGCAAGTCAAATCAAATGAATCTTCTCTAAAGGAACTGTAGAAGAATATGTAGGACCAAAAGTCTAACCCCAATTCCAATTCTTGGGAGATAGAGTATAGCACATTAAATAATGGTATATTGTCATGAAATTCCACACTATGAGAAATGATACAACTTATCAGTTAGAAATAGTGTTTTCCCAAGGACCAAGATCATAATATTTCAGTTAGTACCTTAATTTGTTTTGGCAAGAAATCCTAAGAGAACACTACTATAGCCTCAGATTGAAATTTTCTTATATGGAGTATAATTAAACAATACATGTCTTAGTACTTACTATTAATCTAGGGACCTTTTAGAACAGAAAGGAATCCACAAAATCTATGGTCTTTATTCCTGTTTTTTAAATTTTTTAAATTTCTTGTTCATTATGCTATATTTAATGTAAAGGATTGTCATTAATTCTAAAATAATTGTTTGAAAACATTTGTTTTAGAAATAAACTTGTTTTCTTATTGAAATCATTGAAGACTTTTTTTTCTACCTAAATTTAATTCATTCTCCATTTAGCTCAGAACATTCTAGAAACTTCAAATTTCTAGTCAGAAAATGAAGACACAGTTACATAGGATCAGTTCTGGTGATCTCTGTTTACTGCTTTTAAATTTAATAGAAAGCAAATATGTAATAGGAGACATTAAATTGAAATTTTCTCATGTTTAACCATTTATTTATTAAGCATCATTAAACAAGTATTGGAATTGTGAAAATAGATATATTTAAAGTAGTTCCCATCACCTTTATAAATTAAGGAAATATTTGGAACTGAATAAATCTGACTTTCTGTGTCTTTGATCAGAGTTCGGTATTTTTCTCTCCCAGAGTTCAAGGGAAGAGTTCTTTTATAAAAAGAGATTTTTGTGTAATTGCATTTGTAAATTTGATCCCTTGACTATTCAAATGCTTCAAATACACATTAATCTGGAATTATCTGTACCTGAACTCAATTATAAATCATTGAAACAAGTTATAGATTGTTTGAAATCTTAGATATTTCGGCATAATCTGAGGTGGAGAAAATGTAGAAAGTTAAGAGTGTGTTGCTGCTAAAAGGTTGATTATGAAGATGTGGTCCCTTCTGCTGGTTGGTTTAAATCTGCTACTTACCCACTGGGAGTCTTGGCCTTGAGTTGTGCAAACTTTTAATAAAAGATGCAGTATTTTGAATCAGTAAAGGAATGTGAGGTGCTTTGTAAAAAAAAAATACATCGTAGAGATTGTGTTTTTTAAAAAGGGTGCGATAGAGGAAAATAACTCTCACTCTTAATTAGCTTGTTAGGATAGTTGCTGACTTCAGATTTCATGAAATATTTTTATCACTGGCTATTTTTATAATTCTTTGCTCTTAAATCCTCAGTGAGTCAGTGATGCTACAGCATCATTACTTAGCTCGAGATCTTCGATGTGGCAGGAAATGCCCAGAACTATCTTGGCTTTTCTTTGATTGCAGGAAAATATTCTTCACAGCTGCCATTCAAAAATATCTTGAATTTATTTATGTTTGCTAGCAGCCAGGAGACCTATGAGAATTTTATGAGAGTTAAGAATTATAGTATTTCAAGCATATCACACACATGCTGCTGCATCATTTCTTGCGCTTTGCCTGTATATGTATATGTATATGTAAATGTTGAGTCCTGTCTTGGTGTGAGTTCAACTCACTTTGCCAGTCCGTAGATATAATATGGGAGAACATGGGTACAACTGTAAATTTAAAATAAAACATTTTCATAGTTCTTCTTGCTAGCTTCAAGAAATTTTTGTCATTAGAATGAATTTAGTCAAATTAAAATTCTTTAAATTACAGTTTAAAGCTGGAAGGACTCCTTACAGAAAGTAGAATTCAGTGATAGCCAGAGGCTTCAATTTTAGGAGATAAAATAGCAAAAGATTTTTGTCAAGATAGTTTTTATGATTTTCTCATCAGATACTCTTTCTTAAGCCATATGTTGAGGATTTTTTTTTCTTTTAACATTTCCAAATATTATATTTTAAAACTTTTTTTGTAGTTATTTTCTCATTGAAATTATAGACTTTTCCCATACCTAGCTTTAGTTCATTTTTCAGTAGTTCAGGACATTCTAGAAACTTCCAACGGCTACCCAGAATTTGAATACATGCTTTCACAGAGACAGGGTGAATCTTAATCTCTGTTGTTTCTTAACTCTCTACTGTTAACAGATAAAGGCAAATCCTTTTATAAATGAAATGTAAATTTTTTTGTCTTTAATAGTTTATATTATTGAAAAAATTATACATTGGTTTTAGTGCTGACATTATGCCAGTAACTGTGTGTTTTCTAAAATGCTTGGATATTGGTTCTTATAGGGTAGAATAATTTTCTCTGGTCTCTTTATAAGGAGTCTGTGACCTCAAGTCTAATGTCATTCAAGGCCTCTGATAATTTGCTTAGGAAACTTTTCTCAAAATTTATATGAATTTCACTTAAAATCATGACATGTATATATATATATATATATATATAATTAAGATATAAATAAAAAACCTAAAGCTTTAATTCTATAAACTCTGATTTGCAGACAGAATAAAACTTGTGCTGATTTTTCAAGTATCTTGACATAGGTACCTTCCAGTTGCCATTTTGATGCAAATCCTGCAGCCTTCTCTGAGTAGCTCATTAGTGAGTGGATTGCGCAATTATAGATGAGTGTGGTCAGCATGGAAATCAGTTCAAATAGAAGAATGTCAGTTGTGAGTTGAAATGTGAATGTGCGGGCGTGCCCTGGTGGAGTCAGGGTTAGGTCACTCTCCTTTGAAGGGTGCAGTCCATGTATTCCTGGGTTTGAGTCCTGGGTCTACAAGGGAAACAAAAGTGTGAACAACTAAATGAAAATAAAATAAAAGTGCTGCTTCTTCCTTTTTCTTCCTCCCTGCACATTTCCTTTAAAAAATGTGTATTTGTCTATTTATGGGGTAGAGAACAGTCCCTACAGATTAAAGCAATGGTATGTCAGGCTGAAATCCTCTATCAATGAGACTTGATTACTGTAACTGATAAATGTGGCATAGGTAATTAAAACATGGCGTGTAAGGAAATGAAAGTTTTCTTCATGGTGGTTCTCTCTGGATAATTTGTGTTGAGAACCTGCTTCGAGTTTCTTAATAATGTTTTCTTAGCTGGCTAATTAGGATGCGTTACTGATGTGATCCAAAAAGTGTTTTAGTTCCAAAAGAAGTTGCCAAAAAAATGGAGACTGTATACAAGTGTGGAAATGAACTTATTTTATTTAGAGGTGAATGTCAGAAGTTGATCACTGTGTGCCTGTATCATTGCAGTGTACATTAGCAGCTTTGTCTTCTTTCTCTCTCATTTTTGGCCTTATTCCCTAGATCAGATCTTCCCTTTCCCTGTATTATTCTAGATCCTCTTACAGTCTCAGCACCAGGATTCAGGGCTGAGTGTGGTGTGAAACCGCATCCCCTTGCTTTTTAGGCCGCAGCAGAAATCCCCTGCACTAGGGTAAACAGACAATTCTTTTTCTCAGGTAACAGAAGATCCAGCAGGTAGGCATTTCAAGGTTATGCTGCTGCTCGGTAATGTTGCTAATTAGGCTTCTCCATTTTTTTTTTTGGAGGGGTACATCTTTGTCATCTGGGTTCGTCCTTAGAGCCATATGTGGCTGCTTCATCTGTAGGACTTACTCATAGCAGAAAAAAGAGGAAAGAAGGGAAGGCTCTTTTTCTTTAATGAGGTTTTGTTTTTTTTTTTTGCGGGGGGAGGGCATCTTTTTCTGGTGACTTCTGTCTCTATCACATTGATGAGAGCTGAGGCCACCACAGACTGCACATCGAGGCTTATGGCTGCTCTAGAATAACCGGTGTTGCATTAGTGTCCGAGAGAAGTGCTGGTGGGACTAGACTGGCAAATACCTGTGTGTGCCACAAAATGGCATTATTTGGATATAATCCTTTGGGAAAAAAAATGCACACTTAAAGTGATAGAACTTTATGTGGTTTTGCTTAATTCTTTTAGTTTCAAAGATATTCAAATGCAAAAAATTAGTATGTATTATACTAGAAAGGAAAGGCTAATTGGAGTTTTGTTTTCATCATTGCTTTTCAACAGTATTCATTTTTCTCTGACTCATGCAAACACTATAAACTAGTTAGAACTCAGGCCAAGCTAGGCTTTTCTTTTTCTTTCTTTTTTTTTTTTTTTTAAATATCATTCAACAGCCTCTTCCTGAGCAATTTTTTAAAGCAGAGTGGAGAGTGATCAATGAATGAGACATGGTCTCTGACCTCACAGAATGTCTGATCTGATGGGCCAGGCAGGGCCTCCAGCTGCTAACTGTAATAAAAGAAGCATGAAGTTCAAGGTGAGAGGTAATATTTTTACAAGTATTGTAGGAAGAGGGTGACCTGGAGACTTAAAACATCAGTGGTGTAATTGTTTGGTTTCATTTAAAATTGTCTTTTTATGTGTTTAATTATTATGTTCAAGAGATATCTTGTCACTTACAATATGGAAGGAAAAGGACTTTCCTGATTGCAGCACATCATTAGAAACATGTTTATTCTTTATTTTCATTTTCTTTTTGTTTTTTAGCTCTTTCAGTAGTCTAAATCATAGTTCTTAAAATAACCACTTAGGGTTATTAAATATAATGTGAATATATCATGGGTTTTAAATAAAATACTGTTAACCTAATAAAAAATAATCAGTAATACAGCAGGAAATTATTTTTTAATCAAACAATATTGAAGCTTACAGAATAAAATTTATAAATCTCTTCACAGGTCCCCAATTCGCTGTATGCATGTGGGCTCACAAACACAGAGTGTGAATGGTTTCCACATAATTACAGTTATACTATATGCATTGCTCTGCAAATTCCTTTTCCTCCCTGTTATAACCTCTTAAAAAAAATATTTTTCCATAGTACACAATGTGTGATTTTTTTTTTTCCTTAATCAAGTACAGCATTATCTTGTACCAGAGAATCTTTTTAAGTTTGTAGGAACATCTCATGAAAATATCCTGTCCAGAATGCCAATAGCATTCTGTTGATGACTAATGAGATGGAAATACTCCTTTATTAAACATTTACTTATCTAATTGAAAAATGTGATTATACTATATATATATTTTCTCACCCAATGGTCCATGTTTTAAATGTAGACATACACACATACATACACACACACACACACTTTTGTAGGCCTAGAATACTTTACTAGATGAAAGGACATGCATACTGAAATTTAGTTATCCGCTCCCAAGTCACTTTCCAAAAAGACTGTACAAAATTAGTTCTAATAAGAGCGCCACATGTTTCCCAAACCTTTCAACACTAGATATTTTATCTACATGATAAGAAAAAAATTCCCATTTGTAATTTCATTGTCCTATTTGAAAAGAGCTTTTGTGGAATATTTTAAATATAGTGATAAGTGATTTATTTGCTTTCATTTTTATTTATCTTTTATATTCAAATAATGGCTTTAGTAATTAAATTATACCTTTAACTTTTTTGACAAGAATATCGTATCTATTTCTCATAGATAAATTGACTGGCCTAGTAATCTGAAATAAATCTTAGGTGTGAGTTTACATTTTAAAGTCAATTTAGTCAGAAGGAATGAGTGACCATATCCCATTTCACCTATGGAATAAATATGACTCCAGCCCAAGAAAAAGTCTGTGTTCTTTTTTCCTAATAATTTTACTTTCTGTGTTCACATGGCTTTATAGCAGTGTTTTCATAAACAATGCAGTGTCTGACACCAGAGATTTATATGTGTTTCACAACATAAGTGTGAAAATTCTTTTTAAATTAAATTTTTTTAATTTAAGATTTTATTTTTTGCTACTAGTTTGCTTTTAGAGATGCACAGTTAATATTCTGCTCTGGATTTCTTGTTTCCCATTGCGTTCATATTACAGGAAGAGTTACATATCAGTCACTTCTCTGGCATGTCTTTTTAGTCCCATTTGCATGGAGTGTCCTACTGATTGGCAGGAGTGATTTTTATGGAGAACTGTGAATTGGTATTTGTATAGAGGGAGCTTTGTTTTCAAAACTCTGGTTGCTAGCCAGTTGATGGGTTGGTAAAACCGAATTGTGATCATGGAGCAGCATATATAAAAAAAAGAAAAAAGGAAGAAATAGAATAGGAAATAGAACATCTCATGTAGTAAGGGCAAAGCATATATCATAAAACTTATTTTATGTGTATTTTAGTGTGTTTTTTTAATATGTTTTGTGTCTATATATATGCATAGTATCTGAGTGCTGTGTCGTGATGTAAAACATGTCTCTGACACACCCTGGTGGAGCAGTGGTTAGGACAGTTGCTTACAGGACAAGGGCCATATACCCTTGGGGTAGAGTCCCAGGTCTAGGACGGGAAACAACCAGTGTGAACAACTAAATGGAAATAAAATGCTTTTTCCTCCTCTCTTCCTGTCCGCCTGCCTGCCTGACTTCATTCCTGCCTTTCAGTACCTTTCCTCTGAAAACAAAAAACAAAAATGAAAAAGTCCTATCTCTGTGAGGTAAGGATCACCAGTGTGCAGAATCTTAACTTTGAAAATGTTCAGTTTTTGTCTTAACTGAGTTTCCTACTTGGTTGTGCCATTTAAAAAAATCCGTTGACAGTAGTGTCAATACTTGGCAAAAGTTCTTGACTAAGGTTCTTAGAGGGGCTCACATGCTTAAAGAGAGATGTCACCTAATTGGATTTGGAGATATATTGGGTGTGGGAAGCCAGTTGGATTGGATACAGGATGAAGAAATGACAGTTACACCCTGCTAAACCTAATTTCACTGAGCAGTGTCATTTCTCTGCACTCTGGTGCCTTTGACCCTGCAGTAGCTGTTCAGGCAGGAGAATGTGCAGGAAATCCTGATGCTCACCATTTTCTCCCTCTGAGCAGGCACACATGTGATCCATCATCCAAGAGTGGTGATTTTAACTAATTTTGACCACTTAGCTTACATTCAGTTCCAATGTTGATCTTACATTGCTTAGAAAATTACCTATTGGTGATTATAGTAAATGGTGGTTATTAAAAAACAAAACAAAACTGTGAAACATTCTGTGTTGTGGGTGTATTTAATTATCTGGCAGGTGTTCATATTTCTAGTTGTTAGACTGATAGGTGAACAATGACCTTTCGTTTCCCTTTTGTAGTGGAGTATTTTCCATCACTTAGAGAGCAAGAAGGATGCTTAATTTGGGGTGTACTGTGTGTTTCCCAAATGCTTATGTTTTTATTTGTTTCACTTGAACCAATTCTAATTTTCTTATTTGAATTATTCTAATTCAATAATTGCATTTTCATAAAAGATATGAGTGGACATTTATCGTATTTTTCCTCTGGATTTGTAAATGATGTTGGTGATTTGTATTGCTGAAGTTCTGTAAACATAAATTATTTTATTTTAAATTTTATGAGATAGTCCTGATATGTTCTTGGTAAATTAAAATACTAACTAAAATGTAATTTTATAGACCAAAGAAGGAGGAAATGAAAGTTCTTTGAGGACTGTGAACCATCACATAATATGGAGTATGGAGAGAGTTGACATTGAGTATACATATTTTATTGCTTTAATTTTAGGTAAACTTTTTAGTTCCCAAATGTTTAAAATAATTTTTATACATTTTCTTACTCAGTGTAATCATATGAATGAGATGGCACATTGGGGACAGAGCATGAGTTTCCCTCTTCATCTCAGTGTTTGCTCAGTGATACTGAGGAGGCATCTGTTAGCTGGTTAGTGTGATTTCAGATCCACCTCTCCTGTTGACTTAACAAAAGTTTGTATATGTAAGAACTTTGAGCTTTTTGCCTGTGGTGAATATGACTGACATTTCTGGTAAATGTCTTTATTAGTTAGACAAAAGATCCTTCAGATGAGTTTATAACTATTCTCTAAAACCATGTTATTCCTCTCCATTCTTGAAAAGCACTTCTTTCCATTTCTTTCACCTAAAGAAGCTGCAGCATCAGGAAAGAGAAAACAAGGTTTAGGTAATTTCCTAATTTCAGATTGAGTGTTGAAGTTTCACTGTTTCTACATCAACTTTTCTACTTTATTAATTTGTGCGATAACTTAAAATGATATGAAAGCTAATTTGACCAATTGGCTTGGTGAAAGAATCTTGCATATTGAAGAAAGACTTATTAGTAGATGTTTATAAACAAAAAGGAAACCAACGTTATGACTCATTACATTATGTATGTTCAGTTGAGGAAAGCATACCATGTGAGTTTCTTTGAATAGAATTCATTGTGTTTCACAACAACCATTTTGCTTTTTCTCCTCTTTGTCTAAGATGTGCCTTCTCCAAATTTAAATAATAAAAGAAGGGAGCTAGTCAACATTTAGAAAAAAAAAGAAATGCCAATAAAAGTATAATATATATGATTTTTTCTTTGAAAATATTAGATAATACATTAAGTTAGTTGGCATGTGTAGTTAAGACTTAACCAGATGAGTTTTATGGCATGTTATCAAAATATGAGGCAATTGAAAAACACCGTTACAAATAGAGCTAACTTGGTTCTAATTAAGACAGACCTATACATGCTTTTCAGAAATAGCATTCCATGATTCTTCCCAATGGCCTTATAGAAGGAAATAAAGATCCATATCATACACAGATGTATGTTATAGAAGATCCATACAGTATCAGAATGGTTTCATTGACTTCAGGAGGTAAAGCTGCTAAGTAGAAATGACACATGCAATAAATGTATTCTCTTCCTTTTGCACTGAGGCACTAGAAGAAACTTACAGAACCCTTTCCCTCCCCGGTATAGCTGTCAGCAAAATCTTTAGGAAATAAAGGTTAAATCACTGCTTGCTCTTGTCTCCACTGATTCTTCCTGTTCGCCTGACAGTCATTGTTATGACAATCATTGTATATGTATAGTGTACGTACTTCCCTTAATAACCTGGTATATCCTCATCTTCCTTGCTCAGCTTCTTAAGAATTATGTGATACATAATAAATAATGGACAAACTATATGCAGTTCCTTAATTTTACCAATGATTGAGCTTAAAATGAAAACAATATATTAAGGTATATGTTTTTACACCAGCTGTTCAGTTGTGCTAATTTTTGTTTGACTATATTCATTTTACTTGGAAGGCTTTCCTCTCTCCCCTCTACCTCCTCTATCACCTCCTCTATTTTCTTTCAAATATTTTAGCTGTGAATGTTTTTTTTTCTTAGCCTCTTTTATGGAGAGAGAGGAAGAGAACCCCTACAGCCCTTCGAGTGTCTCAGCTGGTCCCTGCCCGCTCAGTGCAGGCTGACTGGCAAGGTGAGCTGAAATGAAGAGCTGCCTAGCTGAGCCTAGCCTCGATTCAGTATCATGAACATAGAAGGCAGTTGTTTTTAAGGCAGTAGGCTTTAGGGTAGCTCTTTATGCAGTAATAGATAAACGAAAGACAGCACCCTGTATTGCCCCCGCCTTTTTTTTTTTTTTTAAAGAAAGTCGAGGGTAGGATTGAAGACAAGTGGACTAGGCAGACAAGAAGGGAGAGGACGAAGAGGTATTTCATTTAGTTGTTCACCCTGGATGCTCCCCCTGGCCCCAGGATGTGAACCCAGGGTCCTTGGGATGTATGTGGACTGTGCTCAGCCAGAGGCAGCAGACCAAACCTCTATTCCACCAAGGCATGCCTGTTGATACATTGATTTTAATAGCTACTGCGCATTAATTTGTTTATGTGCTAGAAAGGTAAAATATACATGACTGTTAGCTCTTAAACTTTATCAGTGTTTTATGTCCTATATATAACATCTAGACGGAAAGGAAATGACCATTGAAGATATTTGACTGTTACTTAGCACTGTTATTAAATGCAGGCTTGCTCATCACCACTTTATACAGCAGCGGTGATTGAGAGTGTTGGCAACAATGCTGAATACAAAATAGGAAGAGAGATAGTATGTAAGAAAAATTTTAAATACTGCTTTTTGATGGGGGGGATGGGTTTTTAAGTTCCTTTTTCTTCCAGAACCTTTTTCTTTTTGTTTTGATGTTTCAAACTAAATGGCTCTGTAGGTTGACTGATTACAAATGTTTTCACTCAAGCACACTCACTTCTAAATCTGTCTGTAACCTGTTTTGTTTTTTTTTTTTTTTTTTTTAAGTGAATAAGCTTAGGAAATAATTATTCCTCAAAGTACACAAAACTCCCAAGCAATTTTTTGTTCTGTAGACAGATCTGATTCATCAAGAAACATCAAGATAATTGTCACGATTTAAATTTTTAAAAGAAACCAAGGAGCCTTTGGCTCAAGTATAAAAACGTTGTTGCTTTCTTGGCACAGTGCCTTGAGTTGAATATTTTGCACTGTACATTGCTCCATTTTTTGTTTTGTTTTGTATTTTTGCCCCTGAGACAGGAAACTACAGAACAAAATATATTCATTTTGGTAACCAATGCTGGTTCTTTGGTGACTCACCATTCTTGACTAATTAGTCCAGAAAGAAACTGACACTTGAATGCTGCTCCCTAGTGGAGGCAGATGATGAGCCAAGATTTTATTCTTCCATCACAGCTATTTTGTAAAACTGGGAATCATTGTTTTGACACAAGAAGAATAACATTCACATGAAAGCACCCTCTCCTCTCATAAAGTATTTCTTTTAGACAGTGGTATTTATGCTCTGTTTTAACTCACATTTTTAATGGGTTCGGACAGTTTACATTTGAATATACCAGTATATTCCTTCCCTTTTGGGATTAATTTGTATGATTTTGTAAAAGTAAAAATTTGTTTAAAGTAAAGATGCTGGCAGGAATGAGGCAGGCAGCGGGAAGAGAGAGGAGGAAGAAGCACTTTGTTTATTTTAGTTCATCTTGGTGGGTCTCCCTGGCCCTGGGACATGAACCTGGGTCCTTGGGATCCATATGGACTGCACTGACTGAAGTCGGTTGACCAAACCGCTACTCCACTACTCTACCAGGGCCTACCTGTAAAAGTAATTTTATAGTGTAAAAACATAGTGAAACATTTTCTGACAAGATTGTAAGATTCACAGGGTAGAATCATAACTTGCCTGAGACTGTAAAACCCAGAATCTAGGACAGATCCTAATAAATCTATACCCAAATTGTTTTTTGAATGAATGAATTCAGCATTTGATTTGTTTTTCTTCAGGAGTTGTTTTTCGTATCAGAACATCAACAGTTCCAGATTGGTAGGTTATGTTGAGGGAGTGATATTTTCCCACTTCTTCCTCATTGGGTAGTCACTGATTTTTTTCCTATCCCAATTCCATAAAGTATTGATCATTTTAAAGTATTCAGGTACTTGTGGTATGCCAAGCCTCTTCAGTAGATTATTTCTAATCTTTACAACAGGTTGTTTGGAGTTAGGAGTTAGAAATATTGATGTAGTTGGTTTTCTTTTAATTCCCTATTGAAAACTTGTATAACCAGGGATTTATGTGGAATGCTAAGAATGTTTAGATGTTTCTGGAATTACTGAGTGGAAGATGTTTGAAAGAGAAAGAAAGATGCATTGGAAAGCCTTTGGTAATCCTATAATTAAATACTGAGAAAAATTTTAGGTTCTTGGGAACTTAGCTCTAAGATTCTTTGTTACTTGTAATATTTTAAGTTTCCCCCTCAAATGAATAGAAATTTTGGTTCTAGGTTGGTTTTTTTTGCTTAAATTACTTCATATCTATTGCATTCATTTGAAAAAATTTTAAATAATGTAATTGAGCTATTTTATGCAAGATAAATGTTAAATTCTTTTAGTAGGTCAGTAATCAAAAGGACAAAAATCTCCAGTCTAGGGAAGTTTGCTTTCCAGTGCTGGGAGACAACAGCCAAAAGAAATGACAGCAAAACAGACATTATAGTAGATTTTAAAGTGATGAATGCTGTGGGAAAATAGAGCTAGGTGATGGAAGTCAGGGTGAGACTGTGTTATCATTTTAAATAGGAAGACAAGCCTCTTTAAGAAGGAGACTTGAGCATAGTTCAAGGGCTGAAGGATTGAGTCTGGAAGATGTGGTGGGAAGGGCAGGGGAGGCCAGACAGTGTCAGGGAACAGGCTGCCTAACCCTCTGAAAAATGCCTTAATAGTTAAACTTGGTCTAGATTGCTGCTAGGTCATGCTGGGCTTTGTGACTCTTACTAGAAATGATCATTGTAGATCACTGTATTTCTCTACATTAAATCAGAAGACAGCATCAAAAAGAGAAATTACTGGAATAGAACCACATAATGGCATGTGACCTTGGAACATTTCTTTTGTCCTTTCTAGTTTTGAAGGCATGTATAAATCACACAGTGCCTCAGTGACAGAGAACTGTAGTTCTAGAATTCCTGATCAGGCCCCAGGGGGCCTTGTAAATGTTTAGTGTTCAAAACTGTTGACCTGGTTTTCAAGGTAAGAGACCATATAAATCAGCTAATTAGAATGAAAGGCGTTGGAGTATATAAAATTATTTAAATATGTGCCTATACGTAGACAGTAAATACTCTATAAATATGAATTGAATCTAGAAACCAAATTTTAAACTAGAGGATAAATTATAGTGTTATATACCTGTATAGAAAACATGTCAACTTTAAGTTAATTTTTTTTTTAAAGGGTAGTTATCTTTTGTCTCATCTGTGTGTTACTGTCACCACTTATTTCCTTATCTCATAGCTCTTGTTCCTCCAAATCAGAATCAGATTTTGAAATAACTGTAACAACACCTGTGTCTCCTTGTTAGAAAACACATTTTGTATGTTACGTATTTGTCAGCTTTTCAATATAGATGGATTTTTAAACTGAATATCTGATACTTTGGAATTGCTTCTTACTGAATATTGTAATAAAATGAGTGATTTTTGAGACATCTTTTCTGTCTTATTCAGATTTCCTTTTTCAGATGACTAATACAAATACATTTGAAAAATGTTTTATGGCACACCCTGGTGGAGTAGCAGTTAAGTTAGTCGCCTCTGAAGGTCGGGGGTGGTGGACAACCAGTGTAAACAAATAAATGGAAATGAAATTGCTTCTTTCTCCTCTCCCTGCTTGCTCGCCTACTTGCCCTCATTCCTGACTGTACCTTTCCTTAAAAAAAGAGAGAAAGAAAAATAAGCTTTTTCTTTTTATTGAGACTGTTACTCTTCTGATTCTGTTCAAATGGCACCTAATTAAACCATAATTTTAATGACTAAGATCTGTTTGTTTAGGGTATACTGTGTGCCAGGGGTTGTCTAGGTGTGAACTGGGTTTATTTCTCTCTTAGGCAAAATATTCAATTTTAATGATCGAAATGTAAATGAGTATGGGTTTGAATATTGGCCAGATATGCCCTTATTCACTTAAACTTCTTAATTCTGTGAGTCTCAGAATTCTATAAAAATTTTTGTATTACCTTATGAAATCTTATAAAAAGTTGAACTAATAGTAATAGTGTCTTTGTCCTCAGAATTGGGTAGGATAAAGATGTCTCCAGGATGCCTAGGGACACATAGTAGGCTTTTTGTGAATGGTAGCTGCTACTTAAAAAAAAATCTCACTTATTAGCTTTTGGTTTGGCTTGGTTTGTTTTTATCTTTGGGCTGTCTTCTACCTGATATTTTAAGCTTACCTATCCCTACCCTATTCTTGAACCTTTTGAAAATAACCCCTTTAATGTCTGATGAGTAGGTTTATGAAGCAGATCCAATATTTAAAAGAATCTTAGAGTAAAATCCTTTGAAAATGATTACCTTTTAATTATAGTGTCATTCTTTGAACTCTTGAGTTTCCTTTTTATTATCTTTTTCTCTCCCCGACCCGACCCATAGCACTTATCTCCCGAGCTGCTTAGTCTTGTTTCGGATGACCCCTTTAATTACCCCCTCTCTACCCACCTCTGACTACATTTTCTAGAATACCACTGTACCCCTGTTGTAATCTTCTTAAAACATTTACATTGACTTTTTTGTTGTCACTTCAGTCTGGAAACCATTGTTTTTATTTAGTTTAATTTTTCATTCCTTAATTATTTAGTGGATTCCTTAATTATTTGGTGGAGAACTACCTACAACTCTCCTGTGCCTTCCTTATGTGAGGCTTATTTGTGTCCTTCTTTCTTCTTTGATTGTTCTTTCTCATCTTCTCTGCCTTCAGTCAAGCCCATTTTGTAAGGGTATATTAAAATTCTAGCCTTTTCTTCATTGTCTTATTATGACTCAGAGTTTCAGTGATTTAAAATTTTCCCCATGTATAAAATAGTAAAGAACTAAAGAATGTATTTGTAAAGCATTGCATTATTAATGCACATTTTATTCTTACATCTTGAGAAAAATCAATTCTTGCAGAGTTAGGTATTCTAACTAGCTGTATCTAGCCAAATACTGACTATTCAATAAACATTTACATGATTTGATTCTCTAAAATCCTAGATTTCTAAATTGATTTTTATATGAATTTGGGTATAGAACATAGTATAGTATATAAGGGAAATTTAATCTGATGTCATCTGAAAGAGTAATTTTTAATATATTTATTTTTGTGATGATAACATGATTTTACAATATTGTACAAATTTTAGGTGTGCAGATTCACTTTTCATATAACATCACACCACTAGATTTTTAATAGTCCTCCACCACTGTCCACTGGACCCCCACTACTCTTTGCTCCCACCCCTTAACCCCGTCGCCTCTGGTATCCTCAGTTCTGTTGTCAGAGTCCAAGTCTTGTTTTTGTTTTGTCTGTTTGTTTGCTTTGTTTGTGTTCCACACATGAGTGAAATCACCTGGTATTATTCTCTGAAAGACTACTTAAAAACAACATTCATTTGGGATAAATGTAAAACATAATAGCTCAATTTTTTATTCTTATAGTCTGAAGCTATGTTAGAACATAGGGGTCAAGCTTTTTGAGGCTGATGGGGAAAAAAGAATTCTTTCTCAAGTAATTTGCAAACACTTTAGGTGTCTCTGATATAAAAATGAAAAGTGGAAGAGAATGACATGGAAAAGAAGCATTATGACTCAGATAATGCAATTTCTCAGGTGACTTCCATGAACCTAACTATTCAACAACTGGCACTTGGTAATTACCTATTTGACTTTTTTTTTTCTTTTTAAAATTTAATTTGTATTAAGAAAAAATTTATAAACAGTGAAATGCACAGATCATAATCTACAGTTCAGTCTTCTAGAAATCTGTATTTATGAACAACCCAAATCCAAATTAAGATATAGAATATTCATAACCGCCCTCCCCCTGTCCAGAATTCCCCTCTGTGACCAGCATGAGAGGCATATACTTTTCTGATTTCTGTCACCACATGTTAATTTTGAAGCTATATACATGGAATTATATTGTACCTACTCTTTTTGGTTTGGCCTTTTTCACATATTTTAATATCTTTGAGATTCATCCATGTTGTTGCATGTATCACTAATTAATTCCTTTTTCTTGCTGAATAGTATTCCATAATGTGACCATGCCTAAGTTTATCCATTTTTTTGATAGACATTTGGATTCTTTCCAGTTCCGGGGTAATATGAATAAAAAAGTAGCTGTGAACACTTGTATATGTCTTTGGACATAGTTTCATTTCTCTTGAGTGGGATTGGTGGGTCAAAGATTTGGTACTATGTTTAGCTTTGTAAGAAATGGCCATACTTTTTAAAAAAAGATTGAAATGTGTGAGCATTCCAGTTGCTATGTGTCCTTGATAGCACTTGATATTGTCTTTCTTTTTAATTTAGTCTTTCTGTAAGTAGACATTTATATCTCATTGTGTTTGAATTTTTCCTTTCCTAGTTGAGCACTTTTTCATTTCCATATTGACATTTGTATGTCTCCTTTAGGAGAGGCCTGTTCAAGCCTTCTGCCATTATTTACTGGGTTATTGTCTTTTTATTATTGAATGGTCGCAGTTCTTTGTGTATTATGGATGTAAGTCCTTTGTAAGCTATGTGATTAGGGATATTAGCTCACATTAACTTTGGATTCTTATCAAACCAGAAGTAACAATTTTAGAGAGCTGCTGTTACATTAGACATTATATCTTTATACAGCTGTGTGAAGGTAGGAAGTTGCGGGTGGGAGGAAGAAAGGCCAGGCAGCAAGAAAGAACATCTATGTTTTCTCCTTTTATTTCTAAGAAATTTTTTTTTCTTTGTTAGAAAACCTTCACCTGTGTCCCCTAGAAGATTTCTCTCTGTGTCTGTTGACAAGAACTATCTCACTTAGCTATTGTTAGCTGCAGGAGAAGCTGGCAAAGTGTCTTTTTTTATTTTATTTTTTTCCCAATTAAGTCTCTGTGGTAAGTAGGGATGAGTGAAAATATTTGCAGCATGAAATAGCCAGTTAAAAGGCAGGAGATATATCAGGAAAAGAAATATACTAAGTTCTCAGAGGTGTGAGAACATAGCCTGTTCAGGGAACTGGTATTACTTTGAGCAAAAAACTGAATTTACTGCTTGAATAACATTTTTGGATATCTATTGGAAGTGTTTGTAACTGATGGACAGAAAGGATATCAAGCTGGGAATTTTATTTGGAAGCATTCAGAGACTAGGTGGTACTTTAAGCTTCAGTGGTGTTGACATTGCTCAGTGAGAACTGATAAAATATGAGAAAAAGGCAGATGCTGGGGATAATTTAATTTCAGGGGTATCCAGAGGAATTTAAGTTCAAAAGTAGACTGGTAACAATGACCAGAGTGTATGTTAACATAGCCATGAAAATAGTTTCTGGAAGAAAGGGGAAGTGGTTAGTGGGGGTGGAAGATTCTAGAGAGTCATTGCGAAGGTGTTAGAGATAGCCATTTGTATTTGACAGGAAGTTCTGGATCATCTCAAAAGCAGTTATTTGGTAGAGGGGATAGCGGCAAAGTGTAGCCAATTGAGGGAAAATGGAAGAAAGTGGTGGTATTGAGTTAGGCTACTCAACCAAGAAGCTTATCCACAATTATGCTTTTAAAAATCTATTCCTATGGAAGATGCATTGAACTGCATATAGGTACGTTCTGATGGAGTAGAGTTTGGGCACAGTCCACATCCATTCCAAGGTCCTGGAATTCATGTCTCAGGGCCTGGGAGAACAACCAAGATGAAAAACTAAATCAAAACAAATAAGATGCTTCTTCATCTTCTTTCTTCCTGCCTGCTTGTCTGCTCACTTTCATTCCTGACTGCACCTTTCCTTTAACAAAAAAAAATAAGAAATGTATATAGAGGTTAATAATATAGGAGCAAGCAAGAGAGAGAGGAGGATGTAGGAGCCGAGTCAGGGACTTTCTCTTGAATAGGAATAAGAAAGGGCTCCATATCGTCATAGACTGGAGGAATCTGGCTCTGAATAAGGGACACTTCTTCCATTAAGAGTGGAAGGGAGGATGGTGCAATATTTAAGGGAAGGATGGGTGGTTTGGATGGGTACACTGGAAACAGAAGGCGCTTCCCCGCACTGCTACTATTTTCTTTCAAATAAGAGGATGAGAATGGTTATTAACTGAGATTGGAATGGGGATGGAAGAACTGTTTTATTTTCCTTTTGCTTTCATTTTTTTGTTTTGACCAGATCTACAGTGTTTTGGAAATATTACTAGTTACAAACATTGTCTGTTTATGTCAGCAAAGCTGACAGTGTGTGTATATTTGGAGTGTTCAGTCTGATAATATATGGGTCCATGTGCTTGAATGGGTCAAGATTTGATTAAATATTTTTAACATGTCTGTTATATTCTACAATTTGATTGATATTAAGAAAATACTAAGAAATACTAAAAAATTACAGAATGTTTGGTTGCTCTAGCCTACAAGTCAGAATACTAGGTTCCTTTCACTTATAATTTATGGTACTTTGTAATGTAAGGGAACTTTGGGGACCTGAATTTTCTTGTCTCTTTAAAGTATAGACTAGAAGAGCTCTAAGATGCTATAAGATAGTAAAAATAGAAGAACAGTTAATAGACATTAGATACAGACAATAGATCTATAAAGACAATGAAAGTTATTTGATATAAGCAGTAAGATCTGTAAACAATAAGGAAAGACTACAAATGTGCCTGTTTTACCAAATTAGACTGGTAACAGGAAATATCCAGAATTGGGCTGTTTACAGTTCTCCCTGAGATGGCAGTCTGTGTAATACAGCCAGTCATACCGTTGAGAACTTTGAGAGGCTGTTTGAGTTCTGTCAGATATTTATGATGAAATACAGCTTTCTGGACAAATGATTGAGTTTCTTTAAAAAGTAGCTAAAATTAAAAAATTAGTTTGTATATAAGGATAAGAGAGTTGTATGCATCAGTGTTTTGAGCAGTTAAGGAATTAAAGTTATTATATGGCAATTACTTATTTTGGGTGAATGGAATACACTTTTGCCAAATTCTCAAGTTTTTAGATAATGCTTTTTATATCGAAGCTATTTTTGGAATTATCCTTAATTGCTCCCAGGAGTAGATGCAAGACATAATTTGACAGTTTCCAGATGGCCATTTAAAATAATAAATTTCCTTCAAGTTCCTATGAATTTTCACATTCACCATGAATTTTGTTGTATCTCCTCTCCAGACAAAACAAGTAATTCTGATGTCAGTGTGGATCTTCTGTAACCCAGATTGAACTTTATGAAAACAGATGGCACAAAAGAAGAAGAAAGGTCTTTTACCATCCCCTATGGGCAAAGCTCAAACTTATTTATCCTCATCCAAAGGCAGTTTCTCTCTGTTTTGGCCTGACTTCTGGGAGCCCAGAACTCTTAAAAGATGTTTTCTTGAAAATAGTGAGCTCTTTTCTTGTTTGTCTTAGTATTCTTGGCTGAGCTTCCAATATTTCGGCTGCTTTTACTCATTGATATTCAGCTTGATGTGTAGTGACTGAGAAGGCAGCGAAAGGGCTGGACGTTGCTGCAATAAAAGAAACTCTGAGAGCTTTCTGGGGACGGATGCAAATGTCCCCAGGAATAGTGTGACCAAGTTTCATTTTCTCAAGTCAGTTGAATGCCTGGCATTCAACTGATTTAAATCGAAAGGTTTTTTTTTTTTTTCCCCTTTTCCTTTTGATGTAGATTCAGTTAGGACTTAACTTTTCTGCCTCCTTTGTAGTAAGTATGCTTTTCTTGTTGAAAACACTGAGTGAGGTTAAGACAAGCATAACACATTTCTTATCTCAAGCATATTTACACATTTTGACCAATCTTAAATTGTTTTAAGATTTGCTTTCAGTAATATGGCTGAGATTAAATTGATTGTAAAAATGGAAACTGTAACTTCAGAATCAGTTGTTTCCTTTTCAGCATATTGAAAAAAACACATTGAGCTCTCCAGCCAAGGATATAATTATTTCTTTCAAAGATCACTTTGAAAGCAGTAATCAACATATATAGTTTACTTGGTTTTACAGTGTAGAATCTTTTAGTGGAAATTTTGTTTGGCTTATTTTCAGGAGAAAGTGATTGTGTTTTAATGAAGAAAATCTGAAAAATACATAATTAAAGAGCATGGTCATTATTTCTTTAGATTTACGAAGTCTACTTTATAGAAATCAACTTCTAATTACTATCTGTTGACTTATTAAGGATTGAGGCCTCATATAAGTTTACAAGGAAATCCTGTTACTACAAATGCTTTTGTAATGTTTGCACAACTAAAACTGTGCATTGAAAACTTTTTTCTGGCAATTACTTTTCTTTAATGTAATATCAACATGCAAATTATTGGCAACAAATAAATTTGTTACTCTCAAGTCATAATGGGTTTGGCCTTATTGAACTAATTATGAATGAAGATCCTCTGTTATCTCGCTCTTTAGTTGTCTAGGACAGTGGTGGCCTCTGAGCAGGACTGATAGGGAAGTGGAAATCATCTCTTTCATAGAAATTGACTTTATTTAGTATCATTATGAAGATAATATTCTTACATGTACAAGATGGTAACATTTTTTGAGATTATTTCAGTACTGAACACTTTTTTTTTTTGAAGGAAAGGTGAAGGTAGGCAGGAAGAGAGAAAGGAGGAAGAAGCACATTATTTAGTTGTTTATCTTTATTGTTCCCCCTGGCTCCAGGTCTCGAACCCTGGTCCTTGGGATGCTTGTAGACTGCTCAACAACGTAACTGCTAAGCCAGGAGGGTACGCCTGAACACTTTTTCTGAGGTTGCTGCCATGGAAAAAAACTGTGTTTTATCATTGGAATTCTGCTAGTACCTTTCAGAGGTTGATGTGAGCTGATTGAAAGTGATTGATCTTCATCATGAATAGCTTGACTAATGTTTTCTTCTCAATCATGACAGTGTTGTTTGATAAAAAAATGTTGAGTTTATTCAGCATTCATTCATCCCATAAACATTTGCTAAGCACCCAGTTATGTGCCTGGGATAAAAATTTCTTTTAGCTATTCAGTTTTTGCAATAATAGTTTCTGCTAACCAGTGTGACTTCAAATAATAGCTAGACTTGGTCAGTGGAGAAGCATTCTTCAAGTAAATAATTACAGATCAGTGTTTTGAGTTACATTAAATCATTTTTCTCAGGGATACACAGGGTAAATTAAAATACTGAAATGGGGAATTAGCCCAACTGGAGTAGGTTGTAGTATTGCAAAGAATGACAGTAAATCTATTAGTCATCAACTCCCAGAGCTACTCAAATTTGCCTTGCTTTTTGTAATGCCATACATTAAAATGCTACATAAATGTATATAAAATGGAGTATAGGAAATTAATAAATATTGATCATAATGAGCGATTGTATAGATGTATATATGTTATGTCTACGTCTATATAAAATTTGTTGACAAAAATAATTTTAGGTATGTTTTAGATTTACACGTGTATATCAATCATTTCCTTCTACAGACTATGATAGTCTAGTTTTTGCTGCCATTTATCATTCTTATTTCTGCGTGTATTTTTAAAATTTGTATTTTTTGTTTTGAGGGAATATTACATGATCACATTATATAAGCTTAAGATGTACATCATTATAAATCAACATTGTATATAATGCATTTAGTTCACCACCAACAGTTCAGTTCCATCTATCACCATATAATTGACTCCTTTTAGTCAGCTTGCTCCCCCTTCTCCCTTCCCTTCTGGTCACCACTAATTTGGTCCTGTTGACTAAAAGCCTGTTTTTGTTTGATTTGGTTCATCTCTTTGGTTGCTATATACCACATGTAAGTAAAATCATATGCTAGTTCCTTCATTTTTATTGTAATTATTAAAGGAACCTAATATTCCATCATCTGTACGTACCATAATTCAACTATTTCCTTACTGTTTAGCGTTTAGGTTTTCTCTTTTTTTTTTTTAACTATTTACTATAGTTTGTCCTAACCCTTATTAGGTACAGTTGCTTGATTCTTTGGAATATTTTTATTGAATCTGTCAGTTATGATAAAGTCTACTTATTAAATAAGTATAAGTTTCACCATTTTTTGCTCATTGAAAATTTAATGTGGATAAATATGTAATTATATTTTTATTTGAAATTGTGACATTCAGAAAAAATTTCTACTTTGGTTAGGCTGAAGAGTGACTGAAAACCATCTTGCACGGTTTCCTTTAACTAATTTTTTTGTTTTGTTTTGTTTTTTTGGTCCTACCCCACCCTCATTACCTATTTCCTGTAATGTCCCCTTCTTGCCCTGGGTCTTGAACCTTGGACTTCACATGGTCTGCATCTTAGCCATCTCAGCTGCCTGAGCTACACAGATGCACCTAATATTTTTATTTTTGTAGCTGTTGATCATTGTCATCTTTTGACAAAATCAAAGAAAGAATTTAGAAATATTTAATTACATAAGTGGGTGAAAGTGAGAGTAAATAAGTAGATCTTTGAGGAATGTAAGTTTCATAGTAGAAATGTAGGTTTAACCTGGGAAATGGGGGAAAGTGAGTCCTCAGGATTCTTATCTCCTGTTTAGAAATTTTATAATTTGGCGGAGGCATACATTTGAATGGAAACTATATGCTAGTTAATGAATTTATAACATAGGGTCTGTAGTGTAACATACAATTCCAATATTAAAGAATTGACTATGTTTTAAATTCTCTAGCAGTCACAGGCTCTTTATTCTTTTCTTTATTTCCGTGTTATCTACTATATAGTTTTTAAGATCTTTTGCATTTCAAATTAGGTGTTTATTTAAAATATTTTTGGACATGATTACTGTGTGATGATTTTTAAAGTCATTTTTCCCCTGACTATATCATTAGTGTATAAGAATACACTTGATCTTTATAGATTTTTTTTCTCTTGCTGCTACTTGTCCTTCTAGGAGCTAGCAAAGCATAAATCTAGAGAGGAAATTTAGGGTTTGGGCCCAAGAAGGGCTAGGATAAAACCAAACACCTCTATAGGGGCAGAAAGGGAATATTTATTAAATATATTCAAATTGCCAACACTGGGGTAGTAGGAGATAGAACCAAGAGCAGGGATGCTACTCTCTCCTGTTCTTTCTCTTGGGCTGCAGAGAGCTGTTTGAAGTTTGGAAGGAGCAGGCCCAATACCGGGTTATCCTTCCACCTGGAAGGGTAGTGAAGTGCAGGAGGGAAAAGTATTCTACTCAAGAGAGTCCTTCTCTGCCAAGGGCACAGAGTAGGGAAGCTGATGCTGAAACCTTAGAGGACAGCTTACTACAAAAAGGACCCAGTTTGTCAGTCTCATAGTGTATCCTGAAGCCCAAGGAGCCTGAAAAGGTGTTTTTAATTTTTAACACTGAAAGCCTTGCCTTTACAGTTATGTCTGGTACCTTTGGTGATTCAGCAAAATCTATACTACGCAATCAACCCACTTATCAATATCACAAAATAATAGTAGTTGTTTTGAGATTTTGCCTCAAAAGAGAAGAAATTTTAACATGCTTACCTAAAAGCTGATTGTAAAAGTTGAATAAAAGACTTTAGATTAAATGAAGTGGACCATTCAGACAGGACTGAACTGTTGTTTCCAGATGTTTCTTCCCCAGATCAACATTGATTTGTTGGCTAAGAAGTCAAATGGAATAGTTTGGACACCTCAGTGCCAGGGATCATTTGATCAATTAAAGCCAGACTGTCTGGAGACAGCCTTCTGCCTGTTCTTGGTTCTAACAATGGATTCTTGTAGCCACTACAGCTTCCATGCAGGCACGAGAAGTTGGACTGATGCTGAAGGCAGGAAAAAAACACCCGACAACAGTAATTTTCCACAGAGAAAAGCTAAGATAAGGAAACAACATTTATTTAACAAACGCTTTTGAGCTTTATACTGTGCTCATGGCACTGTCTGATTCAAAAATCTAGAGAAAGAAAAGATATCCTACTCTCAAGGAGTTTGCTATCTAGAAGGGAAACAGAAGCTATGTAGGAAGTGATGATAAGTTCTAGACTGAGTTACGAAGAAGTTATAAAATCTGGAAAAGAAATGTCCGACCAAAATCTGAACACATGATAACCTGAAATTTTACTTCAAGATTTAACAGTTGAATCTTCTGGCCATTTGTTTTGTGTTTACCTGGCAGAACTTGAGGAAAACCTGAAATTCAAAGTAGTTCCCCTTTACCCACAGTTGGTGATTTCAGTTACCCACAGTCAACTGAGGTTGGAAAATGCTACATACCAAAATTATTTTGAGAGAGACCACATCGCATAACTTTTATCACAATTTATTGTTATAATTCTATTTTACTAGTTATTGTTAACTTGTTTCTAATTTATTAAAGTTTGTATGGGTATGTATGCATAGGAGAACAGTATATCTAGGGTTCGTAACATCTTCCATGTCAGGCATCCACTAGGTCTTGTGACGTATCCCCCTTGGATAACGAACGACTAATGTAGTAGAAAGAGGTGCAGATATTTTAGAAATTTAGTTCTGATGAGGAATCCTTCCATGGACCTGCCAGTGTTTTTGCAAATACCCCTTTTGCTGTCATTTAGGTATCTTTGGAAATATTAAAGTTCATTTGTATGGGGAAAAATGTTAGGATTAGGATTCAATTTTATTTCATCCAGGTGGGAGAAATGTGAGGAGGTCATTTGTGAGCTGCGCTGAGCTTTACTGACCTGAGAGTCACTGAGCCCGGGGTTTATGAGAGATACTAATTCCCACTCAGGAAAAATGGGACACCCATTGTCCTGCCATGACATTGCCTCATTTCCCTAAGTCATCTCAATTCATCCTTGCCCATTTTTGCACTTGTATAAATTACTCTAACTCTAGGCAGAGGACCAGATTCATACATCCAGGTTAATACTTAGTGACCTGAGTCACCTTGTGTCATATAGTGAGCTCTTAACAGCTGTCCCTCGTTCTGTTTACTCTGCATTCCGATGCTGTTAGACTCTTGTTTCTCAGATTGTGGTCTGTGACCAGCATATCACTGTGATCTGGACTTGTTAGAAATGCCAAGCTTTGGGCCCCACTCCAAACCCATTGAATTACTTTTTAAATGACTGCCCAGCAATAGTGCGCACATTAAACTCTTAGACCCCACTGTCTTAGATTCTACCATCTCTCTCCAACCCATTAATAGCATCAAAATAGTGTCCGTCTCAAAAATCTCAATAATCAGGACAGTGGATTTGGCTTATAGACTGTTAAAAGCAGCCGTGGTGGAGCACTACAGTGCTGAGCTCATGACGTGCTGAATCGAGCATTGCCTGTTGTTTCTTCACTGCCCTTGAAGACATATTTCCAGACACTTTTCCTTTCCCAACCTCAAGTCGATGCACCAGTTCTTTTTCTCTGGTCTAGTTAACTGCAAGGACCTCTTAATTGCCCTTTTTCCCGTATCCTCGTGTGATTGCTCTACATTCACCTGACTCTAATGGAATGATGTTTTGTAAATCCTGCTGAAATTCCTTGGCAGCTCCTCCTCACTCTTTTCTCCTAGTAATTCCCTAAGCATACCTGCTTTAGGTGCTTGGGCTTCTGATTTATATGTGCTTTCCATTTTCCTAAACTTTCCTTTTCTTCTTTCCTGCTCATCCCTGGGACATCACTGCAGTGATACCTATTGTCCCTTCTTGCCCCATCCACTGCTGAGGTAGCATCACCCAAGGCAATGCTCTTGGGTGGCTGTTTCTCATCCTTTAGGGGATGTGACATGAGAGTAGGGACTCTTTATCATTTATCTCTGCTCTCTTGTGAACTGAGTGTAGTATCTAACAATTTTAGTAAGTAATCAATAGATGTTTGTAACTTGAATTGGTTACATTGACTAGGAAATTGCATTTGTTTTCCTGGTTTTGTTAAAAGAAAGTTAAGTATTCTCTTCTAGAACACATAATTGATCTCAATTATAGATCTTAGTTTCTCACAGATTCTTAGTATTAGTTCATGCTTGCCTACCTTTTGTTTTATATAATAGTAAATTAATATACACTCATGACCATCCCCGCTTCATGGGAACCAATATATTATTGTTAATCTTTATCTTATCTTCCTATGGTTCCTCTTTTCCTCCTTACTCCATCTTGTGCACATATTCTCAATTTCCTTGATCACTTACTCTGTGCTAGGCAAGTTCCTTGTAATTCAACCAATCCATCCCCATAAAGTAAACAATAGGATAAAATTCTCTTTTTTATATATATAATGTGAAGACTATGATAAAATTAATCATTTCCTCAATAGACATAATTGCACTAGTTATTATCATTTAAATTAGGAGTAGTAGCATGTGATATCCTTACATCTTTGCTGGTTTTATATTTTGATGGTTCCAAGTACTTTTCCAGTAGGCTTGGGACAGGTTCCTTGTTTTAAGTGCGTGTTCATTAGCACTTGTAGATCTTCACTGCATCACTATTCTCCTCCAATAGGGTTTATATTTAGAAAAGCTGATGTTTACAGTCTTCTTGCGATCTGCTAAGAGAAGTACCACATGATTTGGAGTTGCCCATTAATCTGAGAAATCATGATTGTTGTTCTTTTTGTAAAAGTCCTGTTGAATTTCTAAGTTTCTATTTGAAGTGATTGTAGCTCATAATTTTTCTTCCAACATTGAATTCAAAACAATATTTTATCTTAAGATAAATTTCAGTTTTATCTTTATGTGATAATGATTTATCTATGAGAGTGATTCTGTTTTACAAATGAACTGTGACCAAGGGTACCGGTGTAATACTGGGTCTGACTGTGAAATCAGAATTGTCATTATCACGTTGTGTGGTCATCTTAATTATAAGGACGACTTGTTTTTTAAAAGATTGTCAGATATTCTAGTTAATTCAGTTGACTTCCGGGGAATGGAATTTTGTTAAATTTTGAAATTTTTTTTTTAAATACAGGTTTCCTTTCCATGTTTTATAAATCTGTTCCCAATTTATAACTTTAGTTTTAATTTCATTCCCTTCTTTCTAAGTGTACTAACATGTCCATTCCTCTTGGTTTAAAAAAAATTACTAACCTTGTTGATTCATTGTTTATTTTCAAAAGATAGTTCTAATCTCATTGGTTGTCAGTTTCATTGCACTTTTTCTTTCATGTTTGTTTATTGAGTGAACTTTTTCTGATTTTATTATGGTTTCTAACTTTGTTTAATTTCTCAGTTCTTTTTCAAGAGGTTTGGTTTACTAAGCTTTTCTTTCCATTTTGTTTCCAATATACTGACTTAGTCTTGTAGTAGTAAGCTCACAACTCTTGCTTAACAACCCTTGATGCATTTTGTTAATGTTTTCTCATCTGTTAAAATTTTTCTTATTCTGAATTTCTTCTCAAATTCAGTCTTTAAGACATTTTGTTTTTTAATTTTCATATATTTGAACTATTATTCAAGGTCAATATTTCTAATTTTGTCATAATAACTGCTAATGATGGTCAAAGTTTTGACTTAGTTCTGTAATCAATTTTTATGTGATTTGACTAGAAGTAAAAATAAAGTATGTTCTCTTTTTCCTTTATCCCTTTAAAGTCGTTAGGTTGTTGAAGGCAAATTTCATTGTCTGCTTGAGCTGTCCTATTCTGGCTGGGGCCTTTCGTGTCTGAAGTTACTCTTGCAGTTTTCTCTTGCCACAGCGTCCAGCCCTGCCCCTTTTGTTTATATTGCTACTAGCTTTTCATTTATATATTTACTTCTTTGCTGGTGAGACCAGGACATTTAAAAATAGATTTGCTTTAAAGTACTTTGAAGTTCTTTGTTTGATTCCATAACAGCCAGGTTGTTTCTGAGCACCTATTACACACTATGGAAGTCACACACATCATCACATTTAACAGGATCCCTCAAGTTAGTGGCATTATCCTCTTTTGACAGAGGAAGAAACTGAGGCATTTAGGAATTTTTTTTCCTCCAAGTCACAAGACTAGTAGAAGAAGAACCAGCCGACCTGTGGGCTGTGTCCCTCTTGGGAGGCTGGCTCTGAAGCATGCCGGCTATGACCCTGACAGTGACATTCTTCCCCCACTGTGGATTTTGTACACACTGTATATCTGTGAATATTCCCCACTTTTTAGTCTGCATGCGTTTTTGGTAGGTAATCAGTTACATTAAAAATATCCAGTGATATTTTAAAGAGATAGGATGAAAGATACATATAAGATACCAGATATAATTGAGACATTTGTACTCTTCTCTACTACCCTTAGAATTTTTGCATTTTTCTTCCTTTCTTCCCTCTTGAATGGACTTGAAATTTGTTTATCTGTGGAATTCAGTTGGAATGATAATGATATGTGCTTATCATACATAGGCAGCTCTGAGCCTCCCATATGTTTAATTTACACTATCATTTGTAGTATAACCCTTCCCAACAATCTGTTTATTTGGGGTGCAGGCTTGTTCAGATTTTTTTTTAAAGTAAAGGTACAAGCAGGAATGACGGTGAGTAGGCAGGTAGGTGGGAAGAGAGAGAAGGGAGAAGCATTTTTATTTGTATTTAATTGTTCATCTTGGTTGTTCCCCCTGGCCCTGAGATACAAGCCTGGGTCCTTGGGACATAGGTGGGCACCACTCAGCCAGAGACTGTAGACCGAACAGCTGCTCCACCAGGGTGTGCCTTGTTCAGACTTCTTCAGTCTGATGTTGCTTCATCAGGAATGATTCTAAAGGGGAAGCAGCAGCAGGG